>VZTX01008022.1:158268-558820 GCA_013400915.1 Pardalotus punctatus
GGCAGCGGAGGGGAGGCAGGCGCCCGGCCGAGCGCTCGCTGCGCACTCGGGGACCGTTCCCGGGCCAGGAGGCGGCGGCGCCTCCCCTGCCTCACGGACCGGGCGGTGGCTCCGCTTCCCGCCCCGCGGAGCCGCCGCCGCCCTCGCCCTCGGGACGGAGGTTTCCCCGAGGCCGCCCCTTGGGCCCCTCGCACCCCCCTGCCCCGCGGGCAGAGCGTGGCGTGTCGCTCCCACGCCCAACCTGCCTGTCCTGGGCAGGGCGCTGGGCGCTCAGGGGTACAGCCTCGTCCCTGTCACATTTCTGCCGTGGTGATTTTAGTAAAAATAAGGGTCTGGCCTCTGTCTGCTTGTATCCAGTGCTTGCCGCTCTATTGTATATCCGCAGCGGCTTATATTAAGGGTATTTCTGTCCGTAGCATTTGTTGCTGGAACGGATCCTCTGTGTGTTTAGTTCAGAAACTTCATAGCATGCCCTGTGGTGGCACCATTGCGTGTTTTGACTTGCAAGACAAAGTTTTTAATACAGAACCGTGTCTGATCCTTCCTTCTGTGCTCCCTATTAATAGGAATAAATGTCTCTGAAACAACTATTCACTTCAGATTCAAGAAAATACATAAAACAGCTTCAGTAGACTTGTTTTAAGATTTGTCTTATCTTTATTTACAAAGACAAACCTGTTTCTGTATTTCTCAAAGTTAAGAGAATGTTGTGCTGAAGAAAAAGCTGATTTACATTTGCACAGGGCTGTGAAATATATGCTCTTAATGTTGATATTCCCCCTTTTGTTTGCTGAAATTGAAATACAATTGAGTGACTTTTAAACATACAGAACTTTAATTTAAAAGTGTGGGTGGTTTTTGGATTAGTTGTGGTTTTTTGTTTTGTGTGGTTTTTTGTTTTTTTTTTTTTAAGACACTGAGTTTTAGATTATTGCTGTCTTGAATTCATCCTTTTGCCTTGGTTTGAAAGTGGCACATACGGTATTGCAGGATTTTCCTTTCTGCTATCACCTCAATTAAGAGATTCATACAGTGTTAAAGCCAGGTGGGTTAGGTGAGGATAAAATCGGAGTCCTAAATAAGAGCGCAGATGATGTGAAGACTTTGTGATAAAATGCAGCTGAAAAACAGTGCCACGTTTGGAGAACCTGTTCTTCAGTACTGTTCAGATAGTGTGGAAAGAAGGAGAAAACCACACGTCTACGGGTAAAAATTAGTATCTGCTTTTTAATACTGTCATATTGAAACTTCTGGTCTTTGGCACTGGCCCTTGTCATAATCTACCTCTCCCTGTGGTGGTAAGCCCTAACAAGGCCTGTGGCACTTTTGGAGCTCATGATGTTAAAGCTGTCTAATTGGGGACTACTAACAGGCGTGGAATTGCAAAATGGACTGCTCTGCCAGTTGTTTTGCCAGGTACTTACATGTTGGAGTTAAAATGTAACTGCTAGAAAACATGCTCTCAGACTGGTGATTGCCTTAATCACAGCAGGCCTGATGTAATCTTTGCTTGAACTTAGACAGCCCTGGTGAATGTCTGATCAAGGTTGCAGTGTGTTCTCAGTTGCCGTTGTATAATATTGCTGCATGTCTTAAAAGTTTAGTTTATTTTCTTACAACTTTATTTTCATAGATTTGTGTAAAATGCCAAGAGAGTGAGGATTTGTGGCTTGGCATCTGCTCTCTCAGTTCAGTTGATGGAATAGTTACTGTGTACAGTGCTTAATGTACTATATGTGAGCAAATCTCTTTAAATGAAGTCTCTCTTGTTTATATTGAACAGTAAGAATGGCTTTTCTGTTTAAAAAAATCAGAAGACACCTTTCATGAAAGACAATTACTATAAAAAAGGGACTACAGGTTTTCAAAAAAATTGCTGCAGTTGCAGGGGTTTATAGTGTTCTAATACTGATGTGCAAGGTAATAGCAATTTTGGGAAGTGATTTATGTTTTTGGGATGCTGGATCCCATATGGTGTTTGCCTTATAATGCAGTAATTAAGCCATCTGTATTTAATTTTTAGCTGTAGACCTATACACACAGCAGGTTGTCATGAGGAAGACTCCAAGCATGGTGTTCACCACAGTCAAGGGAGTTGCAACAGAAATTAGGATTTTTAACCGGTTTAAGGTTTTGGAAGTGCACAATTGTAATCACCAAGGTTTGAGGAAAAACTGAAAAACTTGTCCTTAGCTTCAAGATCAGTGGTCAGACTAAGAAAGGGAATGTCTGACTGAGAAGTGGTGCTTCTGTGTATCTTTGTATGCACAGGTAGGACAATGGAGGACATGCGATTTGAGTCCTCTGGATACCTTGTATATTGGCTGATAATTGTGTTTTGTTCTGGATGCCTGTCTGCTCTGGTATTAAATTCTGTCTGGTCGTGCCTTGCCGTGTTTTCTACTTTTATTTTCACTTAATTTTTTTTTTTTTTTCCCTTTGTTACTGTACCTGGTGGTCTTTCTCACTTCAGAGCCCCTTCCTGAAATGATTGTTGCAAACAAAGATTGCACATTCAGGCTTGCAGGCGCCCGTCTGAACATGGAGGCCTGTTCAAAGGGACAGGTCACGTATTCTGGGCTCCTGGGGGAGCTGGCAGAGAGGGCCAGGGACTCTCAGGGCTGTTTGCCATTCTGTTTGAAATCTGACACGCGTTTACAAATGGAAGAATTGCTGGGCTTATGTTCATAAGGACAGATAAGTGAGAGCGTGTTCTTTCTGGCTTTTAGATTAATAGGCATCCTCTATCTGTTCTGTTGGGTTGTAGCGGTGTTTTTCTGGAGAGTTTAAGCTCTGCTGAGGTACAGGCAGTACTGCTTCAGTCACAACATCCCACCTACAGACCTGTCCAGGTTTGAGGCTGGAACTGGTATCTTCATTAGTGTAAATTTAATTTCCCATCTTTTGCCTACAAAGGCACAACAAGAAGTACATTTATTTTTTGGAGGTTTCTTGCTTTTCTGTTCCTACTGTTTTGCATTTAAAGAATTGCTGTGTCTCTTTGTGGTACAGTTTACTGTTCATCTGTATTAAAATCACATTCAGAATATTAAATGCAGGTTGGAAAAAATACTGACCAAAATCTGTGTGGCTTTGTTAAGAATTAAAATTTGGCTTTCAATACTATTTCCTCATTTTATGAATACTAAAATGAATACTGAAAATACTTTATAAAATAATTTTATTAAGACTGATATTTTTCTGTTTGTTTTGTGACATGTTTTTGTTTTGCTTGGCCAGGTGACTTGTTAGGAATAGTGAATGGTCATTAGTGATTCCCAAGAGCTTCTGTATTTGTCAAAAGTTAAGAATGCATTTGCAAAGATTTCTGTAAAGAAAAAGTTAGAGGTTTATCAGTACTTGCTTTATAATCACAACTGTTCAATTTCAGAGAAGAAGAAAACCCCACAATATTCTCACTCCTACACCTTATCAGAGAGAGTGCAACTGCATAAACTGAAGAGAAGCATGTGCTGGGTCAGGAACCGGAGAAGGGCAATGATGGCGCTAAAAATAGAAAATCATTTGCCTTCTCGCTAACAATAATGAATAGATCGTTTACTATTTTAACAGCCTAGTTATGACATTGGTAAACTTCAAGTGGTGACTCCCAGGTGTTACATCTGTCTGCTATCAAAGCAGAATGTCAGTCTTTATGTAATTGTGCTTGTAACATGTGAACTGTTCTGGAACTCTGTGTTGTTGGGTACTGGTGCTTTTTCTATGCCTGATATTCAGATGATGGAAGGTTTGATCGTAATGTTAAAGATCATCAATTTGTAAGATTTTATATGTCAAAGTTTACATTGCTTAGGGTGATAGAGAATTCTGCACAAAGCTTCTGTTTAATAAATTCGGTATAAATACCAGCCTTACCAGGAGTTTTGGTTGCAGCTGTTCAAAAAGCTTGAGTCAAATCCTGTTTAATCGTGCAAGCATAATGCTGACTTCTGCTCTGATTTATGTCAGCATAAGCCTAGGATAATTTGACAAAACATGGACCTCTTCCATGAGGAAATGTTATGTGTTTGATAAGTGACAATATAAAGTAGGAAATAGTTCCTTCAAGAAAAGGAAGGTATTTGCCTTCAAATGTAACTGCATTGTTTTTTTTAAAGTGACTTCTTGCTTCCCGGTTATACAACTTATTTGATTGTACCACTTTGGTATAATGGTCTTAAAAAATTTTTTTTGCAAG
Source organism: Pardalotus punctatus (assembly GCA_013400915.1). Classification (NCBI taxonomy): domain Eukaryota; kingdom Metazoa; phylum Chordata; class Aves; order Passeriformes; family Pardalotidae; genus Pardalotus; species Pardalotus punctatus. Next base: position 162,467 of record VZTX01008022.1, read on the forward strand.
AGAAAGGAGATGGACAGAGAGTATATTGAACTGTGTCCATATGAAATAATTGCATTTATTGTATGCAGTATATGCCTTATACAACTGAACTTTTTTCTTTAGCAGGTTTGACAAACATCAAAGCACTGAGTTGACATTTTTGTCTGTATAAGCTATTTTTAATGATTTCTATTATTAAAATGCAAAAATAATGTCTGGTACTTCAGACATTATTTCATGTCATTTGTATTTACTTACACACAAAAACAATTGAGAGGACAGTTGGGGAAGAGGAGGTATTTCATCTCACATACTGTATGCATTTGTGGCCTTGTCCCTCTTGTATCTTTGGAAACATCCTACTGTTGGTGGATAACCAAATCATAACTGAACAGTATGGGCTCTGAAAAGAGTAAAAGCTGGTTTGTTTTTTTTCTTTAATTCTCTAAATACGTACATATGTGGCAGTGTAGATGATGATTATGATATAAACGTGCAACCTGTGAGCCTTACTTAAAAGAAAAAAATTATCTTTCTAAGGAAGTATAGGTGGTAGCAGTGTTAGATTAAGCTGTTAGGAATATTTACTGGTGCTTTGTAGCTGATGTTTTGGTTTCTTTCTCTGATATTAACTGGAAGAAAAAAATGGAGGTTTTCTAACATTCAGAGGTTGTGTGCTATTCTTTCGTGCAGTTGTTTGAGTATAAATTGCGTAGAATAGGAAGCAGATATAAAAAATTACAAAATTATGTTAAATGAAAACAAGATTTATTTCTTGTGTTGAACAGAAGTCATTGTTTTTAAAAAAAACCCATGAGTTAGCCCTGGTATAAACATTGAGGCTTCTAAACTGGTGTTGAAACAGTCTGAATTGACAGTCTGGTAGGCTGTTAGATACAATTCCATGATTGTGGAAGCTGTCAGAGCCTACGATCTCATCAAAACCTTGAACTTAGGGCCTTGCTACAGAGGAAGTCTTTGTCTGCCTGCCAGAATACATAATAGATATATATTAAAAATATGTTACGCTAAGAATAGTCACAGAGAGTGGATGTGAGTTATGCTGTCTGGCCAGATTTATTTTTACAGAAATCTTGCAACATTTTGCCTGTTTATAATACAAAATGTGCGTTATTCTAAGTGTTGTGCATTTCTGCTGTCCAAGTCCTTTTTATATCTTGTATTTTTATTGATTCTGCAAAGACACTTCCATGGTATTTTTTGCCCATCACCCAGCAGTAGGCACACACAGCAGAAGTATAATGGGTTGAGGCACACACAGCAGAAGTATAATGGGTTGGAGCAGTGACATCAAACAGGCTTTGATTGTGTTCATATCAGAGGCCTGACACGTCTTGTAAACCTGAAAGTGCATAATCTTAGAGTTGCAAGGTGGGATAAGATGTTTTATGTATACAGTTCTTGAGTACATAAAGGTTATGTAGTGGGAAGGCTTCCTCTGTGATATATTTTTCCGTTTTGTTGTTCTGTTGTTTTTTTTTTTAAACCATGGTGAAATGCATCTTTCATTTACTGTAGTTAGATGGAAACTCTGGCTAACAGGGCAGAAACTCTGGCTAACCTTGGTAACAGGGAAACAATTTCCTGAATTTACTGTTTGATGACTGCTTTAGGATTTGGAGAGAACTCTTCTGGGGAGGTGATACTAGAGTTTAGCGATTGGACCACTTGGTAATAGGATGGTAAAGATTAGGCACAACTGTATGCTTTATTTGCTGAATCTCTGCTGTGCTGGGGGGCTAGAACTACTGTATTTTTCTGAATTGGTGTACCCCGTTGTTCTGTATGTCAGTGAATTGTGTTCATCAGAAAGTGTTGCTGCTTTATAGTTTCTGTTCTAGATTTTTGCATTGAGAACTTGTAGTTCAGGAGAGTTTTAGTGAAGCCTTGGGATCTGTTGCTGCAGCTCTCTGTACGGCATTTTTGAGAGAGCCTGATACAAATCATGTTAGCAAACATTTGGTGCTGGGTATGAGAGATTCTGTGTGGGCATTCTGAAAAAATACAAACAGCTGTTTAGATTTTGACTCTGGCTTGCAACCACAAGCGTACACTTTTGGGAGCATAGGTAGTAGGCTTATTTTTGTTCTAAATTTCTTTATTTCCATTTGCCAGCAGCTGCTGCTTTGGTGAGAGTGAATGAGGTTCCTCCTTAGAGGACATGGCTAATTACAGATTGTCTGTTGGTGGAGGGGGGCACTCGGAGATAGACGTTTTCTTTTATGTGTGTGTCATTTGCATAATGTGTTAGGACACACAGTATGGACTGCATTAAGCACTGGCAAATATGCTGTAGAGAATAATCTTGCCCTGGCATCACTGAGTTGGCTGGATAAGATAATCTTCTGTATTTTAAATGTTGAGGTTTATGTTTGTCTGTTTGAAGGGCCAGGGACAAGAAATCAAATAGAAAACCATATAGACTGCATTGAGGAGAGAGCTTTTAAATGCTTCTGGGTAACAGTTGCAGTTGGTACAAACAGGTTGAAAAAAGAAACCTGAACTTGTGTGGGGATTTTGGTTTTTGTTTGTTTGTTGGTTTTCTTGTTGGGTTTTTTTTTGGGGGGGGCAGGTGTGTGGTTTTTTGGTTGGGTTTTTTTTTGGTTTTTTTGGTGAAGGGATAAAAGAATCTCTTCAGGGAGATATTCAGTGAGCAATAACTGAGGGAATCAGCACCCTTCAAATTTTATTATGCTTTTCATGCAGAGTTCATAAAGAATAGGCCTGTGTAAGAGGCNTGTGGGTGTTGTTCTGTTGTTTTTTTTGTTGTGTTTTTTTTGTGGGGGGGGGGTGTTTGGTGTGTTTTCTTTGGGGATTTTTTGTTTGTTTATTTTACCTAATAGAAATGGCAGTGTGCCCTCCTATTTGTATGTTTGTATATCTCTTTGTACACTTTGATGAAGTACTATTTCTTATTGAAATTTTTTGCAAAGCACTCACCCTTTAAAGGGCTGTATTTTGTTCTCTTCTAGTTTAGTTTTTCATCTAAATATTTGGGGCTTTTTGGGTTACGAATTTTGAGACATGAGAGAATGAACAATCCTGTAATAAAAAAGGTTTAAAAAAACACAAAGCTTCTTAAATTGCCTTAAATGTTAGTGTTGAATATATCTGTGTACTTTTTAGTCTAAGTGCAAGGGCAGAAAAGACTGAAACTCAAAAACTGATGCAATTGATGCGATTTAAAACTTCGAGATGAATAGGCGACTTGGATATAACTTGTTCTGGCCATGGGCTGAACTGAAAGAGAATGTTTTAAACTCTCAAGAATCCCTTACAGATCACTTGGCTTGTGGCGGTTAGATACAGTGTGCCCAGTGATATGTTCACAGCATTGAGGTGAGCTCCTCAATTTTGAAAACTAAAAGTGAACTTAATCTACAACTTAAGTTGTGGTTTTATATTGGAAAACTACACATGGAGAGATGATGTTCAAAAACTAGTTTATAGAGTTAAAGCCATGTGGATTTCAAAACCATAACACAATTCCAATTATTTTTGAGGAAAACACAACATTGTAACTTGTCCGAGACCTGTCCTGGTGTAATAGAACGTGGAAGTGATTGGTTTCCTAAGGAACTTGACAGATATTTGAATACAGATCTTTAGTTGAAGTCTGTTGGAGTTTAAACATGTTTAAACTTATATGTCCTCAGTTTCATAATGTTTAAGAGGGCTAGAGGTCACTCAGTGCTTGCAGGAGCATGCAAAGCTATCAGAATTTCCTTTTGATGCAAGAGTTGAAAACTGAAACATTTTGTTTTTGTTGTTCTTTTTGCCAGCAAAAGAAGCAGCAGGTCTCGTATGTGCTCCTCAAGCAGGTGGCTCTTCTAACCTGTGGGTTCTGCCCTATTTTTTTGTAAGATAAAAGTCTGGTTAAGGTTATCTCCAAAAGAAATGCAATTTTCATGTAACAAGCTGTCCCTCTGCAGTTCATGCTTTGTTATTGTTGCTGTGCTTTTCTTCTCAGTTCTCTAATTTTGATGCAACTTTAATAGGGAGCCTGTGACTCCAGTGAAAAGTATTCCCATGTATAGCCACAAACATTTCTTATTCATCAATGGCTGTAAAATCTAACTTGTTCCTTCTTGCATGCATTTTAAAATTTTATTATCCTCTATCACTATGGTAAAAGGTAAGTAAACTTTGCCCGGAGTAATCAATTTTCATGGCAATTTTACAGGCCTTCTGGTCCATTCTCTGTACTTACACTGTTTTTGTATGGATCTGTCTAAACACAGTCTCACATTTTTCTGTATGCTTTAGTTATTTTCTTTAAAAAATTATGTTGGAGAAGTTGCTTTGGAGCTGCTTGTGAGGTGGGATTTAAACGCGATCTTTCTTTTCTTAAGGAAAGAATGAATGGCTTGTGTGCTGCTCTGGGGGTATTAAAGTTTCCCATCTTGCCAAACAAGCAATAATATGAAAGCTGGAAGAGTGAAATAAGTGAACATGAATAACCTTCAGTGTTACTTGCAAGCTATGCATCTGAATCAGATGCTGGAGTAATTCAGTAGCAAAGTAGTTTGGCAAGCTGGTATTCTGATCCTGATGTCATGGAGGCGATCTTACGAGCTCATTACTTGCCTCTCTTTTGTCAGCACTTTAATTTTTTTAAAACATGAGAAGTAGTATTCCTGCTTTTTAAAAATACTACATACAGAACCAAAATAGTCCTTGTAGGTGAGTCTGTGCAACAAAGGGTTTTTTTCTGTATCAAAGTGTTACAAAGCATTATATTGTATAGTGGATACTGGCCAATACTGGTAGCATTTCACAGCCCATGCCCTTTAGGTGTTGTTTTTCATGAGTTCAAAACCATAGATGGTTTTGAGTAATTTTCTTTCCATTTGTACTGTGACTGAGGCTACTATTCAGCTGTATATCTAAATAGGTCTGATAAATTTCTGCTGTTTTCATGAGTTAAATGGCATTGGAGAGGTAAAGTGCTTTTTTTTTTGTCTTTCTTTAGTTAAGTGGCAAACTTTTCCTTGGTGATAGTTACTCAGATTAGTGAAGATTAATTGTGCAGAAATGAAGGACCTTCTTCAGCACTAGTTGATATAAAGTGTGTGTAAGTGTCAAAGTAATATGTCACGTATGAAATAGAGAGGTAATGATTAACGAGCTCATGGGTGAAATCTTGAATGTTGTGGTAGGTAACCCAAGGATTAAAGAGCAGCTTCATGCTTGGTGTTGGTCAAAAGAGCAAATTATCATCCATTTCCTAATAATTTTGAACAGACAACTTTCTCTGTTATGCTTCAGTATAAATCCATAGTGCACTTGGAGCTGGTGTGTCTAGAGGTCCCATCTCCCTTAATTTTTCCCTATCTCAGAAGCAGTACAGTAGAGCTGGAAAAGTTGTGGAGAAAGGGTAACTGTGATAATTGAATGTATGGAGCTGTTTCTGTATCAAAACCAAAACCGTAAGCTAGGACTTGGCAGTTTGGGAAAGAGGAGACTGTAGACAGACAGGTGATGTTGAGATGTTGTTGCTTTCTCCATCTCCCTCTTGAATTTCTATGGATCAGCTTTTTACTATCCACACCAAGAACTTGGTGGTGTCACATGAGCATGGTGGAGTGAGACCAAGCAAAAGGAGATGGTCCTTTGCCTAAAAATTAATTAACCTTGTTATTCTGCACCATAATGTTTAGGAAGCTAAAAGCATGTGTCTAACCCAGATGTATTTTTGAAAGCACAATACTTTGAGTTACTCAGTACCCTTGTAGTGGAATGAACTATGGATTTGTGAATAATTAAAGGTGGGAGGATAGTCTAGTGATGTTGTTTCTGTGTTCTTTCCTAATTATTCGCAGCTATCTGCATTTGGTCCCTGTAAGAGGTGGGCTAGTTGAATCTTTGATCTGATCTACAGGTGTTCTTACATGTTGCAATGCTGATTCCATAATAGCTCATCAGGATTCCTTCTGCCTTCAGGAGGTTCTGTGCCAAGCCTGATGAAACAAGGCAGCTGTTGGTGATCAGCAACAGGAAATTGAGTTTTTCAAATATTCAGGACTGGGCCTATTTTTGCTTCTTGAAGATACCAAACTTAATGTCTGGTTTTGCTCGCTTTTGTTAAAGTTGTTGCATCATATGGGTCTAATGTTCTTCAGTTTTAATAAGCTAAAATGAAATGCACCATTACCTGCTTTTGTGTTCACTCCATCTCTTCTCCATCCCCCCCCCCAGCTGAAGGAGAATGCAAGGTGATTGGTGATTGTGCATAGAAGCTACATACGCTGTCATACTTGGCATTTTTTTTTTCTAATTGTTTGCCATCAGGCAAGTGTTTGTTTTGCCTGTAGAATAGTTTTCTATATCACCTTTTTAGTGGACTGCATTACATTGCAGGACTTAATTTTTGATTCCAGGTCTTACTGCAGCAGCAAACACAGTAAATGCTATAGATCCTGTGGGAATACTTGTCTCTCCTTTTGCGGTGAATGATGCTGCTGGGACTTCTGTTTGCTGTAGGAAAGTTACTCCTCTTTCTCTGCAATTCCACAGCTTAAGGAAAGGAAATAGCACTTTCAGGGGCTGCACAGAAAGCTACATAGCTCCAAAGGCATGGGGACTGAGTGATGTGCAGATAGGGAAAGGACTGGAGGGAGCAGCTCCATCTGGCAAAATGAAACTTCTCCCCTTCACCCATCCTGAAAATCAGTTATCCAGAAGGTAAGGGAAAAAAAAAGGTACACTTCTACCTAAACAACTGTGAAATGAGAGTGCCCCAAAAATAGTTTTGTTGATTTGGGGTTTTTGTCTTTTGTGGGTGGGCAGACAAAAAACCTTCACCCCCAAAAACTGTTTTTAAAGCTAGATCTGAAATGTTAAAAGGCATCTGTGGCTAAGATGGTTTCTGCTCTTGTAATCAGTGATTCATGACTGAGAAACTAAATTCCTTAATGCAAGTGAGTAGAGACAGTGATAATATTAGACAGTTACTCAGCAAGGCGTGTTCAGGGTAAACACTCCGCACTGGTAAGTTTGTCTGTAGAGAATAATTTTTTCTGTGTTTCATTTAAATTGGGGAGTTGTATAAACTTAGGAGAAAATCTTGTATTTGGTTTAGAATTTAGTGATGCCTGTTTTTCACACTATGCCGGTGTGAATTTATTTGGGAAAAAGATTCTCCCCTTGCAACTCCACAGCATGTTAACCTTTATACATTTTGTGGCCAGTATTCAGTGGCTTAAATTTTGGATGATGCAACATCAGTAAGTGATGTAATAGTTGCCTATAAGCTTCCTCCCAGTTCACAATGGGAATCTGCAGTTTGGAAATAGAATTTTGTCTGTTTTAAGTTCTGTGTCTGCTGTGAGGAAGGTGAAGCACAAACACCACAATCATCTTATTTTGGATAGTGCCAGAAAAGTGAATAATGATGTTTTAGCATGGGGTTTTTTTTGTTTGTGGTTATTTAGTAGGGTTTTTTTTTTAATGGTGTGTTGCTGTGTGGGTGGCGGTGGGTTTTGGTTTGGTGGGGTTTTTTTGTTTTTTTGTTTTTTTTTTATTTTTAAATTATTGGATTTTTTTAAAATTCAAACCACCAGTGCCACAAAATGAGTTGAGGGGAAGGCATTATGTGTGAGATTAAAACCAGGATTTGTGGGAGTGACTTGACCTTTAAAATCAGTTAATACTGTGGTGACTTCCCCCACTTGGATAATCTGGTCTGGCAGATTTCTCTTTCCTGCTTAGGACCCAAGATACCTTGAGCTTTCATTCCTTGGAAAGTGCCTGTAGTCTCCCCTACTTTTGTAATTGAGAAAGCTGGGATTACAAGAATATGTCCTCACCTTAGTGTTACTAGCCTTTTCAGTGCATAAGGAGCAGTGGTTGTTCTTCCTCTGTATTCTTTATCCCATAGTGCAGTTGTTTTTTGTGGAACTTGGTTTCTTTCTTGCAAAGACACTTCTCATTTGGAAAAGAAGCGCAACTAGTTGCATTTTGGAATGACTCACTACAGAAGGAACTCCCAATTCGTTCTTACTGCTCAATATGGCCCTTCTGGCTTAGGTGCAGGTTATTTCACAAGCCTGTTTTCCTCTGCTACCTTGTTTTACAAATGGCTGTTACAAAGTGGCAGTAGAGGCTTTTCCATTATACTGTTTTGTACTTGGAGTTCCAATGAGTTCTGAGAAGTTCCATTTTATTTATTGTTTTAAATTATTGCCAGAGTAATAGTCCACACTATTTTGTATTCTTACGTGCAGATTTAGGTTAGATAATTTTAGAAATTATTTAAAAAAAAATGTGTAGGAAGACATCTTGTGTTGCTTATGGTAATAAAAGTTTTTTAATAATTGGAAACAAAAAGTTTTTTGTCTTAATGCTTAAGAATTTCTAGTTTTTACTCTTCATGTATCTGTAACTTTGGTGTATTATAAAAATGTTGAAACCCCTGTTCTTAGCACCCTTAGCCAAAACAATTTCCTCTGAATAGAAATCCAAGGACACATTTGTTGCCCTAGAGCCCAAAAATATGTAGACAACAGTGGACTGCTGGGGGAGTGGGCCTGGGGTGGTTAACATCATCACCCAAGGGTGTGATTGGAGAATTAAGGGCCATTATGCTGATACAACAGAACTGATAAAAGGTGAGGAACTCGTGACCCATCGTCCATTTTGGGTGTAGCCTCATGAGAGGGCTTTGCTTGCCCTGCATGTACCTTGAAGGCCATCAGTAAATTTGTCCGCTTTTTATTCTCCTAACTTTGTCTTGGCCTCTATTTCAGGTAGCCTGTTTAGGCATCTGTCTAATTTAAAATTGTAAAATAGGGGGAAAATTAAATTTATTCATATTTCATAAATAGCCTGTGTAAGTCCTTTCAGCTGAAGATTGTTCTGGACTTCAGCAGGCTTTGGATCAGTGGTTCTAATAAATGAGCCTTCAAAAAAAATCTTTAATTCTTGTGAAAATCAGGTGTGTCAATTCTGTTCTTTAATGCTGACTGCTTTTTGTATTATGTGCTAGAATATAAGTAAATAACTTAATAGTATACTTTCTTCAAACTTTCTTTTGGAGAGATCAGTGTCAGATTTAAGCAAAAATAGTCCAAGCAACTAACATTTTCTTCAATTTTAGAGTAAAAAGCCTACAAATTCCAGTTCTTTGTATAATGCAAGACTATATATGCTATCGAAAACCTGACGTACTGTTACATATGAAGTCACAACATGAAAATGTGAAGAATGTTGTAAAAACAACTGTGTTTTGAAGTTAAACACAGTGGAAGTAGATGTGTTTGTTTCAGGAACCAAAAGTTTATCTTTTTGTACAACTCCCTTATTCTTATTCAAATTTAGAGGGTAAAAAAGCTTGTCTGTTGAGAGAAAATCTGTCAAGCATGGGGCCTGCTTTTTTGAACGTCTGCAGCTTTTGAAAGAGTTGTAGGTATGTCTCCAAAACCAGACAAATAAGACTCTTTGCTGTAAACATAGTACAAGTTGTGAATTAAAAAAATGTAAATTTGATCTTTAAAAAAAAATAAAATTAAAAGCAAAGCTAAAATAAATTCTTGAGCATTTTTCCATAACAAGTCATGGACTGAAGTATAAATCTACTTCATGTAGTGTCTCCTTACAGCATTAAGAAACTCTGCCTGTTTTAAGAGAACTTTGTCTTCCTCGTGTGGTTTTGTTTTCTGTAGTTACTGCAGGATGTTACCTGGAGCCTGGAAACCACTGCTGTACCTGCTGCAATCCCTCTTTGGTATTAGATCTTTCTATGACTTGAGAGTTTCTGGCACTCTGAAATCAATCTTGAGGTGAATTTGTCCTGTTTTCTCCTTCCTTTCATATGCACATGTGATTATATATTATAATTGTAGATCCTGTAAGTGGTTGCTGAAGCCAGAAGTTTTAGGAACTTATTGCAATTGTATGAATCACATAATTTCAGTAAATTAAATGAGAATGGCAGAGAAGGAGTGGATACTCTTTTACACTTACCTTCAAAGTCCTATGTGCATGTTAGCAGAGGGTATTGCCAGACTGTGTTGAACATGAGCGGGTAGGGAATGTTAGGGATTTGAGCTAGAATGTAACACTTCACCAAAAATAGTCTGAGCCTAATTTGTGTAGCTGCTGTAAAATGCTTTCTCACCACTGAAAGTATGGCCCACATTTAAAACCAGTTTTCACAGTATCAGTGAATCACTGAGGTTGGAAGGCACTTCCGAAGATCATTTAGTTCAGTAAACTGGAGCAGGCTGCCCAGGATGGTGTCCAGGCTGGTTTTGACCGCAAGTATGGAGACTCAGCAGCTTTTCTGGCAACTTGTTTCAGTGTTTGATCATGCTTGTAGTAAAATGGAGGGGGGGGGAGGTGGGGGGCTGGTTTATGTTTAAATGGGTTTTCCTCTATCTCAGTTTGTTTCTATGTCTCTTATTTCATATTTGGCCTCCAGCTGGACCTCTTGCTGTTGCTCATAACCACTTCAGTTTCCGGTTTGGTTCACTGTCCATTTTCATCTGCCCCGTACTTCATTAGTTTGTCTGTAAGAGCATTATGGGAGACAGTGTCAAAAGCCCTCCTGATAGGGTGAAAAACACCTGGCTCTCTCATCCACTGAGCCAGCCAACTCTTCACAAATGGCCATCAGGCTGATGAAGTATGTTTCATTCTTGATAAATCCACCTTCTTGTCCTTTGTGTATTTGGAAGCCTTTCTTGTTGCCCTTCATGGCCCATACCAGATGGAAATCCAATTGAGCTTTGGCTTTCCTAACCCCTATAACTGTATTCTCGGGCAGTATCTTTGCTTCTTCTGGATCACCTAGGTAATGCTTGTGATCCTTGTACACTCCCTTTTTACATTTGAGTTCAGTCAGAAGCTTCGTGTTTGTCCATGCAGGCCTCCTGCCACCTTTGCTTGATTCTTTGCACACTTTGCACATTCTTGAGCTTGTAGGAGGAGATACATGAAAATCAAGCAGCTCTCCTGGGCCCGTCTTCTCTCCAGGACAGCCTCCTTTGAAATTCTTCCAAGCTGATCACTGAGCAGTCCTGTTCTGCAGAAGCCTAGGCTTGTGATGCTGTTATTTGGCTTTGCTCTTCACTCTCAGGATCCTGAATATTGCTGTTCACAGTCACTGTAGCCACTTCTTCTTTTTCTATAAATTTTAGGTGCAGTAGATTGCCTGGTCCTTTTTGGAATCTCAGTCACCTGTGCCAGAAAGTAACTGTTAGCATGCTCTGGAAACCTATTGGATTGCTTTGTGTTCTGCTGTGATGTTAGTAAAATTATTAAAAATAATACATATTTTATTGCATACATTTTTGTGTATACCTTTTGAATTGGTCTTGTACAAGGTAAGGCCCTTACAGGCTGTTGGCCGGGAACTTGTACAGGGGAATTAAATGCAGAGAATAGGAAGTTTCATTAGAGGATTAATCTGTTTTGTCATACAACATAATTTGAAAGCCAGGATATAAACTCGATAAGAAAAGCAGTGAAGAGGTTTGGAAAAAGACTACTAAGTAAAACTGAAGCAACAACTTGCATTCCTACAGTTAAGTAGTTTTTAGTTATTTTTTTATGTCAGCTGCATTTTCGAAATCTGGTTGAAAGTATTTTGGTAAGTTGTGCTGTCTTTGTGTCTTGCTGCATCTTAGTGGAGTGCAGGTCTCCTATTGTCATTTGACACATCGTATTTTGTGCAAACACACCCAGGTCATGGAAGTTCTGCCATTTGACCTGACGTTGCTGTATGGTGATTTAATTTCTGACTTGAAAGACAAGATTAGGAAATACATTGTCCTTTTTGCAGACATAGTAAAAAATAAAGCAAAAGCCTCCAGAAGAGAGCCATTTCCCTAGTACCAAATATTTTTGCACTGTCCTGTTACTGTAACTTACGAAATGAGGAGCTTGGTATGTGTGTGGTAATTTGTGATTGATGGGTCACAGTGTGTGTACTCACACCTGGGACGAGAGTGGTAAAAGACATTCCTAAAATATACTGTGGGCTTAACATGATGCAAAGTGAGTTTTTTATTAAGGATCAAGACCTGCTGGCTGAAAGAAGGTTCTGGTGACACAAGACAGAGTTTCTGCTGAAATATAAGCAACTCTGAATTAAATTCACGTGACTTTGTTTGTTATATAGTGAATAGTCAACCTGTAGTTTTCCACTAATAAACTGCCTGCCTGTTTCTTGGTTTCTGCTAGTGTATTGCGTTTCTCTCTATTCCACACATTCAGATATGCTTGTTTTTCTTTAATTTCATTTTGAATGTTGTAGTTTTCTATAACTTGTTTTGTAGGATTTTTTGGCTGTAATATTAGTACTCTCTTGAGTACTGACAGAAGTCTGATACCTGATATGTTATGATTGATTTAGGACTTGCTTGTTAAAATGGTATGTTTTTCTTGAAATGGTAATTCATTAAGTTTCACTGGTACATTAATTTCAGACATTGAATATAGCTCTCACAGACTATCTAGAACTTGTTGATGACATTTTCTGTGCTGTTTTCTCTTACATACAGAAAGTGTGTTAGTGGGTGAACAATTTTTCAGTCAGTTTGAATATACTGGCTCAGGTGGGTTTATGTACCATATCCTGAGTTTGTGCACCTGAATTTCTGGCTCAGGTTGTTTGTTTCAGTCTTTAGTTATTAAAAGTTTCTTGGAGATTTTAAGTGCTAGTACATTTATTCTATATTTACTAAGAGTCATTAGAGTGGGAATTCTTTATGTTTTTAATTCGTTTTGCACTGTAGCCCTGAACTTTTCAGTTAAAAAGTAAAATAAGAATAAAATCTCTGACCCTTTATTCTATTCAGCTTTTTTAGAAAGGGAACCTGTTACTCATTAATGTGTTTTGCTTAGTATTCGATATAAATGTAAGTTTTCAATGCGTGACAGATTGTTAGTGTTTGGTTAAGTCTTTGTATGCCTTTGTATGTTGTCAGTCACACCTGCCATGCATCTTAAAAATGAGGACCACTTAATGCCTTCTCTCATCCCTTCTCATCTTGTTCTCTTCCTACTGAACTGTTACTTCCTCTATTGCTGGGGTTTCTTTCCATTATTTAGTGTGTGGCAAGACTTCCTCCTTTAATGAGTAGATGACTTAAGAAAGGCCAGGGAATGACATGCTGATATTGCATCTCTGGAGGTCATTGTTCAAACAATTCAGTGAGGGGAAAAAATTGATATTACTATGAGTAGTACTGGTGGTGTAATCGTTGCTGCTGTGCTTGTGTAGCATACCTGGTTGGTTACGCTGTTCACAACATTTGTACTCTGTAATCTTGGAACGTGTTGGTGTCATTCCCCATCTGTCTGCCGCTGTGCTCCTCCCAGAAGACCATGCCCAGTGTTTGGTCCCTGCTGCAGGATATGACAGGCTGGAGAGAGGGAAGGCATTCAGGGCCTGGAGTGCCTGCCTGGATGGGAGGCCACTGCCACCAGCTTTGCTCAGCCTGAAGCCGGGAAGGCTGAGGAGGCAGCTGGATGGGGCCTTCAGCCTCTAGAAAGGGAAGGGACGGGAGAACTGTTGCAGTAAGGGAAACTCCAGCTGAATGGAAGGAGAAAAAATTACTGTTGAAGGTGGTTAAACATTGGAACAGGCTGTTGGAGGTCTTGGAACCTTCCTCTTTGGAGGCTTCTGGGACTTCACAGTGTGAAGACCTCAGTAGCATTTTAATCAGTAGTCTCCAGTGTCAGTGATTTGAGCTTGTGTGTTTGTTGCTTCTTCTCCAAAAAACCTTCTGGCATGCTACATTTTAAAAGGTCTTACTGGCATGTCCTTTCTAATAAAATGATGTATTTCTTAATCTGGTTTTGTGAAGAAAAGGACATCTGTCTGTGCCTATAGGCTTCTTTTAAGAAAATTGGGAAAATGGAATTAGATTCACTGCAAAACATGGGTGTGGGGCTTCCCCCTCCTCCAAGTCCCACCTGTATAATACTTCATGATGATTACGTTCTTAGTGTAAAGTAAAGCTCAGCAAAATTGTGCGGTTTTTGACTAGTCTGTTTTAGAGATAAAGGTGTTTTCTGGATATGAAAAAAACCAAAAAGATGATGGATCTTGGTTTTAAGTCTGTCTCAAGAACTTAAGTGAGATGACTGCAGAGCACGTGGCTTTTCATCTTCCAGCATGGGTTTTTACTAGGGTGATGATTAGGTCAAATTTACAGTTCCTCTATATTGCCTAACTTTGGAGGATGAAATTTCAGTAAAGAAAATGAGAATCAGGTCGACTTTCTTAGGAGTGTTTTGTCTATGTGGTTCTTGTATTAACAACTTTTTTCAGGTTCAGTCCTCAAGAAAAAAGAAGGTACAAATTTGCTTTCTAGAATTTTCTTTCTTTCTTTATCCTTACATTGGGGAATTCCACAGATTGTGTTCTAAACTAAATTCTTGGAAACTCTGTATACTTTCTGTCATTGTGCTTTAACTTCTTAGTGTAAATAATTCTCTCCGTCAAGATCTTGGTAATAAAGAGTAGAAAAGATGGATCTGAGATCAGTGTGCTTCTAAGAGCGATAAATCTTGAAGGAAATGGTGGGGTTATCATTTAGGCCATTGTACTACAGGCTTGGCCTGTTGCTTGGCCTTTATTTATTAGTGAGATCAGTAGATGCTATTACTGATTTCCAGATAACGTTAGTTACGCGGCTATTTGCATGCAGGGTTGGAGATACGCTTGTGAATACCTCTGGACTTGGTGGGGTTTTGGTGTGGCTCTGCTTATACCCTTTCATTAATAGCAAACACCCCAAAATATTTGTAAACTAAAAAAAAAGAGATTTTGCGCAGCTTTCCCCTATATATAAAGTTGAAAGGAAAACAAAATTATTTGATTGAGTTAGAAGTTAAGAGAATGTATCTCTACTCCCCACTGACTAAATCGGAATAAGTCCTTGTTTCTAGAATTAGCTTCAGATGAGGCTTTTTATTTATTCATTTTCTGTTACTAATTGAGCAAAGATGATACTGCTCAATAACCAGTTCCTTCTAATTCACAGGAAGTTTTTCTCCCCTCTCCTCTGAGGCCTAGCTGCATTTCTGGCGATGTTCTTAGCAATCTCTGGCTGAAGTGGTTCACTGAAGGGGCACACAGTAAGCTGTTAGGTTGGCCAAGCCTATCACTTCTAGAACTGTCATGTAGGCTTGAGAGATCATTTGGAAAGTGAAACTTACTTATTATTGGTTGGATTTTTTGTGCTGATGAATGGTAATGTGCTAATATGAGCAAACTTCCGGTTTTTAAGATGCTTCCTCCATTTAGGGAAGCAAACATTCTCTTTGTCTTAACCCTTCAGAGGATGCCCTGACTTTTTTTCTAAGAGTTTTTGGAATGGTGAATTGTGCCACCAGCATAGTGAGGTTTAAGATCATAATTCTAAGCGACACATCATTACTAAGATCTACTTAGATACTATCCCTGCGGAGCTACATGTGTTGAGTCTGTGGTTTCTTGCAATCAGTGTATTTCCCTTTAGTGGTAAGCACTAAAAATTACCCCAGGTTCACAGTGTAATTGAAATGTTGAGGCCAGAGGGTGAAGCCATTGACTTCCTCTGTAAATGTAATGGGGCAGTGCTTCTAGTTGATGAAAAGCACGTCTTTGCCGGTGCTACAGTAGTATTTTGCATACTGTTTGTTTTTGTCATAGAAATTCCTTTTGTGTTGTGGTTAAGAAATAAAAAGGTTTTAAATTCCATTGTATGAAAGAATTATTAAGTATCATGTCCAGTCTCTTTCATGCCACAGGTAATTTGCCTGTTACATACAGACAAATCCAGACACCTGACTTCTCTGCACCTTTGATGATTTAGACATGCATTGCAGTAATTTTACATAGTGCTTTTCACATTTCATCTGCAAATATGTTTCATTATCTGAGCTGTAAAAATAAGTGAGTTTTTGGATGTACTCCTTTCTTCAGCATAATATATTGCTTCTTTTAGCATCTGCCTTGTCTGTACTTCACTGTTTTGAATTTCCTAACTAGATGCTTTGACCTGGAGCTATACCCCATAAAGTGAAGTGCAACACTATCTTTGCTCTGCCTATATTTTGTGAATTTGTGCTCTTGCTCCCTGAAAAAACATGATCTTTGGCTCTTACAGACATACAGAAATTGCAGAAAGTTCAGTTTAATAGATTGGAAAATGAATGTTGATCAGAAAAAGAAGTTTATTGTTCTGCCTGTACTCATATAATTTTTTGCCAAGAATATGGCTGACTTTGTAATTTTCAGTTAAGATATTTATTTCCTAAAGAATGTGTTGTATATATAAGCGTTATAGGATTGAATTGTATTAAAAGCACTAGCTTATGGTTCCACAAGTTTCTTCTTTTACTTTTGATGAAAAGATCACAATATCTGCATTTCTGTAGGATAACTCCATGCTGAATTAGCAGAAAGCAATACAGATGAAAATGCAAAGCTTGGTTTCTTCAGGCAAAAGATAGTGTCAGAAGCAAGTGATGTAATGGAGTGAAGAAGTAAAAATTCTTGAATCTGATTTCTCTTATTTATGGCATTGGTCTGCCCATCTCTTAGTTGCTCTGCAGTTGCTCTTGAGATCCGTGGCCCATTTCAAGGCAGGAAGAAGGTCTCAGATAATAAAGTGCCTGGAAATTCAGAGCCACTCAGTAGGTAGGTGGAAGAGAAGCTCTGGTTAATGCCTCGCACTGAATGTGAGATGGGGGAGCTCTTGTGGCCAGTCAGCACAGGCGTGACTGCCAAAAAAACATTCTTTCCTTTATAGGGGATCTGACAGGATGAAAGAAGATGAGGGAGAGATAGAAGATGTATGAGACTGAAGTCAGTTCTACTACTCATGTAGCAACTTGATATGTTTAATTTGTTTCTAAAATAAACCTTAAGCCTTCTTAGAATTCCAAAGTTCCCTGGAAAATATGTTAACTTCTTTTAAAGGCTATTTTCCTCCAAGTCAATCTACCTTTGGATGAAAGAAAACTTCAGAGAAGAGATGGAAATCTGCACAATGGTGGGGAAGAGCTTTGATCAAGTCTACATATTTTATAAAACAAAAAATACTGGAAGTCATGAAAGTTAGTTTCACATTATGTCACATGACTGATCTGCTAATGCTGTGCAAAACTGGGCTTGTTCCACATAGTAAAAATTATGGAAAAACTGAAGGGAAATCTGAATTTTTGAATCTCTCCAGTTATGTAAATTGCCTAGAGAGATTACTAGATATTGAAGAGATTAAGCTGTAATTTTTTTAAAAGAAGACTAGAGTTTAAGCCTCTGAAAACACAGCATATGGAAGCAAGGTTATAGGGTCTAAACTAAAATTTTATTTGTAAACTTGATGTACAGGGAACAAGTTCTAGACAAGCCTCTGGCACCATGCAAGGTAACAAAATTTGGGGACAGTCAGTAGAGAAAGCTAGGTATAAGTCAACAAGCTGTATTTGTTAACAAGCTGTTTTTATTTAACTCTTCTTCTCTTGGGAGTGACAAATGGTACTACTTGTTTCTCTGCTGGATTTTGTAGCTTGAGTGTGACAGGACTTCACTGTACTGCATTATGCTGCCTGTAATCAATACAACAAATTGCCTGACCGATTTGAAAACCTAATCTGGAACAGCTTTATTTATAGCATAGGTTAGCTAGTATATTTACACTTTATCCCCCTGCAAAAGGAAGGCAGAAGTGCGCGTGTGAAGAAGGTTGCTCATTAGTAATCTGGTATCTTAGACTCTACATCCCCTGCCTGGGCATCCACTGGAAAAATGTGCTAACAAAGGACTTCAGACTGCACTGAGTAATTCAGTGAAAATAATGTTTCTACGTGAACCTTTCTCTGTATCATTTGCATAACACTAACAATGGGGGAGTTCTTCTCAAGCTTTGCATTTTTCAGGCCACAGGTGGGAACAGGAGAAAGGCATTTGGAAAGTCTCCCGTGAAGAGTACTTTGAGATCTCTGTTGGTGTGGAGGTGAAGCCGCCCAGGAAGGGTGTTCAGCATACATGGGCCTCGCCAGCTACAGTGTAGCAGCCTTAAAGAAGCTTGCTCTAAGAGCTTCGGGCTCTTGCTGCTATGGGAAACCTATAGGACGGTATTAAGCAATGTAATATTCACTACCAAGCTTTTTGCTAGGGTTTTTAGGACATGTGTACAATGACTCTGATCATTACTTGAATTTCGGGAGAGCAATTCTAAAAGAAACTCACATTGTCATTCTGAAGTCTAACACCTTGAAGAACTAGTGTTGAGTTTGAAGCTTTTTCACCCTGATAGTGCAGATGGTAAAGTTAAAAATTATAGAGATGGCCCATCTGTAAGGGTAAATTATCATTTAACAAGAACATATTTTCATTGCTCATGGAAAAAACCCTGTATGTTAAGAATAGCAAAATAAAGGTGTTCTATGAAAAATAAGGTCAATTATACTATGTAATATATGTTTTCCAGCATGCTGAAACTGATTTTCTGGGTTTGTTTGCTTTTTGTCTTTCAGTTCAGACAATGACAGTTAAGTGAAAGAAATGTTAGGAAATTTTTTATTGTAGTTGAGATTAGTCTTCAGCTTTCTGAAGTTGAAACTTACCTTTCTGACTGAGAGCTCAGTATAGTCCCTTTCTTGTTCCACCAGTGGACTGCCTTCCAGCTGAGGGAAAAGGAAGGCAAGGGAAGCAAAGGTGATTATTTTGCTAGCTGATAAACTTGAGTTGCTTCACACATGCTCTAGTAATTTTATTTTAATTAAGATTTTATTTTTTCATTTTAGCTGGCTTCAGGAAGAGCTCAGCTGTTTTATTGCCTATTAGGTGAGGCTATGTTAACTTCAGCATTTGTACTTGGTGTTGAAGGACAGTTCTGCTGTATATCAGTTCCCTGTATATCAGAGTTGTGCTTTGAAGTGGACTGTGTAGTCAAGTACTGAGAACCTACTATTCCAATGGATAGGAGAATTTTATTGAAAAGGTCTTAGTACTCAATAGTTCTTGTGTTTACCAACAGTAATAATCTCTAATTTTGGTTCTCACAGTCAATGCAGAGCAAGCACAGGAATATATCTCTGTTCTGATCAGGCTGGCACTGTGTCCTGAGTGACATGGATGTTGCTTTCTGGGATTGTCTTCCAGGAAGGCAATTCTCCGTACACAAACAATTCAGCCTCTGAATGCCCCTGGTCTCAGTAAGAGGGTATTGGCTTGTGAGTTGAGGTGTTTCAGTGTGGTCATGATTGCTGATGAGCTTTATCCTAGCCTTGTGTTTAGAGATTGCTAGATTATTGAGAAGACTTAACTGTTTTATAATAGATTTGCTGTCTAAATAAATGTCCCAGTAAATTGAAAGGATTTTCTCTATATTCACCTGAGCTAGCATTGTATATTCCTATGTGTTTTATGGACATTAGTGTATGTAAGGATTCTATTTTGTTACAATGGAAATTTAGGATTCTGAAACCCCGTCTTAAGCAGGCAAATAACTTACTTAGTTCTGGTTTTGTGCTGGGATCAGAAAATAGCAGAGCTGATCACATGGCACTGCAGTGTAGTGAAGAATGGGAAGACAACAGGAAGTCTCTGTTAGAATTCTTCCTGTGGTGGTGCTCAAGCCAGTTGTGAACCCATGTGTGTTCCGATAGGATCACTAATACTGTAAGTGAAAAGCGTCTTGTAAAAGAAAATTTGTGTGCTGTTGATACCAAAACCATTACATTTGATTTGATTTGATTTAACTTAGATGCTTTTACCATCATTCCTGGAGGTTAAAAAAACCCCAGACGGACTTGCCTGCTTTCTAACCTAATCATGGCTGCATCATTTCTGGTGTGTACAGTGTCTTCTAGAGATTCACACATAGTCTAGAAACAATTAGTAATGTATCTTACAGTTGTTTTGATGAGGACAAATTAAATGATGGTGGGTAGTACATTATGGCAGTAATAAGCATTGCAGTATTTTTTTCCCCTGTTTTGCTTAGGTGTGGAAAATAACCATGTAGAGAAAGTTCAAATTAAGTCATGTTGCATTTTGTCTTAGAGTGGAGATGATGTAAAATAACCAGGTGAATAGTACTAATGTGATTTAAAATGCATTTAGGAAATAGAGTTTTGTAAAATTTTTGCTAGATTTTGCTGTTTTCATTCTCTGCCAGCATAAAAAACTAAGGATAGTGAGAGCAAGTGGACACTGAAACAAAACTGACATACTTGTGTGGATGCTTGATAAAACAAGCAGGAATTTCCACAGAGCAGTGCATTTGCCATCCAGGAACTTGCAGGTAGAAGGCAAGTGATTTGTTCTTGCAGACATTCAGCTTGTAGGTAGCAGTGATGATGGCTTGAGTAAATTTACTTGTTCTCAGAAGTTTGATCTCATTAACACTGTAAATGTTACCAAGTGCTTAATGGTGTGGCAGAAGTACTTTGCATAAGAGTACATACAGCTTTTATTTCTTACTTGGTCCCCACTAAACTTGGCTGTGTATTTCTTAAATAGAACAGTGCTAGAAGATTGCTTCCAGTTTCTGAAGATTGCCAGCTGCTTTACTAGAGTTCAGTATGAGGAATCAGATCCTGCTTTATATCCAGTGTATTCATTTTTATGGGATAACATACAAAATTACACTTCCCTATAGCTGAAACTAGTAAAAAGTCAGTTTTTGTTTGGATGTTGATTGTTGCTGAAACAGAGAGATCTGTGGCTGAAATGTCAGATAAGGAAGAGAAGATGCTAAAAGTTGGTTAGAGAAAGGAGACACAGAACTAGTCCACTGAAAATAGCTGCAGCTAAAGTCTAAGGAAATGGGCAGTACTTGAGCTTAACTGGTGAACTGAACTGATTGGTCAAGAGAAAAGGACCTTTTGTCATGACTCAGACTGACACTTGACAGATCAATACTGCTATCCCATGTCCTTCTTGGAAGCAAACATGATGGTGAAGTTGTTTTGGGAGTGGATGCAGGAGAATTTTTGAAGAATTAGCCAGCCAAAGTGACGAGTACCTCACTGCATGAGTTTTTAAAACAATTACTAGAGCAACTCTTTATATGACTTATATTGTGAATTTGTTCATGGGGTGGTAGAATGATGTGTTTACAAAAATGCATTACAAAATACATCGTTGCATTCATCTAATGAACTTGTACATTGATAAAATACAAGTTGCATTTATGCAGAAGAAAATAACTAAGATATGCTAATCTTTGTCTTTTGCCCTTAGTTTCTGAAGGAAAAGTGAGGTGTCTTGTGTACTCCCTTAGTTTCTCAGTACTTGGACGAAAAGACCCAGTAGAGTTGTAGCAGACTGGTATGAATGTGTTAAACAGCCTGAAATGGTACTGTGCCAGCCATCATACCCTCCATTTTTGCCCCCTAAGGATCTCTTGTGTTTCTAATTCTATGAACTGTATTGCATCTCAAAAAGGAGTTGATAAAGAGGGAAGGAAATACTCCAGATATTTTTTTTTCCACTATGGAGAGAGCTGGTCTTTGTATTTACTGTTTCTTCCTTTTTTTAATGTTCATAGCTTTTTGTAACAATTTCAATGATAGGAAAGAATTTAGAATGGAATAATATTTCAGCCCCTTCCTGTTCTTGACTTGGTTTGTAGGAACTTTTTTCATTGTCAGTCTTGATGACCTGAGCAATGAAAACACTTTTTTTTTTGGACACATATTTCCTTTTTTGTTCTTGTGTACTTCTCAATTTCATTTGCCAAAAACCCCCCAGATTTCCACCAGAGCTTCACTGTCATCATTATTAGTCTACACTTTTTTGGTAAAGGATTTACCTTTCAAAGAATTGTGTTGCTAGTTCTAAACAGCATTGTTCTGGTACACACACGCTTCACTGTGTGCTGCTGATATGCTGACCCTTGTGTATGGCTTGTGTATTTGCTCATGTACAAAAAGTATCTGGACTTAGAGGAAAATGGAAGCCCTTCCTTTCTGTGAGCATGAGTTGTTTGCTGTTTCAGAAGGCTCACTGTGGTTTTCAGAGAGAAGTCTAGATACTGGAGGGGCGCCATTTTAGGGAAATTTTACCTCTTTTCTACTGTTCCTTTTTAACCTTCTGAAATCTGCATATGAGGACAGATTCTGAAAGAGTTGAGGAAGTTGTTTCTGACCTGTTTTTAGCTTAGTTACCTCAAAATACTGAGATCTTAAACCTGTTTTTTTAATGCCAGGAGAAAGCATTGGACTTGGTGACAGATGTGAGAGGACATTGGATAGGCTCTTGATTTTTTTATTTAATAAATTGCATAATTGAGGTTCAGGTTTATTGTGTTCTTGGAATTCTAAGTGGTCCCTTCATTATTTTAAGGGGTGGAAAGCTGACCAGCAGTAGAATTTCAAAACCTGGATGTCATTGTCATCAATCATCTATTTTTCAGTCAAAACTCAGTGTATGATAAGAAGCTCTCTGGGCAGTTGGACAGTGAGTCATTTTGTGCCTGCTAATGTTGATGTGTGTCATCTCTCATTCTGTAGTTATGCCATGGGTGCATCTTTTAATGCTCTATTGACCTCCAAATTGGAAATTCACTGTGGAAGCTTTGCTTTTAAATTTTGAACAACTTAAAGTTAAATGTTTACAACAAAAATTATTTCAGTTTCGCTTCTGCATTAAGCTTTTTGAAGAAAGGTATTGGTAAATTGAACATTGATGGCAAAAAGGGAAGGCCTCTCTTCATTGTATGTCTGCTCTAAGGAAGTTTCATACATTGTAACCATTCTTAGGAGGAATAAAAATGGTCTACTAAAAAACATGTGAACAGTAAAGAAACTAAGGTTAGAACAGAGGAGTGCTGAACTAGTGGAATATGATTTAACATCATGCCAGGAAGGAGATTTGTCTCTTGTAAATGAGGGCAATTGTCAAGCTGGCAGATGATGAACGGTTTTTAGTAACAGCAGATTCAAAGTTGCAAGTATAAAGACTGACTTGGAGAAGAACTTTGAAACAGTCCATTTTAAGCAATGACTGCAATTCACTGTTGTAGGTGCTGCTCTTGCAGGAGGCTGTGAACTCCTTTTACCTGAGGCACTTCAGTAAAGATTCAAGCTTGCAAAAACTTTGGTCCTCACCTTATTCTTGTGCCTATTGGAATTTATAAGCATTTCGATACTAATCTTTGGCAGCAGCTGACAGGCCAAGACTGTTTCTGAAAATGTTCTACTGCTCTATATAGTTATTTATGTTTCTATCTGTAGTATTTATACACTTTTGCATAAATTGCAGTGGTGTATAAGCACTGTTGAGATTGTAGGAGATAAAAAAATGGGTTCAGGATTTCTTTAAAAGGTATTTGAAAATGAATGGAAAGTAATGGATAAATAATGGCTGCTGACTTTATGGAAAGAGATACACAAATTTGATTCTGAGTTGTAACTGAATTTTTTTTTAATAATAACATATTGTACAGTAGGAGACTTCTAATATAATATGTTGGATACTTCATTAGGAATTTGAGTGCTTCATAGAAATGAATTCAGAGGGATATTTTATGAATCTAAAAGTAGATAATTGATGGTGAAACCAATCACTGCAGAATTGTACTAAAATACTGTTTAAGAAAAACTTGTTGATGTTGATTCTAGTATAGACCAGCAGTCTTCTCTTAATTTTCCAGATCTACTTTCCCTCTTCCCTCTGCCTTATTTAGTTGATGACAGCATTTTTCCACCGTCCAACAAATGTGCAGCTGGCTGCTTTTCCAGCCATGTGTAGGCTGCCCCACACACTCTGCCAGCATCCCTGCTGCTGGTCCTGCAGGGTGCCGGGTCCTTCCTCATTCCAGTATTGCTGTCCTGGAGACTTCACTGCCTCAGTCTGCTCTGGCATCTCTGCAGTAACCCTCTGCTCCATAAAACCTTCCCAGACATCCTCTCCAAGATTTCTCAAGCTTGGATCGTTCTGGTGTCTCTTGTGAGGAAGTATATCTGTTCCACCTAGTAATAGTTGCTAAGCAGGACATTTCTTCCAGCCACATGTCATGTCAGTGCAGACTGCTTCAATACAGACCATCTAACTTGTCTGGGGAGATGTTATTGTTCTATTTTTTTTCTCAGCTGACAACATTCATTTTGTGCCATGTTGCACTGATACTGCTGCTCTCCCTTTTACACAATTAGGTAGTGTAAAGAAAATAGAGAATCTCCTGCCATAAATATCTTAAAATGAACCAGAATCTGGGTTTTTTTGTGCACAACAGGGTCTTGGAAGTTTTCAGACTATTCACATTGGCAAGAAGGCAAGAGGTTGGCTTGGACTCTGGTATTAATTCCCAGGGTCCTTTGGATGAGAAATTGGAACAAGATTTTTTTAATTTGGTTTGGGTAAAACAAATGAGGCCTCATTTGTATAACTGTTTCAAAGTCAGAGCTGCTTTTTGGCCACACCATTTGTTTGAGCCTCATGTACAAGTTTGTTTTATTTCCAGACTGCTTTTATGGCACACATTTTCTTTGATATTTGAAGTACTTTTCAGTCATTTGGCCATTACTGAACCAAAGGGTGAATTGGTCACTTGTTCCTGTAGCCATTCTTGTATCTCTTCCCGAGACAGAAAACTGTGTCTTGCATCTCATGGGTGTTGTTAGATAATTGTATCATTTAAATTGCAGGTTGTTCCAAGTTGGTTCTGTGACTAGTCTAATAGATTGTGTAGTCACCAGATAAAATGTGTATGTTTCTGCAGAAACACATTTCCTGTATTTCTGAATCTCGCTTTGGAATGGGAATACTAGGTAAGCAGTCAAGATACAATAATTGAGGTTCATGCTAAAATAGGATTGTTCTTTGCAGATTGCAAAGAAGGAATACATGAAGAAGAACTTTTCCAGTATTTCTTCAGTTTCTCAGGATCCTTCTGGTGTCGCATCTCTGACCAACAGGGCTGTCATCCTTCATTACAGAAGGCACTCAGCATTTCTGTGCAATGCTACCAGTATTTTTACAGGTTTAAAGAGAAGCCTGCTGTTTAAGAGTACAAAGTAGATAAAGCCATATAATTTTCATGAACACTGTGACATTCTCATAACTTTGAAAAGTTGGTCATATTGTGCTGTTTTAAAACAGGCAGCCTCAACTTTTGAATCTTGAATCTTGTGTATAGTATGGGGAGCCATTGTCACAACTGTGCCTAAGGATGTTTTAAGGTTCATATGATATGAATTATGACACTAAATTGTTGATATTTAGAGTGATTTCAGCAGGAGCAGAAATAAAGGGGGTAGGGAAAAGAACAAGTGCAGTTTGAGAGTGCCTTTTCTGTTTGCTTTAGTGTGGTTTCTTAGGATGCTCTTATTTCCCTTATATTCCCAAGAATGTGTAATTTGTCAGCTTCGTAAGTATTATTTTGAAGAATGTTATGCAGTTCTGTCGATTAATCTTATTGACTTGACACATAGTTGGGGTGGGAAGGGAGACTGAACAGGAAGGAAAGTCCTTGTTCCTGAATGTCGTTACTGCATAGCTCTCATATCCTCGAGGATCACCCAGACAAAAGCTGAGTCAGAGCACAGCAGCACTCTGCGCTACAGCAAGGCATGGCCCAGTTCAGGATTTTGGACTGCATGATCAATCACAACTGGAGTTTCATATGTAACCTGTACTGTGCGTGGAGCGATCAGGTTTGTTGTTTGTTTATCCTTACATATAAGATAATGCAATTTAGTATAAGGGGAAAACAAAAAGGCTCTGGTTGATCTCTTTTCCCCACCCCCAGCCTTACTGATGATGAACTATTAGAAATGCTTCTGTTTACTAAGTAGTTTCCTAGAATTAGTAAACATACAAAGCATGATTTGACTATATAAATGCTTTTTTTAACACTTTGAGTACTTTAGTTTGTTCTCTTTAGAGTCTAATGCTTTGAGGGGTTTTGTTTAAAGAATTGCGCAAAAAGGTAAATATCACATACAGGAAGGGGGAGATATGCCAGGAAAATAAACTATGTTGTTAATAAATATGAATCTGATTTGTTTTCCTGCTTAAAAAAGACTTAGCATCCTGGCTATTTCAAAATACTTGATCATGAATAGGATTAAAAAAGTATGAGGGGGAAGTTGTTACTTTTTTTTCTTTTTGAATATACAGGATTAAATAAATCTCCACAGGATGCTATTCAATTCTTAATATGGACAGATTTAATTCTAATTCACTACCTTGCTGCAGAACTGGAGGGAAAAAAACCCAAACAAACAAAACCTGGCCTGGATTTTGAATGAAAATGTTTTAAAATAGAATCACTAAAGGTTTTTAAATAGTGTATGCAGTTGTAATACTACTGAAAAGTTACTCTAGATATTACCTGTATTTCTCATATAACATTCAGCCAGCCACTGAAGAAAATTTATTTAATTTTTATTTGGTGGAAGGGGAAAGTAGGCACTTCTTATAAAGTTGCAGTTTCAGTACAGTAACTAGAGGCAGGGGATACAGAATTTTTTTGCCACCATACATAGAAGTACTTTGAAATAATGTGCCATTTAAAAATGCCTACAACCCCTGAATGTCACTGTACTGAAGCTTCTTAATCAGGAAAATACACTGCTATGTGATGCTGATGTGGTTTGGTTTTGCGTTTTGTTTGTTTGTGGGTATTGTTCTTTTGTTAATGGGGCAAAATCTGATTCACAGTGTCTGGGTTTTTCAAGTAGTCTACTTAATGTTACAGGTAAAAAGTATCTTCTGTTGAATTTGAAAAAACAGAGGAAATATGATGCATTCTCTTAGATCCATAATTTTTACAGATGCTCTACTGTTTGATCTAGTTTGCTTACGTATATGTAAGAATTCACCTGTCCAGTCAAATGCAATATGACAATTGCTTCCTATACTTCACAGAAATCAAGAAATAAGAAAAGACTTATCATGTGGGCAGTCCTGCAAAGTTTTAAAGTGGATCTGATAATAACTAGAGAGAAGGAAAAAGAGGATTGTTTTTTGAGCATATTGAAGTGAAAGGTTTTAAAAAAAACAAAACACTGCCCCCCCAGAAACAACCAAAACCCAACCACCTCCCTCCCCCCCAAAAAAGAAACTCCAACCAAATCTAAGCCACAAAAACACCCAAACAAACAAAAAACACCAAAACCCCCTTACCCCAGTGCAGAACAGGATTCACGTAATCTAAAAACTGTTTATTACCAATCTGGAAAGAAAAAACAAGCTTTAGATCGTATACCCTGAATTAATTGCTAGCTTGAGGTAGAAATGTTACTGAACTGTTTGATCTTGCTAGATTTTTTTATGTAGACTATGCAATTGTTATGTGTGTTTGGGGTTGTTTTGTTTACTTTAACTCAAGTCCAGTCTTTGTAAACAATACAATTTAATGAACTACTGCTGATACTTTTCTTTGAAATGGAGCTGGAAGTTCGTTTATGGGATATTACAGCAGCTACTCTGTTCGTGCTGCACTGAAATGCCGGGGCAGAAGTGGGAGCTGCCAGGCCTGGGGAGAGGTGCACGCTGCTCCACATAGCAGTGCTGCTCTCTACCTTCTCCACCTTGCAGTGCCCAGGCAGGCTGCTGGTGAGAAAGCAGATGGGTGACCTCTGAAGTTTGTGTCACTAATAATATCTCAAATTAGGTCACAGTCATTTTAAGGATTTCTTCTGTTTTTGTTGTTCACCACGCACTCCCTTTGCTCTGCAGCATGTATTTCCCAAAGCTTATTTTTTAAAACAGGAAGTGAACAAGTATGAAATAGGAGGCATATTTTCTTCTGTTTACCATGGTGATTTAAATTTTAGGAAAAGTATTTTCGTACTGTGATATGAAAGTTACTATGGCTCGGCATAGTTACCCTTTACACTCTAATACAGCAAGCTGTTATGTGTATTAGAATGTTTTCAAAGGATATATGCAGTATTTCATACTAAAACAAAAACCCCTAAAATAAAATTATGCTGTGATGTAAATCAGTGGAGTTCTGTTGGAATCAATGAATTACAGTTTTTTCATCTAAACATTGGATGGGATTGATGGCTATCACATGGTGATCTATAAATACTTACTCAAAAGCCTTCAGTGACAATAAACTTGATTGCTTGCAGTTTTTAATCTTTTGCTTTTTGTTCGTGAGAGAGCTGCATTACCTATCTTAAAAATATTTCTTCAAATTAGTTATTGCAAAGTACCAAAGTGTTTTGCTTCTTGTTTGTGTTAATCTGTGGCAGTTGTCTTGTGGGACATGGGGTAGATTCAAGGGTGAAAGTCTCACTGGCAATTCAGAACTTCAACATGGTTGCAAATATAGAATTAGTGAAGCAGAGTAGTAGGCAAAAAGTATGTATCCTGTGGGGGACCTCGGTAAATACAGCTTTATGTGCGAAGTTATGTCTGTACTTATCCAAACTGCCCTGACAGTATCATAGATAATTGATCCTATTTTTAATGTATTCTGGTCTTGATAAAAAAGGAACTTTTAGTGCTTTTTCTTAAGGAAGAAGAATGAGAGGGAGAATGAGAGTGCCTTAAAAAGTTAAGGCAATTTTTTTTTCTTATGATAGTCTGGTGTTTATGAAGTTGTAATCTTGGAATCGTAAATTAGCATGCTAGCTGTGGTCCAAGAGGAGTTCCTCAATGAATGTATGGAAGAGCTAGGTAATATTTTTCCTCAGTAAAATACAAATTAGGCTCATCCTCAGTAAAATGCAGTAGGAGCAACCCCCTCTGTCCTTGTTAAGGGTGCCCTTTATGAGCCTCCAGCATGTGACCAGACTCTGGAGATGCCTGGTATGTCAGTTGACCTTGTGGCCATGGTGAGATATATTAGAGCAAGTATGCCTGAAACAATAAATACCACTGCTTCAGATGGCTGGAAGAAGTACTGGTAGGTAATATAAAGTAGGTGATACAGTGGGTTTGGGTTTTTTCCTCCTTTTACCACAAATGCCTTTCTTTCAAGTGTTAGATAGGAAACTGTAGACCATGAGGTGAGTATAGGCTGTCTTCTTACCAGCACAGAGCATAGGTCAGCACTATACTCTGAGCAGACTTTTATTAGTTTGAGGAGAGCAGATTGTCTTCTCATGTACTGTTCTCATTGGTTCTTTGATGAACTGCATCAGGCTTCTATTTGTTATCCTATTGCTGCACCCTAGCCTCTAAAAATAATGATAACGTTCTTTCAGCCATGTAAATACTTAAATCTTGGGTTTTTCAGCCAGGGATAAGTATTTTGCAAGTTCTGTAAACTTGCAGTTGGCCCTGTGGTGGGCCTCACCATTGCAGGTGTTAGGCTTGGAGAAACCTTCTCATCACTGTATTGATGAAAGTTTGTTACTATGTGGTGACATGGCATTCAAGGTGTCTGATTTCTGTTGCTTTAGTTGGCGTTCATTATTGCAGGCAGAATATGAGAATGAGATGTTGCAGTGCCAGCCCAGCTCTCGCATCGCCTTCGTTCTAGCCCCAGAACGCAGCAGTACTGCAGCAGCTGCTGCACTGCAGCTATTTCCCTTCCTCTGGAGAATCTCCAATAACATTAAAAATGCTTTTCAGTCTTCCAAATGTGTCACATGGAGGATGAAATAACAAAGGTGTCTGCATTCTTTCTGAGATATTTGCAGCTGATAATGGTTTTGAAATGTGATATTTATGTTATCTTACTGTGCTCTTACTTCTGTTCATCTGCTGCCTTGGAGAAGGAGGGAGGCAATATGATAAAAATCTGTCTTGGTAGCAGTGCAGAGTGTGCTGCTTTCAGTTTAAGTAAAATGTGTAAAATCATTCCATGAAATAGGTAGTGACTTAACTCATTGTGGAAATTTACATTGCTGGAGAAACATGTTGTAATGTCCAGAAGTGCAGGGAAATAACTTGGCAACAGTGAGCAATTCAAGCCACAATAATAGGCATGCAAAAACAAGTAGTTCTTAAATAAGCAAATAGATTTGTGTTAAAATAGATTCCTTCTCTCTCCCCACTCCAACCTCCAGACAGTGTAACAAATGTAGATTTAGTTATCTATGTCAGCCATTCTTACTGACATACACAATACAAACTGTGAGGAAATATGCAGGTCACATATGATCACAAGTCAATTTTCAGAAGCTTTTGGATTTGCAGTTAAACTGAAAATCCTGTGGACAACTTTCTCTTCTTTATCCTCTTAGTGACGTCTCTGTGCGTAAAGATTGCAGTTTTTTTCAGGTTAATGACTTCACAGCCCTTTTTTAAGCATTTTCCTGTGCATTGTATCTTTGTAAAAGAAGTTATTCACTGAAAAGTCTGCTTTTCTTCCTCTGTTATATATGCACAATAGACTACAAATTTAGAGATTGGACATAATTGAATTTGGGTGTTTGGATATGTGGCTTTACATCTCTGTGTGCTAATTTTATTTTATTGCACTTTACAAAGGACAAGCCTTTTCACTTCTGAGTTTAGCGCTTTGAAACATAAGAGTGTGTTGATTTGTGCTGTATATAGTATATTGAATTTAAATGTCTTGAAACACAGGACCAGGGTTGTTTTTAAGTGATGAGTTTGCCAGAGTTTATTAATAGTCACGGTATTATAAAGTTTTAACACTGAGTATCTTAAGCTGGATGTAGATTTATTTAGAAGTTATTTTTGAGGAGAGAAGCTGCGCATATGGGAAGGTAAAGAATCTTGACTCATTGGTCTTTTTTGTAGTTTTTTGAGCCATGTTCTCTGTGTTAAAATACCTACGATGTTTTTTAGCCTTGATCCAAACAGTTGTTCTCAAATCAGTTGTTTTTGAAACTCCCCCCCCATCTGTCTAGGTAAATCTGCAAACTGAGTCAAACTGTGGAATAACAACCCACTTGCAGTAACCATGCTTTTAAGGTTACTGTTTAGGTTTTGACACTGAAGGATCAAATCCCTGATCTTCCAAAGGCTTCTGTTTGGCTTTGGGCAGGTCAGAGACTTTTCTGATGTACATGAAGTAAAATCCCAAGTAGAACCGCAGTATTGCAGAATTGAATGAGCTTAAGCCTTAACAGCTTGAATTACCAGCAGGTATGATGATATGTTTATGCAGATGAAATGATGTGTCTAGTCTCTAAATGACCTCATTTTCTTGTTTTTAGAACAGGAGTGAGCATATTCTGTTTATGTTGAAAAGTTCAGTAGTTTCAGTAAGAGATCAGCCTCGTGCCTACATTCAATAGAGAGCAGATGTCCCACTGCTCAGCCCAAAAGCAAAGTAAAGCCCTTACTCACTATTGTAGCTGCACCCTGGAGTAGCCTAGTCCAAACACAGAGGTTTGCTATAGGGACGAAGAAGCTATGGAAAAGTGGTTTTTGTCTTGGGTGGTTTGGTCAACTTTAACTAATGTCCCTTGTAGAAGTAATAGTTTTTTGATTTGAGACGTGGTCTCTGGCTACAGTGGAGAGAAACACTATGAAGTGAAGGAAATCTTGTAGGTAGTTTCAGGACTGGTAATAGTTTCAAGTGTGGTGCATCAGGTTATTGAAATGGGGTCTGTGCAGTAATTTTACATTGTGCAGTGATTTTGGTTTTCTTGAAGGTTTCTGCAAAGCTATTTCGCGTGTAAAATAGTGGTAATACTATGGTGAAAGTGTAGTGGAAGCTATCATGTATCTTGTGTGTTTGGTAAACCCCATGTTACTCTAGAAAGCAAAAAGAATACAAACTTCATTGAAACTCATTCCTATTTTTGCAGCAATGTACTTAGCTGGGGAGATAGGTGGCATTTCCTATTGTTCTCTCCCCGTTTGTAGGAATCAGATCAGGTCATGGGGCAACTCATAGTCTGGGATCTGGAAAAATTCCTGTAGGTTGAAAGAAGCAGTGTAAGGTAGCTCTTGACAGCTGGTGACTGTGCAAACCACTCTTACCAATTCGGTCAGACTGCTGAGAAGGTTCTTTTATCTTGCATGGAGTAACCTCAAAACATTTCTTCAATCCTGAGGGGCAGCAGCATGCTTTCTTTGTCTCCTGTCTCTGGTATTTCCAGATTACACTATGAGGTGAGGACAAAGAATTTCCTATTCTTAACAAGCAAGGACAGAACAAGCAGAGAAGGAAAATTTTCAATTTAGCTAAATTGAGATCACATGATATTTTGCTGTTGTGCTAGCTACCAGCCCTGCAGATGTTTCCTTTCTTTCCAGTTTAAGGATGTAGCTGTTAAGAGAGGAGGCTTTTGCTAATGGGTCTATAAGAAAACAAGGAAGCTCTCAATTTCTCTTTGTTGTTAGTGTTTTTCTGACTAAATTTAATATTATGAACTCTATGTTTGTTGTTGTGAATAACAAAATTTGATACAAACAAAACACGTTGTGAAAAGAGTTTGCTTCTCTGTCCTGTGAAGTCCATATACTTTTCTCTCTTTCTTGGTGCTGTTGCTTGAAATGGGCTGTTACTCTGTGGAAGTATAAAGTATTATCTAAACTGAAGCGCACTTAGTTAATCTTTGCACTTAATCTGCAAAGAATCCCAGTCAATTAGGACAATTTTGGGATGTGTACAAGCTACTACAAATATATGTATATATATGGTCACACACAACACAGTATCTTTTTTGTGGGTATATATGTGTATAAAAATAAAATTGACATATGGTAGATTAAGATCACTTTAATGAATTGAAATATGCAAAACTTGGTAGTATCTGGTGTTTAAAGGGAGATCTGAGAAGCTAGTTTATGTCTATTTGTGGATAATTCAGGGGTTTGTGGAGAAATCGTGATTGAGCGGTGGTGGAGCACTTCTCATACCAGACATAGTCTTGGTTTTGGTGAAGTTAAGAGCATTGTACAAAAAGTCTAGCTATCAGACCTACAGTATGAGAAAACCAGAGCTTGTGCTGTGTTTTTTTTTTTTAAAAAAAGTTACTTTGAGTCTACCCAGAATTGGTAGGTTAGGATTTTCCCTATGTCAAAGTAGTAAAACCCTCTGAATCTTACCTGGACTGAGAAGCTGAATGCTGCTCTCATTCAAGCCAGTATGTCTAGCTAGGCTCAGTTTGCAGAACCACTTGGGGTGCCACTGTTTTTCCTCCAGAGCCAGGTAACCTGAAAAAATTTCAGTTGAACAGACACAGGGAGGGAACATTTTTGAGATCATGCTTGCTGTAGATAGCCTTCAGCTTTGCTTTTTAGGTCTTGTGGAGTAGTGATGAGACTGACATTAGCACCAACTGCTTTACAGAGCTGCCTTGCATGAACAGAGTGCAGTAAGGCAAGTTTGAGCTGTGTAATAACTTGGAGGTTTTTACTGTTTGTTTTCTGTGTATGCCTTGACCTTTATGAGAACTGAAATTCTTTATCTTGAAAATACTGTTTCTCTTTTGAATGACTGTTTACTACAACAGTAGTAGTACAGAAGTAGAGAGAAAGTACACAGAAACACATATCCCTCTATCCTCCTTCCAACCCCAAGCCAGCTCTGCAGCCTGCATGGTGCTTGACAGAATTGCATGTTTCCTTCCCTGTGCCTCCCAGCCATCTGCCATGCTGGCACAGATGCTTTGGTTTTGAAAGGTCGCAGATTTCCCACTTACTTCACACACTGGGGGGAGTTGTGTATTGCTATCTCAGTTGCCTTTTTCCTTACCTGGTCTTGGTTTGAGGATATGATTTATGTATTTTGTTGAATTAGAATATTCTAATCAGAATTAAGAGTCCTGAGGTGCACTTCAAAGTTTGGTGTCCTCACTAACCTCTGCTGCGGCCAGGCAACTGCTGCCTTTATTATTGAACTAAACAGGCTTCTGTTCCATCTGGGTGAGATTCACAGTCCTAAAAGACAGGTAGGTTTGCTCCCAGGATTATGTCCTAATGCATGCTTGCATTAAGTTTGGTTAGCCCACCAAAAAGGACCCAGGCTTAGTACCATAATGGTGCATTAGAGAGATAACAAGTGAGCTCCTGTGAGGGATGCACCTGAAGCTGTGCATCTTTATTGCTTTCTCTTGCTCTGAATTGTTGTCTCACTATGGGTCTCAGCAAGACCCATGAGGGGGCTGAGAGAGGGAGAGCTGCTCATGGTGACTGCCTTGCTGCTGCTGGGGGGTGCTTGGGTCGCACCTCACCAACTCAGGGGAGCAGCAAACAAGAGGAATGGAATTGTCCATCTTCCCCTTAGTCTTCTGGTGATCACTAATAATCTGTCTCTGTTTTCCTGTTGTTTGATATTGAACCATTAATTGTAGTGAAAGTCTCTATGTATGGTCATAAAGGACTTGGATCTTGTTCTAGTGATAGTTGAGTTCTTCAGTCTGTTTGCCTCGAATACCCTTATCAGTTAGTGCATCCCACTCACCTACAATATAAGAGAAATTGTAGTGCTGGGGTGATTCAGCAAATATCCTGCACTTCATGCGTGCATAACATCTGCCTGGTAAGAGACAAATGGGACCCCAGTAACTCTGAGTGCTGATGCTTTCCCTGAGTTTGGAAGTTGAAGTCTTCCTCTGGAAACTTTTATTTTTTCTTCCACCTCCGCCCCCCCCCGAAGAACTGCAGCATGGAAGAGCTGGGCCCTCAGTTCCAAAACCACACAACAATGACCCCAGAATGAGGGCTCTGACTAGACCAGCTCTATCTGTCTCTGTTAATGCTATCTACTGATGGTTTTATGTGTGTGGAGTGTTTATCTCCATATCTTGTCTTTCTCTTATGGTGAGTGTGGTTCTGTAGGTGTTTGGTCTTTAGAGCTTTGAAGGTTTGTTTACATCT
Source organism: Pardalotus punctatus (assembly GCA_013400915.1). Lineage (NCBI taxonomy): Eukaryota > Metazoa > Chordata > Aves > Passeriformes > Pardalotidae > Pardalotus > Pardalotus punctatus. Next base: position 197,121 of record VZTX01008022.1, read on the forward strand.
CTCTTTCCAGTTTCAGGTGCTTCATGGCAAGGCAGCCTCCTCTTGATAACTACTGAAAACAGGCTCAGCAGTTACAAGCACAGAGCAACCAAGTCCTTCCTGCAGCTTTCTTAAATATGTGGTCTATACTGTTAGGTTGAGTATATTGGGCTGTGAATCTGTATTGCATTTTAGTTGTATGATGAGAGTTCAACTCATTATTGGATAGAGGGAAACTTTTATTTTTAACTTATGGTGATTTATTTCTACTTGGCAAAGCTCACTTTGACAGGAGTTGATTACACTCGGCCATGCCCGAGTAACATTCATATTTCTAAAAGGTAGACAAGAAAAAGGATGTACTTTTGGATTGAAGTAGACCATGTAGGTAGGAGCAGCTAATTAATGTTTATTATATATCTGCCATCAGCTTAAATCTGTTCATAAATTAAACATTTATTAGTAATTTTTCTTTTAACCTTGTTGCTTGTTTAGTGTGAAGGGTGATGCTGGAGTAGTATGCAAAAATGAATGCTTCAGTTTGACACTCAAAATACTGAAACATTTGGGATATTTGTTAATTAGCTGTGCATGCTGATTTTGATGTTAGTAAAGAAGGGACAACTTTGGTATTATGCATGCACTGCTGCATACATTTTTGGAATTCAGCTTAGAGTTTTTTAACAAGTCTAGCATGTACAGCTGTTAAATATTCAATTGGCATTTTCCTTGGGTTTTTGTTTTTTTTGCCTCTCTTCCTTTCTGCAAATTCTAGATGCCTTTTTTTATGGTGTCAGCTACCATCCACAATCTTATGTGTAGGATTTTTATAGATTTCCTCATATCTCACCAGTGTGGCAGACTGATTTCTGACTGTCCTTGTGGGTTTGGAGAATATTGTTGATTACACCCTCTAGCCATCTTTCAAGGACATAAAATGATAAAACACTTCTTTGAGGGAAGGACACTGTCAGTACTGACAGGTTTTACTTCCTGCCTGAATTTCTGTCTTTCTCAACATCCTACTTGCTCAGGGCAAGATTACAAATTCTGGTAAGCATAAGAGTCAGTCAGAAGTTTGGACAAGTGGGTATTTGACACAGAGGCCTAAAATGATTTTGTGGGGTTTGGGGTTTTCTGTGTTCCAGTTTTCCTACTGGTCTCCTTGAAGTGATTTTTTTTCAGTAAGAAATTAGTATATTTCCTGAGGCTAAAAGAGATGGAACTAATTTATTTGTTTTGAGAAGAAGACTGTGTTCTGAATACCTGAAAGATGGATTTACTTAAAATGTCACTTTTGTCAGTAATTGCTTTTTTTCATCTGGGAATAACTTAGGTAAAAGATGCCGTTTGTATGTTCCAGTTTGATTTAAAGACAGATTAGAAATTACCTCACTGCATCTTTAGACTGTTTTGGTACATGATCGTAGTATTTGGCTTTATAAGTGCAACCCATTTCCCTTGAAATTTTGGTTTATCATCTTGTAAACTGAAAGAAAAAGGCTCAATTTACACCTTGTGTGAGTGATCCTGCTTCTCAGATGCCACTAAGATAAAATGTTGTCTATCTTTGTGTGCTGGATATACCTTCCCATACTGCAAATGAGGATTGAGATAATGTATTTTAGAAAAAAGTTGTATAATCTTTTATATGGCTGTCTTATAGGCAGGTTTTTTCCTACACATTCTGTAGTCTTAGCCAGAAAAGACCTTTTTATTTCTTCTTTGTTAGCTTTTTAAAGAACCTAATGCATTGTCACATTAAAATAAGGCCAGGCTGTTCTAGAAAAGCATTTTTTCTCTGCAATAGCAGATTTAACAGGGCAGTCAGCTAAGTTATAGTGACTGGGTACAAAAACTGGGGAAAGTAAATGACCCGATAAAAGAAATGGCCCTGTTTTCAAGCAAGTCCAGCATTTATTAGACTATTTGGAATATCCTGTCAGTGTCTCAGGAATATTTTAGGGATAAATAGCTATGCTTTTTTTGCTCTGACTTATGTCAGTAGTTACTAAAAAAGCCCTAAAAATTATACGATGGCTGTTGAATCAGTAAGATCAGGTAACATCAGCCAGTTTTCTATTCAGCATATATCTGTTTAGCTGAATTGCTATATCAGGTATCACTTTTCTTGATAGACTAGCTAAAAGTCGAACATTTGTAAATGCAGCTGAAGCATGTGCTGCTTAGCACAGGCTGTCTTCATTCCGTTACTGAGGTACTGATAGATAAATCCCCTGGATGGCCTGGTGGTGGTGGGGGGAGATTGTTTGGCTGGTTTATGAGTTGGGGGTTTTTTTATGTTTTGTTTTGCTTGTTTGTTTTGATTTTGTGTTTTAAATGCAGGTTTAGGCTCCAAAAAATGTAGTGGGGGAAACCCTTACATCTACAATGAGACTTTTATTTACGTAATTTATTTGTGAAGCATTCTGTGTATGGTGAAAAACACAAAACAGTGTAAAAAGGGAGCAAATCTAGATGGCAGTCCCATGCCCCATTTCTTTAGAAATAATTTTGAACTGGGGTACTGAACACAAAATAAAGATAGAAATCAATTGCTCATCCCAACTTTAAAAGTGCTTGAATGAATTTTCCAGAATTGATAGTACAGTATATCAATTATATCTTGTGTTCACCATGGTTCACCTATGAACGCAGTGTTCAGAACTTGGACCATACCTGTTTATCTGTTTAGATAGTCAAGAGGACTATTCTTTATTGGTAGCTCAGATTGCAGTTGCCTATGACTGTCACCTAAAGATTTTTAGCTTGCTCAGTACAGGTCTGTAAATTGATGAGATAAAAAATTAGAGGGGCTTCAGAGAGCATGCAGGTTGGATGTATTAGCTTTTCTAGTTGTTATTTTAGACTGATATAATGGGAAACTATTGCTTTGAGACTTACTTTTGATTGGAAATAATATTATTGACAAACATTAATGCTAGTTACTGATTTTACATAATTCTGTTACTGTGTGTTACGCTGCCAGTGATTCATGTAGTTTTTATGGTCCCAGCTGATTTTTTTTTCATGGATGCTTTCATTGCTCAGAAAGAAGGGTTAAATACAATATTAAAAACAAGATATGCATTTTGCAATGCACTTAAGCATCTGTTGTATGTCCTTGCAATTGCATAGAACAGGAAATGATGATTTGAGATACTTTGTGCAGAAACCTTGTACAAAAAATCCCCGAGGGAAATGATGCTTGAATCAGTAGCCTGGGATTCTTCAGTCCTTGAACTCGATTGTATGCATTCTGACTTTGATTTTGAGGACTGAATCTATAGAGAAATAAACATACAGCTCTTCAGTAAGGAATATGGCACAATAATGTTTGGTTTGTTAGATCTTACATGAAAATGAAGCATTCATTTTTCATCTCTTGTAATGCAAATGACTCTACCCAAAAGACAAATTACCTTATGGATATGAGATACTTATGTATATGTAACTTGGTATTTGATTTGCAAGGAAAACTGTGTAGGGACTTTGCCTTCAGTAGTGTGTACTTGCCTGTGCTAAATATCATCTGTTTCTTGCTGTCTTGCATCCTTGTTTTGTTTATGTTTTTGAGAACTTTTCTTGTTCCTTTTTAAAGCCTTTTCTGGCAAGGGATATTCTGGTGTGTGGCGTGGTTGGAAGTGTCACAGGGTTACTCAACAGATGTTGACTCTCTTTATAAATCAGATTCTTGTTCATGGCATCTGAAAGTTGCAATTACTGAACGTGTCTCACATTTATTACTGATACTGGCTTTTTCTGTTACCCTGTTGGCAGACCTTGCAGGGGGTCCAGGGTTGACATGAAGTTTGCCTTTCCCTTTTGGCATGCTCTTTCAAGAAATAACTATTTGACTGTGGGTTTATGAATAACTTCTAGTTCAGTAACTTGTGTGAATGGTAAAAGTTTAAGTGAAATTACAAGGAAATTAGAGGTTCTCTTGCTACACTGAAACTCCTGTTTCTCAAAGCTAGTGAATTTCTCTGTATGGCTCTTTTTTGAACTGAGGTTACAGTACTTCTGTGTGTAAATTACAGTGATCAGTTGTTACACATACTAAGATTATCTTTTGGCTAATTAAGACAGCTTTTGTTAGAAAAAAGATGCAAGTATGTTGCAGAATTAGATTTTTCAGTGCTACATTTAGGCTTGCTGTTTGCCTGTTTCTAGCTATGGGTATTTGCTTATGAACATTTTTCAATATGTGTGGTTGTTGGATCATTTGAAACTTTGCATCATGCATTGTCTTTAAGAATCTGAGAGGAGAAACAAAAGATTGCAAGGGAATATTAAATAGATGGGTTGCTGTGAGTCACTTGGTGGAGGAAATCACTGTCATTTTTTAGAGGCCAGTGATTTTTTTTTCTTTACTAAGAGCCATTTCTTTTGCCAGTTTACTAGGATCAAAATGTTCTTATTGGCTACTATTTCTGCATGCATCCTGAGATTGAAAGCCTGAAAAGGGACATTTATTTGTGCAGAACTGATAAAATGCTGTTGTGTTCAGAACAACAGTGGATGGAGTGGTTGGGAACACCTCAATAGCAAACTCCATCCTTAGGCTAAAGGATTATGTAAATTTTACCCTAATCTTTGCATTGTTTGAACTTTAAACTCAAGCCACTCATCTTGGCAGTTCGGCAGTGCTCACTAATTTTTCATTCATTAGTCATCTAATTGCACAGTCTTCTCGGTTTCACACTAACACATTAAAACATGAATGAAGATGATAGATGAGGACAGACTAGGCTGAGATAAAGTCCTGGATATTTATAACTCTTCTTTCCAAAATCTGCTGTTAATTCTTCCAGGCTGTTCGGAAGAGCAGGGCCCTGTCAGGCTGCTTTGGATTCTCCGTATTTTCTTGTTTCTGAAGCAGCTCCATTTCTTGGCTTGGCTGTAGCATCAAGACCCTTTTCCATTTGTGTGTTTTTTTTCTTGCTGAAAACAGGGTTGTTGGAGGTAGGGAGGCTTGTCTTTGGAGCACTGGCTAGTATTTTCTGGTTCTTCCTGTTAGACATAGCAAGATGTGGTTTTTCTGAGGTCAAGCGGTAGCATCTGTGGATGAATGCATTGTGTTTTACACACCTGAATATAAAATGTTATTCTGGTGGTTTAACTCTCACCAAGGAGCTGCAGTGTTTTCCTTGTAGTAATATGTGTTGCTGTCATTGTGGTTAGACTGGAAATGTGCTGTCTTGTCTGTAGATGCTGGTCGAATTTGGCTGAGCCCACCTTGCCAGTAAGCGCTGCAGTTAGAGATTCCAGCTCTAAGACTGAAGCGAAAGAGATTATTTTGGAGTAAGACAGGGAGAAAACTAAGCAGTAAAGTCTGACATGGATCAGCCAGTTGCTGAGCCCCAGCAGCAGAGCTACTGGAGGACAAGAAGACTATTATTTCTGTTTGAATACCCTTTGAATAGGCTATAGGCTCTGGTATCTAAATTTGTTTCATGCATCGTTGAACTAGAATCTTTAGAGGAGGGTCATAGGATTTTGCATGCTTTCTTTGTATGTCTTCTGCCTTTGAGTGCTGGTGTGGCACTTTCACTTTGAAAATTGAAACGGAAGATTTTATATAAGGCTGAGAAGATAAATATTGTAATATGTTTTTTGAATGATAAGTATATAAAATTACCCTTAGGAAAAAAAGAAAACAACACCCAAGGTTGCTTATTTCTGCATGAGAGGAATGATTGCAGTAGGACTGTAAAAGGAAAGGAGACTTTTTTTATTTTGTGTTTAGAATTTGCATAGTGCAATGTTCAGAGGAAAATAGCTAAGGGCGGAAAAAGCAAAAGTGAAGTCATAGATACGACTAGAGGAAAATGTCTTGCTGAAGAAACCTCACGAATTGCATATTCTGTTTTATTTGTATTAAGTAAGGAGATAGTAGCCAAGAAAATCATGCCTGAATTGTGAGAAGTTTGTTTTATACTTGCGTTTGTGAGATATGTACGGCCAGAAATGGGGTCCCAGAAGTCATGTATTTATCTCTAAATAGAAGGCAAATAAAACATGCAAGCTGTACACATTTCTTGTGGTTCATTCAAGTCTTTTGCTGTTAAATGTTAACTTTTTTAATATACAGCCTCATTTAAAATTTAAGAGTTATTCTATGTGCAATATGACCAGAGATGCAGTGGTATAAGGGGTGATGCTTTAGAATACACATTTGAAAATACTAGTGATCATCAACTTATTTTGGTTATGGGGGGAAGAATTCTGTTTTCAAGTGTACAGGAATGTTTAGGAATTCTTACTCTTGTTTTCTTTTTATTTTTCAGTGATCCAAATTAAAATTTCTCTACATATCTTTTTCAGGCATCAAAAAATAAAGATGGAAAAGAGCAGAGTGAAGCTGTATCGCCATCGGAGGAGGAAGAAACTTTCTCTTGGCCTGGTCCTAAAACTGTTGTGCTAAGGAGGACATCTCAGGGATTTGGCTTCACCTTAAGACACTTCATAGTTTACCCTCCGGAATCTGCAGTTCAGTTTTCTTTTAAAGTAAGTGGAATTAATAATGAAGTACTTTATATAAAGCCATGTACCTTTTAGGGTCAAAAATCCAACTTACTTGGAAGTAAATGTTTTTATAGATCTGTCTTACACAGACGAAAGGTCCCTTGTAGGTGGGTGGGCTCATGGCATTGTTAAATAGCTGTTTGCTGATCTGTTCCAATAAAATGGAATTGACTATGTCAGTCAGTTAAGAATATTTGTATCACAGGTAAGACCAGTGGTCATCACAGAATATGGAAGTATTTCTTTGTACAGTTTTTCTTTTACCCAAAGCCAGTGTCATTAATTAGTCTGTCCATATTTTAGAGTGTAGACTTCAAGGGTGTGAGGTTTGAGTTTCTTTGTTGTTGTTGTTGTTGTACCCCCCTTCCCAAATTGAAGTTTGTGATACCATCATACTAAGGGATGAAGAAGCATTAGTTTGTCTTAGTTTCTAACTGAGTATCCTAAAATCAATGTACATTAGAAACACAGATTGTGTTTCTATGTTACATTCTTTTGCTGAAAAGAGTATCTGCATTGCTGTTAGTCAAGAGACAAGTATATGCAAAATACATACAGACCTACATTAAAAGACAACTTTATTAAAGTACTTTTACATTTTTGTAAATTTAAAATGAGAAGATGTAAATGTTAAGTAGCTAATGGGCCTTCCTTGCTCAAAGAGTGTACATGTTCTCTTTTGTGACTGAACCTTTGGAAAGATGCTATAGTTCCTGGTGTTGAGAAAAAGTCCATTTAATAATGAGAGGAATCTGAAAATTGAGAGAGGGTGTTTCCTAGTGAGTTCAAATAACATTTGCTCATTTTAAAGGCATCAAGTGTAATGGTTTTCATGAGCCATGCTACCCCTCAGTTTTGATTTTGCTTTTCCAGTTAGGCAGAAGAATAGATCCTTACCAAGTTAGGGAATGGGTATTCAAGCTTTCCGGAAAGAGCGTGAAGTTAATGGACTCACATATCCCTGCAGGTGTCTTTCAATAAAGTTGTCTGTCTTTGCCTGTCTTTGGTGGCTGTAAGATTTCTTTTGAAGTAGAAAAAGCTTTGCAGAAGAAACTTGGCATATTTTCCCAGTTAACCTCAGCTATTCAGCATCTGCTTCTTTGGAGTGCCCAGATTTTTTCCTTGACAATGGGCGACTGAAGTTATATGGAGGTGAAACTATTAGCAGTATCAGGTGATCCCAGTATTTCTGTCCTTGAGCACAGGTAATAGCAGTCTCTGGTTGAATTCAATGTGAAACAGGAGGAAGGAGGGTGTGGGAGCCTTGGCCTTGAGCAGAACAAATTCCATGCGCTTGCTAGTGTCTCTCAACCAGAGCCCCTATTTGTGCTGAGGGTGAAAATAAAAAGCATGAGCAGGATTAACCTCCTTAACTAAGAAGTGACTGGATATGTTCTGGAAAAAAGCTATCACTACCAGCTACTGAGGGAGTCAGCATGTTTTTCACGTGCAAAAGGAGACAGGCACAAGGGAAGGACATTATGAAAAAGAAATGTCAGACCTTCCTCTCTTGTTCATATCTGATGGTTTTCTGAGAGACCCAAGCAGTTTGAAGTGAGCCCAACACCTGTAAATCTTGAGATGTGTCTTGAAGCTCTAACTCTCTCTTTTTCTGCAAGAGAGATATTAATGCCTTCTTTATTTTTTTCTGTTTATTCTCTGACATGTTAGAATCTGGTTAATTCATTCCTATTTCTGTGTGATTTTGAAAAGGTCATAATGAGATGATTGGATATTGTAACACCTTTACTCATGGATTCAGTTACATGGAAAGATGATAAGGTTCATTTGGACAGACTCCTGGTCTGTACTTCTTTAAATTAACCTGAATGGTTATATTCTCTTTTCTTCCTTTTAATGTCCATGAGGTGAAGCAAAAAAAACCAGATCTTCCAAATTATTACTTATGAGTCTTCATAAGGTGGCTTCTGTAGAAATCTATGTACCTAAGTTACGGTATGAAGGAATGAAAGTCTCCTATTGTCAACATGATCCTAATATGAGGTAAATCTGACTTCTCAGCTGTTCAGTGGGATCTTTGATCAGATTACCAGCTAATTACAGTCTCTGTCATTGATTCTAAGCTCAAGTATCATTTGTCTCTCTTTCCTCATTGATCAAAATTGTAAGTGCCTCACAAGTCACAGATGTTTCGTTTTGTACACCTCAAAGGGAGTATAATAACAATGAATATGATTTGGTTTTCTGACTGTCTTGAATCTTGTCCCTTCTTCACACCTGAGAATGCAGTCACTGCTGATGTAAGACAGAGATTACAGCTGGATGTTGAAGATGCCCTTGACATAACAGCTGGAGTCACTCAATCCTCAACCTGTTTCTCAGAGCACTTTTGTTATCACAAGTGTCCGTGTGATGCTGATGCTTTCCCTCTAGATCAATGCAGAAGTCTCTACTGTTTACCCCAGGGTAAAAAGCAGTCTAGCTCCTTTAATTTTATTGGTTTTTAGTTTCCCCCACCCCACCCCCGAAGGTAAGATTGCCCTATGATCTCTTAAATTTTAGTACAAATCAGCATAACCTTGTAGAGGTAGTGAAGAGAAAGAAAAATATCTAAAAGTGCTTTCCTTTGAACAATCTTTCCACATTCTTCATGAATGTGTATTTTTTATTTTTTTAATACCTACTGTAGGTTCCAGTTCAGAAATACCTAGTAAAAATGTTTCCATTCAAAGTTCTGTTCCTGTTGCTTTCAGTTTGTGAGTTTGAAAAAACTGTTAATGGGTCAGGTGGAATCCTCTGAGGAGGCCAAGACTCTACACAAAGGGGGAACAGGGGCGTTGCTAGGACACAGAGCATAATATTCTTAGCCTGCAGGGGGTGGTAAAGATCACACCACAGCTGGATATTCCATGGAAGATAAGCTTTCTTCATGCTGGAAGGTGCTGCTGTTTGGAAAGCCGCTGAGGTGAATTTTCTTGGAAGCAAAGAACTGCATGCCAGAGGATGTATTGAGTGGAGAAGAGTGGGCATTACTTTGTGAAATGTATAATAACCTGTTTTCTGCCTAGGTGTGTGGGAGGCGTAGAGCTTTTAAATTTTGAGAAGTGTTCTAGTTATTAGTCTAATAGCAGTTCAGTTGGAAAGCCTTTTTGTTTATTGTCCTGAAGAGCTCTCCACAAGGAAAAAGAACTAGGCAGATCTGTCTCCAAGACCTGGCTGACTACTGAGTCCCAAAACACACCTGTCTTGATACATAAACTCCTAATAGTACTTCAGGTGATTTTTTTTTTAAATTTTTTTTTTTTTGGTGACACTGTTTCCCCATGTGAAAATGATTGGTTATGACCAAGTCAGGGAAACGTCTCTGCATATTTTAAAATGGAATGCTAGTTTGTTAATTTAATTTAAAATATTTATATTTTTATTATATATGTAATATTTTTATGTTGTATCTAGTTCATTTAGCATTCAGTATGTATGTAATACTGCAGGTCTAGGCCAAATTCAGGATATTGTGCTACGCTTTACTATCTTATCAGTGCTCCTGCATAAAACTAGCTACTTAAGTAAAAATCAAGGGTCTCTTTCTCATTGCAGTTGGGCTTAATTAACTAGTTTATAAGCACTGTGGTAGGTTATGGAACAGTGTTGTCTGGTAGGTCTGTTGGGAGGGACAGCCCCGTGTGAAGGACAGATGACCTTGGAAATTGAGGCTGTGGTTTAGCTCATTTCGTTTTGGCAAAAGTACTTGACTGTGCTTCTATGGGAACACACACCAAACTGGGAATAGCTGCACATTTAGGAATAGCCCATTTGTGTATCGTCCTTGCTTCCCACCCTTCCTTTCCCTTAAGAAAGTAAGGAGTGTAATAATAATAAGTGGACAATTCCTTAAGCTAGCATTGCAAAAAGCCAGTGGCACATAATGCTTTTAACATCAGGTGTTTATTGGGATTTGCTAGAAACGCGCTATTTTTGCATGTGAAGTTTGTTCTCCCAGGTTCATTTGTCTGAGAGGCAAGTAAGTGATAAAAGAAAACCTTCTCTTCAGGTACGGATGCAGCATACACTGACATCTTGCCATGTGTAAGGGCTGAATGTAGGAGGGAAAGCTGGTTTCAAAACACTTGAGTTATAAAGCATTAATTCCATTTTCCAAGGCCTGATCTCATTGGCTTAATACCATGAAAAACTAATGTTTTACAGCTGTCTTTGATAACAGCTTTGCATGGCCAGTGGCAAACTGACAAACCCACTGCAGTAGTTCATAAATTATGGCATTTCTACATTAGCTATATTTTCTCTTTAAAAACATTTGCTATATAGCATCAAACCAAGTAGCTTTCTATACACGTAATCCAGATTTTCCAGACTATGTGTTCTAATATTTCAAGCCCTAAAGATGTTTTTTCACTTGACAGATTGGGTCACAACTCAAAACATGAAGACGTTAGCCTTGTCTAATTCTTGGCTGCTGATTGTGGTTCAAAACCAACTGGCTGTTATAGGGCTTCAAGAATAAGGAGTCAATGATACTTGCCTCCTATTATGCCATTTTTACCAAAGTATAGAGCAGGCAGGACTGTCCAACTTGGAGATACACTGTTTGGGTGGCAGTGATAATTATCATGGCTTTTAAAAAGTAGAATATGTGCTAGACTGTTGTTAAAGTCAGTGTTTCAGGTTAGGGGGAGTTCTTCTATTCTTTATTTCTTTCTTCCTTGAAGTTCTCTTCCTGTAATATCTTACAAAGCTCCAGTGGAACTTTTGTATGTCTTGCAAGAAATTTTTTGCTCCTAGGACAGACTTGTCTCTTCCTCATCATAATGCAGTGTTCATATCCAGGTCTTATTTCCTCTCTTTCTCAAGTCTTTTTCTCTTGAATGGGTTGCTCAAGTCAGTTTGTATTTGCTTTGAGTTTATTTAATATGTAAACCAGTGATTTTTCTTTAAATGCAAAATACCTAGAAATTTGGAATTAGTCCATTTAAATGTAGGAGGAAATAGCCAGGTGAAAATTATTTCTGTGGTCATTTCCTTGCTCCTTCTTTCCTTCAGGACAAAGCTGTTCTAATTAGCTGAGGTGAATTGTTAGAAATACTTTTCAAATACTACCTATTAGTCTCAGAAATTTTATTTGAATATTTATTATTCAGGGCTACAGTTTAGCAAGCAAGCAGGTATTTTCATAGTTAGCTAATTTTGCTTTTTAAACATTAGAATTTTGTAGACAAAGTTAACCATAATCTTCATACCAAAATATTGACAGGAATGGAACTTAAGTAAGAATTTTTTTGTTTAAGCATGCCATTTTCCCTTAGTAGTTTCCAGTTGTGTGATTTTTGGGGTCAGGGAGCAGAAGGAGACTCTTCAAGGTTGTTATTAAATAGTGTTCGGGGTATGTATTTTTCCCTAGTAGTAGTACTGAAGGCAAAACAGACTTGTTCTTTCAAATTTCAGGAAGAATATGCAGACCTTGCTTACAAAATATTTTGTATCTCTTGCATACGTAGCTTTGAATCCTGAGATGATTAAAGTACAACCTTCCCTGCCTGGCTTTCAGAATGAAACATACTTGCAACAACACACAGTGCAGTATTAGGCTTCATGGCAGTGTTTCATGGGGTTTGGTACATTTGTTTTCACATTATGTTCATGTTGTTTCTGGGGGAATGTTTCATAGGATTGTGCTTAATTGTTGTTTTTAAAACAGCTATTACTCTATATTCTCAGAATAAAAGCCTTAATTATCTAAGTTGAATAGTTGTGGCGAATGTAGGAGGTACCAAAATACAGACTTAACCTTACCAGTTCACTTCAAGTCATTGTATCTTAGAGATGCCTATGTATTTTTTTCCATTTATTGAATTTTTAATATGCACTCTTTCTTCCTCTTTAGGATGAAGAGAATGGAAATAGACAAGGTATGTCTTGTTTTTACTTTCTTGTAGATCCAATATATTGAATGCTTCAGCTATGTAATAGACTCAAATTGCTACCTAAGAGCTTGAAATTTAAAATCACTTCAGTGTGAGCATCAAACTCATGGATTAGTCACTTAATTCTAGGTTATGCCAGTCAGTTCCCCCCCATTTTCATACCTTTCTCTGTATCACATTGCCTGTGTCTGCTTCCTTTCTTAATTCATACATGAACTTATTTTTTTATAAATTTATGCTGTATCTCCATCCCAGTTAATTTAAAGTTCTCTTTGGTATTTAGCTATTTTCTCATCCTTTTTGCTGATTTCTTACTGTTTCCATAAAAGGGTGAAAAACATGTTGATTTAAGGGAAGTTGGGGCTGCCCAGAGCTGGGTGAGAGTGTGGGCTTGAGTGCTGCTTCTGCTGGTGGGTTATGATTTGTGGCAAAGAATGGTACCTGGATTCAGTGTACCTTTCAATACCTCCTTTAGTTGGAAGACGAAGAATGTCTGAACTTCTGTTTCCCTTTCCTTTGTGTAATTGTGATACATTAGAAGCATTCTGGGAAATATGAATTTATTTGAACTTTCTTACTTTTCTCTTGGAAGCAGATGGATTCATCCATTTCATCCTCTGAGTTGTACTCATCACCTGCATGTTAAAAAGTGAAGGGTTAAAATCTTCCTACTTTTTATCACTCCCCAAACTTGAAACATCCTTTATCTGTTTTGACATATCATCTTCTGTGCCAAACCCATATGGTGGAAGATGCCACTTGTGGTCTAGAGAAAGAAGCTCTGTGATATTCTTGTTCTCCTAGGGAGAACTCTGGCAGTTAAAGATTTAGTGTAGGTCTGTATCTAAAATGTTATCTGAGAGCTGTTTTGCAGTAGAGAAACATTGGTAAGCAAATATTTATTTGGTTCACTATGAGACCTGTGAATGTGGAAACAAGATCACTTTCTGGAAATTTTTGTGTAGCTTCTAAACCCGTGAATCATAGCTCAACTAGTGCTTATTTATAGCACATAGGCCTTGAAATACAGGTCAGAGGGCACAAACGCTCTGAAAGGTGACTGTGTTCTTGTGAAGGAGAAAAGGTTGGACTTGTCCCCCTGGAAAGAGAAGAAACGACTGTGAGGCAGAGGATGTAGGTGTCAGTAGACCTTAACCTACCAGTTTTGTGTATTAAATCTTTAAAAATAGCAAAATGGGACAAAGTCTGTAAGATACTTCTCCAGCATTTGACATGATCTTTGGGGGCATACAGGGCGTGAAACTGTTTTTATTTACATTGCTGCAGGTTGTTCCTGTTCCCAAGTAAGGGGAGTAGGCAGCTTGTGAGGAGAAAATCAGGAAAAGCACACATCTCATTTTGCATCTTGGCAAAAGTGATGTTTATTCAGCAGCAGCAGGTAGCCAGAAGCTGTGTGCAGGGTTGTCGCAGGGATGCTCGGAGCACTTCGCACCGGGGCGCGGGATGGAGCCGCTCCGCTGGAGCAGCCGCGCTGGGGCCGGGCGCCGGAGCCACCTGGCGGCGCGTTCCTGCATTGCAGCCAGGCTGGGAAAACCGGCCTCTGCCGAGCCCTGCCGTAATTAACTAAAAATACCCTACTGAGAAACACTTCTCTTTTGAAGTTTGTACGTGATAATTCACTTAATTCGCATGAGCTTTCCTCTCTGAAAGACTAAGCTAAGGGGATGCAAGCATTTCGTTTTGATGAGGCGGTGTGTGCCAGTGCAGAAGTGTCTTTTTTTGTATCAGTTTTCAGTGAAAATTTATAATTACCTGCCCTTTGTACTTTGCCCTTCTGAACGGTTATCTGTTGAAGATGAGGGGTTTTTAAATTAAATTCAGCATTTATATATTTGATTAGGTGAGTGTGGAGAAAAGCATCTCTGTTGCTATTACCTTTCATTGAAAGCACTTGAATATTTTTCCGAAGGAGCAGAGCACCTAATTAAGTCTAGAGGGCAGAAGATAAAAGCATGTACCCTGTTTGATGTATTCTAACAGTGAAAAAAATACTTTTATATGATTTTAGGTTCTGGTATAAAATTTTAGTATATAGTTAGATCAAGCTCTGGCTTGCGTTAATCTTCCTTTTGGTAAGCAGTAAGGTTTCAAAGCATTTATAATGAAAGGTAATGCAAATTTGTCCAGGTGAGCTCTAAACTAGGAATGACACAGGAGGGAGATGATGGCCCAAAAGATTGGGTTGTCAGGCCAAAGTGGTTAGGGTGCTGTGGACAGGAAACACCACATTGTCAACAGCTAGGACAGAAGGGAACCACCTCAATTGTATGCACATGAACAAGAGCCAGCCTGCAGGACAGTACTGTGGAGCTCTCATGCCTTTTTCAGGGGCTCTCTGAAGCCCCTGTACATGCACACATCACATAGGGGTGGTGGGAGATCTCACAGGAGAGGGCCAGGGTGCTGCAGTGGATGAGTAGAGGCACTTTGGGAAGAACAGACTGGGACACCGTGGAGGTCGAGTTGCCTTTGTTGCCCAGTTGTGAGAGAACAGCAGGGATTCATGGAACTCTGGCTTGGGATGGATGGGGAGCTGACTTAGAGCCTGTAGTCAGGATTTGTGGGCCGTGTTTTGCTGGGTGTCCGCTGCTGCCCTCTCCTGGAAGAAGTAGCCAAGACTTTCTTCAGACAAGCAGTGGACTTTCAGCACACTGTTAGCTGCTGGAAGGGCATCACAACAGATTTACCCTAAATATTTTGTAGTTATTATTTTAAATTTTTCAGTTCTTTTCATATTTTTGCTGCTCCAGGTTGTTGATCCTAAGCCAAGTCATTGAAGTGCTTCTCTAACAGGTGCATTTTATCAGAAGATGCAGATTTTCCACAATGGATTCTTTAGTCACTGATTGGAAACTTTATCAGCTTCTACTGCTTTCCAGAGAATTTCTGTTATATTGACCAGCCTATATTATATATTTCTTGGAGTTATCGCTCAAAGAAATAACTTGGACTATTTATTTCATGTGTTTTGAGGATGGTTTGCCATCGGTTTGCCATCACTTTGCCAGTCTTCTTATTTTCTGGAATTGCCCCATTTCAATACTCATTTAAGTGGTGTCTCACAGCTAGAAGTCTCCCAGGAGTGCGTATTAGCAATATTTGGAGCCAAACTGAAAAATACCTATACCTGTTTAAAACAGTAACATTCTTATGAAAAACTTGCACTGTCAACACATAAATGGTGTTGGAGAAAAGCTTCGTGCCGTTTGATTGTGCACTTCATACTATTCTGTATCTTGTTGTCCTTCAAACTTTACTTAAAACTGTAGATACCAAAATACAAGTTTTGTATATATGAAGGCAGTTTCTTGTATATTGTCCTAAAACATGTTTTCCTTTAAAAATGTTTGGCTTGGTGATCATGATTAAAGTGAACAGTGATGAGCATAAAGAAATAGACTGAAAGAAATTTGATCTTGCAATAGAACTAAGCTGTTTTGTGTCTAACACAGTAACTGGGAATCTAGTATCACTATAATCAAATATATATTTTTTTAATATGATGTTCTTGCTTTTTGTACTTTTATTTTGATTTCTATGTAGAAGTACCTACAGCAACTAGGAGTTCCTTTTCCCATAAAAATGAAAGGCAACTTAGGTGTATTGCTCAGTATCCTTTTCTGTAGAGACCCTGTGTGCACTTGTTGATGAGAATTTAGACATGTTTTCACTGGGATTTCTAGAATGTGCCTAAGTATGTATTAAAGTTTCTATCCTTCAATTGTCTACACTAATTAGTTGCAATTTATTACCTGGCCTCCTTCAGCTCTGTGCAAGTGTGCTTTGACAGGGTAAAGCCTTTGAGGGAAGGGCAGAAAAAATGCAGGAAAACCTTTTATTTTCTTACTTCTGGTTACATAAGGTCTGGAGTTTTTAGTGTTTAATTTCTTTAAACAGACTGTTGATATCTGTAATGCAGTTTGTATTCTCCCAGGATTTAATTTAATCCCATGGTTTTTAACATCACAGTCTATCAGCTCAGTCTGTTATGAAATAAACATATTGTGCCTGTGATGATGGGAACAAGGTAGATAAGGAACAAGAGAATGAATGTGAAAGCAAATAGTTGGAAAGGTCATAGATGGCTGGGGTGATACAGTCCAAGGTATATGATAATAGAATTAGGAGTTAGAGGCAAGAGGTATGTAAAACTAATGCTTTAGGGTAGTGGGACAGTAGATTACCCTTTTTTGTGGATTTATGATCCAAGTTAATTTTTTAACACCTAAATGTTGAGAATGCTAAAAGAGGGCTCACATAGTTTTCCACTGAGACCAGAGCCTGATAATTCCTTGTTCCCTTGTAATACATCCAGAATGTCCAGTGGATTCGTCTTCCAACTTGTCACATGTATAATGTCTTTCAGTGATTACTATTGAGCTCAAATCATCTTTGACTTTTAATAAAAATCTGAAATATAATTTCCAAGGATTTAAGGGAGAGTCCATAGGTTCAATACTACAGATGAAAATTGTATTGCTCTATAGTAAATCCTCCAGACTAATCATAGATTAAATTTTAAACTTGAAAAGGTTTCATTTGAGATTTGAGAGAATTGAATAAAATCATAGTAATGGCAAATAATGCAATGAGAAAACACAGTTTTGGAGAGTTTGTGACTAAGTTGAAAGTATGTTATTTATTTTCTATAATATTGCAAAATTATTTTCTCATCTTCTCTCCCTACCTTGTCATGAAGATCATGTTGAGGTTGTATTAGTCAAATGATTTAACAGAAAAGTAAGCAAAAGAAGAAATATCATCTTGGAGTTGCCTAATCAAAGTGCCAGAGGTTCTTTGAGAAATACGAGTGTATTTTTCCTGTGTTAGAGAGTTGAATGCCAGGTGGGTCTCTGCTAAATGACTCAACAGCACTAACTTACTTGTCATACTCTCTCAGAAGCTCATCCCTGGCACTGTATTTCAGGTAGTGTTTTCCAGGTGAGTTGCTTTGTGCTTGACAGTGGGTGAAATAAGCTCTGTTGGGGCTGGGACCTTTGGGCTCCTTTTCTGCAGTGGATTGCTAGTGGAGAAATGCTTACTATGTATGAAATTCAGTTTGCGGATTATAATATGCAGAAATATCTGTAGTTGGACACCCTCAGTTAGATGTAATCATGACAAGTTTGTGATTTGTATTTAATTAAATGAAATCTCAGTTAATAAATGTAAGTTTTGCTGTACTTTCAGCAATCTCTTTTTGAGTAGTTTGGGAAATTATTAACAGGTTTTTGATTGAATAATCAATTTGAAGCATTTGCTCTGCTGTATCTGTTATACATTTCCCCTCCCTTTGGCTGAAAGGCATCCCAAGGATCAGTGCCACTCAACATTGTTGAACCAATGGAGTTCAAATGCCTTGGATACCCAAAAGCATACTTGTAAATCTTCATGCTCAAGAGGGGCTTTCCTCCTTCTTGAGTCAGAGAAGGATGTACATAAGAGCTTGTCTTGACTCATTTGAGGTGTTTCATGAAGCTGATTTCTTAAATATAAATGTGAAAGTTATCCTTTTCCTGTCTGTTGGGCATGGGTCTGGGAGTAAAAATGGTCTACAAAAGGTTATTTTACAAACCTCTGTAGACTTTATTGAATCTTTGTGTTATGTGGATTTCTAAGCACAATTCAGCTGTCCTGAGCAGAAGACTTTTTTTTTTCCTCCCCTCGAAGAGGAGAAATGGTATGTTTTTAAGCAGTGGCTAGTTTGGAGAGACTTTGTAAGACAGTATGTATTATACTGTGTCCCTAGACTTGTGGGTTTGTGCTCTGCAGGTCAGAAGAAAGGAGGAGCTCTGTCAGCAATAGCACTTTAGCATGAGTTTTTTTTCTTCTTTCTTTTCCTATTCAGAATCTTGTCCTTTTCCTAGTCTTTGTGACTCAGGTGTTTTAATCTGACTGTGTTTTATACCAAAAGGTTAATGACTTCAAAGGAATGAAGTGATTATTGCTATGTTTTAGTGTTTTGGTAGATTTGATAGAAGAACTTCTGCCATGTCGTTTTGTTTTCCGGCTGAATCATAGAGCAGTACAGTAATACTGTCTGGTCTGCAAAGAGTAGTTTAAAAACTAAGTCATAGTTACTGCATTTATTATAATACTAGTTATGTTCCTTGTAGCAGCTGTATTTCAAACTAGATTTTTAGGGGATTAAGTTAGAATTGGCACCTAGATAAAATCAATTTCTGTGTCAAGTTTGGGGGAGTTAGGAGAAGCTTTGCTGAATATGACCCCCCAGCTGTAAGTAAATTGTAAATATTAACGAGTCTTAATTCTACTGTTCTGTTTAACGTAGTAGTATTTTTTTTTTTAAATATTCCCTTTTATCACGGAGAGGAGGGAGAGCATGCTTGAATTATATTGTTTTGTAAATGTGGTGGTTGCTAGTGCACGTGTTCCCTTTTCCCTCTTCTGGCCTCTTAAACATTTGTCAGGAAAGCTTCCTTGTAACTTTGCAATGGGAGACTTGCTTTCTCCTGTCAGACTGTGAAGGCATTATTGACTTGAAGTCTCAGCTCATAGATTCAGGGAGTATAAAGGTTAGATCATAAATGATTCTATGATATGTGCTATGAATAAAGTCTTTATTTTGCAGTTATTTGAACAAAAGTCAAAACAAGGCACTAATATTATTTTGTAGATTTTACTGTGATCTCACTGGTTATTGAAGGTGGCATGTAGTATATGATTAATTAGAAGATTTGCATAAAATTATGTAAAACACATTGGCTCAGAGAAACCTTGCTGCAATAAACTGGTTTTCTGTATTTGTCTTGTATTTGATTTACAGGTGTTTGTGCTTCTTCAGACTACTTTTTCCTAACTTCGGCTGTCTAGACTAATGACCTTATTATTAAGACTTTCCTGATTCGTTACTATCCTTGTTTGAACCAATGAATTTTTGCCTTGAGCCTTCTATGTATTTGGGGATTTATTTTTATTTCCTTATTGCTGATGATGCTGAATCTCTGAATTAGAAGTTCAGACATCAGTTTCCTTATGCTAAAGTTATATTTTCATTTGGATCACATCATTGAAGGGAGTCATTGCACTGTAAGGAGTGTTTTAGTTCTGTTAGCAAAACTACACTACTGCCTGGACAATAACTTGCCTTTTCATTTATCCTGACTGGTGACCATATACTCATGCTGGAAATTTTTGCGTGCTTTCAAAACTGATACCAGAAAGGACAACTTTATGGGCTTTTCAGTTTCTGGTCAGCTGAGTTGTATGTTTACCATCTTCATTTGCTTTTTTCCTTTTATTGCCCTTATGTAAGACTACATCTCTCTTTGTTAGCTACATTTATGGAAAAATGAAGTACAAATGAAATTCTCTTTACATAAGTTGTGCTTTTCATCTGTGCTGTTTCCTTGCACATTGTGAGTGTGTTATTGGTGGCTCAGGCTTTGTCTGTTCTTTGTGTGTGCGTGATGTCTTATTTTTCACTTGCAGGGGAAATTGTCCTATTTGCTGGTAGTCTGCAATCTTATACCCAATTACAATGTTGTTTACAAAAATATGTAGAGGGAGGAAGGAGGCAAAATCATATCCTGTAATGAGCACTGGAAAAGCACAAATAAGGCTTGCCTGTCTTACAAACTAGAGGCCTGAGCTGCTCTTACTGTTCTTTGTTATATCACAGTGTAAGGAATTGCTGGCCTGCTCTAAAAAATTGGGCTTTTCAGTATTAGAAAGGAAAATTATGAATCCAGACACTACTCCAGTGCAGAGCTGGAGAGCTTGGTGTGAAAGTTGCACTGTGATACTCTTTTCTAGATTGTGGAGTTAAGAAGGAAGGAGGGAAGTTTAAGCTCTCATTTTTAGACAGCTTCTTGCTTTTGCCTGGTGATTGGGTGCAGACAGGACCAAATGGAGATTTAGGCACAATTAAATCGGAGTGTAGTGAATGTTAAATTTTGAGACATGAGGTGAGTTATTAGATTATCCATTTTGCTTGAGATTTATTTCTGTGATGATTGAGTGCACATCTACAAGATTTATTCCCCTTCAGTCTGAAGAAAGTACTCTTAGTTTCTACTGTCAAAAAATATTGCTTAGCTTTGCTTGAGTTTCTAGCTCAAAGTATAAATGTACATTTTGAGGCTGTGTATTCGAGGAGGTTCATTGATATGTTACTGATAAAAAAAGCTTTGGTTTGTATCCAAGTATGTAAAAGATCAAGGAGAAACGAAAAGCATGTATTCATCTACCAGAGCTTGAGAGTTCTAAGATTTCTTCTTGTTTCTACTTGTATTTGGATATTACTGAGTTGTAAAATGAACCTGCAAATGTAATCAACCTTTTGAACCTTTTATCCTGATTTTTTATCCCTAATTTGATCTTTAGGATGGTGATTGACCTTTTTTAGGAAGTAGGAATGACTGTTTAATGTAGCCTTCTTCTGCAGGTAGGACAAAGAACGAAGTTTATTATGCAATTAGCTTTCTGAATTGATTGATAAAATAGCTGTGGAAATGTGAGGTGAGTGCCTGTAATGTCTCGGTGTAGCTGACAGGCAGGTCAGAAGTCAGATGTCAGGGAAGCCTGCAGTCTGTGGTTTCCATAAATAATTTCCCCTCTTACTCAGAAGTGGGAAGTATATTAAGGGAGTTCTCTGTTGCATGAATGGGAGTAACCTTATCTGCCCGACCTCTTGATTTGCATGTTCAGGTATGAACAAGGCTTCAAGCAGCACTTGAGTGTTAAGCAAACTAGCAGTAGGCCACTAACATTTTTTTTAAGAGTATTTTATAAAGGCAGCTGAGGTGTGATAAATTAAATATGCCATGAGAGCTTTATTTTTATTGCCACTTTTGGGAAAGTTTGTGTCTTCAATAGAAGATAATTGGCAGCACTGGGAAGGATGTTTGGTGGTCCTATAAAAGGTCATATTTTAGCTTCACTCTTGTAAGCCATTGAAACAACCTTTTGTTCATGGCATCTGGGTAGATTAATCTTGGAGCTTCTCTAAACTTGCTGAAATGTTACTGGCTTTTTAAAGGATAAGACCCATCATATATTCAGTGTCTATTTAAATCTGCAGATTAAAAATGACAGATATTAACTTTGGCTCACAAAGAGCATTTTGTATGTCTTGTAGCTGTACCCTGCTAATCAAATTTTAAGTATTTGGGGACTGAGCTGCCAGCTGGAGTTTCTTGATTTGTAATTCAGTTGCTTTATATTTAGTATTTACCTGATTGTATCAAATAAACTTTTTGATTATTTGCTCCCAATTTGGAGCTGTTTTGAGAAGGCCATTTGGAGCCATATGAGTAAGCCATTTTGTTGAAGTGTTTTATGGTAAAATGGCAGGACACTGATGACCTGCACCATAAAGGCATTAGGCTAAAACTAGTATCTGAAAAATGTGAATCAGAGTCAGAGGGAGGTCTGGTTTTCTCCAATTTATTAAAGTTTTTCAAACAATGAACTTTACCCACATGGAAACTGAATTAAGAAAGGGGGAAGGAGGGCACTTTATTTATATTCAATAAATATTGCTGTGGTTTATTAAATATGTTTAGGTGGGATATTTAAAGCTGTAGCAAAAGTATTTCCAAAAGCAGGGCCATTTGTGCCTCAGTCAAAGGTCAGTCATTGCAGAAGTGATTAGAACCTAATTCTCCAGTTTTAAAGAGTTGTTTCTTTTATCAGCAATGCTGGTTTTAAGCAATTCCTGCATTCTCTCCTGTTGTTCCTTCTTTTCCTGCAGTTTAAACCCCTCTCTCTCCACTATGCCAGACTTTCCTGCTAAACTGGAACACAGACCCAGCTTATTTTTGTGCCATGTCAGTTCCCTGGGCTGGCTCATCCTGTAGCCTCCAAAGGTGGCATTTCCTTATCTGAGAGTGTGGAACAGGGATGGTAACTGGAGACAGGAGCTGGGAGGGAATCAAGGCAGTCAAAGCCAGCAGTGGCATTGTAAGAGTGTGTGTATCTGGCTGTAGCCTTTCAGGTTCTTCCACTGGTTATGTAAGCCCTGGACCATGTAGGGCCTTTATGTATTTATTTATTTATTTTTCGTTATTTCTGGGTGGTTTTCTTTGGGGGAGTTGTTGCATGTTTGGGTTTTTTGGGAGGTGTGATTCGGTTTTGGCTTTTTAACTTCACTGGCGTAATAATTCCATGAATGAAGCTGTGTAGATGCTATAAAATGGCATACTCCAGCTGTGTGCGAATGCAGGACAGCAACACTGTATTTTAGTCTGCAGTACAACAGTGGAGTTTTTGTCTGTGTTTTTGGTTGTTTTACTATACACACACCCACCCACCCTCCTATCTTGATTTTCAGAAGCTGTGGCTACTTAACAAAGAATTACTTAGCTTTGGTGACAGGCATGTAATAGCACAAGGTACCTGTGTTTCTGGAAGTACAGAAATTGAAGTGTGTATTGACAAAGCAAGAAAATACAGCTGTATGTGGTTTCTATTTACTGTAGGTTATCTTCTGAGCTGTGTATATACAGATATGTACAGCATATGCAGATGATCTGTGCATGTAATTTGAATTATAAATTTATTTTTAAACTTTGGTAAATCCTCAGGAAAACTTTAAACTTTGTCTTGGCACTTCTGAAAAGCACTGTTGGGAAATCAGTGTTATGGTCCACGAAAACTATAAATTAATGTTATGTTTTTTCCTTCTAAGGGAAGATGTAAAAATTTTATTCATTTTTCATTACATTACTATTTCTTTCTCTGTATGTCTATGAATGTGGCAGGATTGCATCCCAAAATATTTTTGAAGTAAAAACATTGTAATGCATTATAATGAAATGCTATTAAGAGATATTCTCTCTTTCTCAGGAAAACAAAGAAACAGACTGGAGCCAATGGATACCATATTCGTTAAACAAGTTAAAGAGGGTGGACCTGCTTTTGAAGCTGGGCTGTGCACAGGTACTATTCAATAGCATGTTTGTGTACATGATGTAAAATACTTGTAGTTTAAGTTGCTACTACATAGAGTTGTCTTCCATTTAAACCTTGTTCATTCCTTCAGAAGCTTTTAAGTTGTCCTGAAGTGTTTTTCACCTTGGAAAGCACTGTTTTTCTTATTAAGACATTAAAGTGTTTTTGATTTATTATCTTAAAAAGAGTAGAAAAATATGTGAAGAAAAGTCAAAAAAGGAAAATAATACCTGTAAGCTCCCATTTCTTTTAGTTTGTGACAAACTGGTAATCTGAAAACATTCAGGTCTCTGTACATTAAATAAAATTTTTCTACTTTACATCCTTTAAATCAAATAGAAACAGTCCAAATGTCTCTGTTCGTACAAAATTCTGATCAGTTGTTCATTTAATCAAACCAGAGAGCAGAAAACATGGTGTTTTTTTGTGAAGTATGTCGTACCTTTATTAAGTGTTGACGGAAGAAAAAAGTTCTATTAGAACAGAAAATCTTACAGGTGATAAGGTTACATACACAGATGGATACCACTATAGACACAGATTTCTTAAAAATATGGCAAAACTTCTGTGAAAGGCTTCTGCTTGTGTCAATAATGGGATATTTATGTATCTTTTTAAAACAGTTACTGCATCTATTTGAATGGAATAGAATAAGTTTTGTATGTTCTTCCTAAAGAAATAGAAAGTTTCTAGGTTGATCAGTTTAAAAAGTGTTAGATCCTACTTGCAAACCACAAAGGTTTTTTGTTTTTTTTTAACTCCTTAAATAGTTATTTAGAGAAGGGCTACTTTGGCAAAATTTGATTGCTATTATATAAAGAAATGTTTTGGCTTGATAAAATGCAGCATATGTTGAATTTTTATAGAGGAACCATGTTAATTTCTACTCTGTTCAGTGTTTGCCAAATTGAGAGAGATAAAATCTGTAGAGAATATTTTTAGTCATAGAAGAGATATTTAGGAGCCCAGAATAAAGCGCAAAAAATAAATGAGAAAATACATTTTAAATAACTAGAATATTCTCCTTAAACACACTGCTTATAGCAGTTATATCTAATTAGGTCATGCCAATATGTCTTGTTTACGAACTTTAGGGTGAACTATATTACTGGATCTCTGTTTTGATATTATAAAACACTCAGGGAATAATCAGCCAGGTAGATTGCTTAACCTCGGATACAGATACTGTGTATGTTTCTTTTTTTGTAGAATCAGTTGTATTTTCATTTTTTTTTAATAGAACTTGGCTCTGTTTCATGGTCACACAAATGAAAATACTTGAAAATTCAGTATGAGTTTAGGAAGTTTTGTTTGTCAGTTCTTATTTCACTTCTGCAGGGTCCTTTGTAGTACTGAAAGTCTCGATACAAGTTTCATCACCTGTGATAAATGAGCTCTATTTCTTCTTGGCTACTACTCACCAGAAAACCTGAAATATTCCTGCAAATTTGAGCAGTATGGAAAAGTTGGAAAAGTATCTTAAATATAAGTCAACACATTCTGAAGTATTTTTGAATACTCCTGTAAAATCATCTTTGTTAGAGTTAGAAAGGTAATGCTTCCCCTATACTTAACCTCTGAGGCATTTCATTAAAAAATAACATATCTGGGAGTTCATAAATATCAGAAATACTGAAATACAAACAGCCAAAACAGAGCTGCATTTCCCATGTCTTGATCTTCATTCTGTCACTTACATATACGCAAGAATATAAAAAACTAAAATGTGTGTGAAAAGGGCATTCTGATTAATTTCTAGTTTGGTCAAAAGTATGTAGCAGGCCACCAGACTAATGGAGAACTATTAGTAAAAGCTTTCTTGTTTCTGTATCCTTTTTTTGCGCTACAGGGACTGACTTCCCCTTTATATGTACCTGAAATAGAACAAAGTTGTACTTGCAGAGTCGTCTGGGCTCATGTCGTTTATGTAACCAGTGTGTCCCACCAGGCAGGTTAATTGGATGCATGTTTCAAGTTGAGTTATTTCACTGCTGTGTATAATCTGGTCTGCTTCTGTGAAAAATAAAAGCTGCACAAGATAAAATTGTATGACCTACTCTAAAGATACTCCTAATTATAGTTTTTAGTGGGAATACTGAGTAAAGATCTACATCTGTGGGCAGTGTAGCCCACATTACAGGCTGTTCTTAAACAGCCTGGAAAAGAGCCAGTTAAAGTTTAAGAGAAGGAGCTGGTGCATTGTGGGGAAGTTTTGCAGTGCGACCTTGCAGGACAGGTTCCGAGCTTGTTGCCACCAAGCTTTCTTTCATTGCTTTAGGAAGCAGGAGACAAACTCGAAGAGTTCTTTCAGGCAAGCAGAAAGGTCATAACCAGTGGGTGAAAGGGAATAGGTAAACTTTACAAAAGTAGAAAATATCACACCAATTTTTTGCGTGATGTTTATGCTGTGTGTGCAGACCAAATTAAAAAGTCAGATCTGTGTAGTTTGTTAGTCCATACAGTCCGTGTGGGTTGGGGAACCTCCACAGGGAATGAGCATTTAAAGCATTATTGTCTCCAAGTCAGGCTGAGTATTCAGAATGAACAGCTTTTTCCTTGCTTTGATTTGATCACGCCAGAAACACAAAAAGGGCCTTTGGTTCTTAAAGCAGTGTTGAAAAAGCCATTCCCTTTGGCTCACTTTGCACAGGTCCTTTCTTTCAGCTCTTCCTCCTCTAGCAGCTTTTCAAAGCTTCATACCGTAATCCTTCAGACCATTTTCTCCTCATTAGGAAATTCAAGATACCTTCCTGCTCTTCTGGTCAGAGATGTCTTAAATACCATTTGGTCAAAAGAACTGGATAAATTTGTCATCACAAGCTAAAAACAGCTCTACACAATATATTTGACAGTTAATTTGTGAGAGTTTATGAAGCTATTAATGAGGAAGATGTAACAAAGTATTTGGAGAAATCTTATAAAAGTGATGTTAGATCTAAAGATTGATCTGTATGAATGCAAAACAGCCCTTTACCATTGTCCAAGGTGCATTGAACAGACAGTAAATGTCTTGGAAACAGCCCAGATTATTCTAAGAAAGCAGGAAATTGGAGCCTTTCAAAATGTTTGTTCTTTTTTTCTAATAAGGAAGAAGCACAAAATTGCAGTATTTGCTGCTATTAAATGAGAGTTAAAGTTTGGCTTTATTTTGAGGTTAAGCGCTGGAACGAAATCACAGAATCACTGAATATTTAGAGTTGGAAGGGACCCACAAGGATCATCAAGTCCAGCTCTTAAGTGAATGGCCCATATGGGGATCAAACCAATGACCTTGACATTATTAGTGCCCTGCTCTGACCAGCTGGGCTAATCCAGAGAATTATATCTACTTATAATTTATTTAGGAATAGGGCAGAGTTGTCAGTGTGTGTTACCATACATCAGTAGCTTTGTTGTGAAGATGGGATACGTAAG
The DNA here is from genome assembly GCA_013400915.1 of Pardalotus punctatus. Lineage (NCBI taxonomy): Eukaryota > Metazoa > Chordata > Aves > Passeriformes > Pardalotidae > Pardalotus > Pardalotus punctatus. The sequence goes on from VZTX01008022.1 coordinate 223,877, forward strand.
TGAGCCTCTGGTGTAGTTTACAGCTGCTTGTAGTTTTCTCTCTATGAATTCCTGGGTTATTAATTGGAAAGTTTAGAGTAACATCAACATCTGAAAATGTTCAGGGAACAGGAGAAATTTGGCATCCTGTGTAGAGTTATGTGTAGCTGTATTGTACATCTTCTGCGTTTTTTGGTTTTTTAAGGAAGGATAACCTTGAATTTAACATACTGATATTCTTGATTATTGTGAGGTACAGAAGTACAAAATAAAAACCGTTTAAAAAATGCCAAGACAAACTAATTTCAGTTATAACTTTTTCCTCTACAGGTGACAGAATTATTAAAGTCAATGGAGAAAGTGTTATTGGGAAGACATATTCTCAAGTCATTGCTTTAATACAGAACAGGTAAGATACTAGTATTTCATTAGGTGCCACGCTTCCTGTATACTAAATAGGAAATGACCACTTACAGGAGTTTTGAAAAGTCATCATATTATTAAATTTTTATTACTACATATTCAGTTTTATTATTTCTTTTTTCTTGTATTTGCTGAATGCTGAGAAAAGTTTCAGAATAGGTGTGCTGAACTATACCACAGTCCTTTTATTGCCAGTACTTGCCCCTTGTTAGCAAATAACACCAAAGTGTTCTAGAGGAAGTCTGAACTTAAAATAGGCAGATTAGGTAGACGTACATGTGTCAGTTGGGAAAGAAGATTATAAAATCTACCTTGCATATGAGATCTAAGAACTGAAAATCAGCATATCTGGTAAATAAAAAGATTTATGCTAGTGCACACCTACAGAATATCTGCAGTAAGTCTTTGCCTTCCTCTGTTTTGCAGCAAATTATGAACCTTGCACAGAGTTGAGAAAATAGTGATATTTACTGCTCCTGCAACTCACAAGCACTTGTGAAATCATGTCTAGGCATGAGTCTAGATACTCCTTTTCATGTCTCATGTCTGCCTTCATTTTTACAGTTTTCTTGGTGTCAATTTCTGTTCTATAGCAACAGGTTTCCAATGTAATGCTGAGTTATATGGCAAAAAGATGCATTATGATCAGCATGAAAGAATTGTTTTCTAAGTACATGTCATGTGTCATATTTTTAGTGGCTCATCATGTGTTAAGACTTAGATATGCTTACAGTTTGAAGTAGGATAAATAAGATTCTGATCTTCCTATTTTAGAGATGTCTTTGTTCAAGATTTTGTTCAAAATGTGTATGTCTCAGGTGGTTTGTGGATTTGTTTTGAGGGTTTTTTGGGTTTTATTTGGTTTTTGGGGTTTTTTTTTGTAAACAACAAAATTGTGTTCAGAGAGGTGATGGGCAAGGTAGACTGAAACACGTTTTGTGTCATTAATACTGTCTGAACAAGAGCTGGACAGATGGGCTTTTTTTATTTCCTTCACTGGACATAACACTAGCTATGTACTGTTTCTTTATTTTGTACTTTTACAAGCAGCGCTGTTGTACAATAGTGTATACCCAAGACATTGCACGCCCAATCATGTGGATCACTCAATTAACTCTCTTTTTCCAAGGAGACCAGTCACATCTTTGAGTGGCCTGTGTGGTCAGCGATTCTTAACTTTAGGTGTGCCTGTGAATCGAGTTTATTTTCAGGGACTGTAGGTAGTGAACCATTCAGTAAAACTGAACCCTTGGCAGCTGTGGATAGACTGGGTGTCCCACGGGGAACACCTGAACAAGGCCTTGTCAGTGATTAGCTTGGGCAGCCAGGAATGGTACAGCACACTGCTGCATCTGTCCCCCTAATTTCCATGAGTGCAGGGAGGATGAAGGGATGCTATTGTTTGTTAGGAGAGAACAGTTTGTTTTCTCAAGCCAGATGTGTACATCACAGAAGATTGTAACAAAAGGTCATGTGTATCCTTGAGCATTTTGTACAGCAGATATATCCGGAAGTCTACAGCTGAACCTCTTAAGATAAACAGATAAATATTAATTCTGATCCATAAAGAGAACTCAGATTCCAGATCAGGTGTATTTTGTAGCTTACAGGGGCAGTACTTCTCACGTGACTGAAGAATTTGCTGTCTCTTTGCTTGAAAACAGTATTTTTGAGCTCAGAGCAGTTTGTTCTTAATATAAGTTTTTTACTTCTCATGCTGCAATTTCATGGCAAGTAAAACTGCATTATGATGCTTGCAGCTCTTGCCATTAGCGTTGCTGTCTGGGCCAGACTGATGGTTTATTACGTCATTATCCTCCGTGATAATATCCAGTAAAGATTTCTTTGGCATCTACGAAAACACTGAAACTATAGAGTGGTCAGATAATGCCAGCCCACTTTCTATAAATCCTTGGTTCAGGAACTTGCTAAACCACAGGTTTTATCTTCATTGCTTGATTTAATAACTCTTTATAGGTTGGTCTTTCACAAATTTACTGTTGAATGTACTTGAACTCTTCACATTAAAAATACACAGTGATGCAGTTTTTGCTGTGTTTTGTATCTTAGCTGATCTTTCATCCAGCACACCTTGGCTTTGTTAGTAGGCCTTGTGCAAGCAACTTGCTGAAAGGCCTTTCAGCTGAAATTTTTATGACTAAAGACAGTTTCCTTCATAGTCTTAGTATGTTGTATGTTGATTTTCTAGATATTTTAATTGCTGTACTTTAATTGTTTTAATTATTCATTTGCAAGTACAGCAGTTAAATTATTGACGACTGTAAATGCTTATTCTTTTGTAATTTTTCTCATCTTCAGAGTAGTTTTTAAGGTTGCAACACATTTTATCCTCTCTTCTCTGTAAAGAGAGGGCTTCCCCATCACTCACTGTTCAGCTGTTTGTAATAAAACTCTGTTTGGGTTTGCAGATTTTTTTTTTTTTTAGATTACTCCTGTGGCTCCGTTTTCATAGCTTCTTGTTATTTTTCTAAAAAGTTGTTCAATTTTGGCTGCTTGTCTTCATTATATAGTGCTGCAGACATCAGAACTTAGCTACCTTAGATGAAACGATACCCATATCTTCCAGCGGATCTTACGGATGGGATATAATTCAGCCATGTTTTGTATTGTTCCCAGAAAAGTTTCAAGCTGTGTCTAGAATGTTTTCTATTTTCCTCTGCTTGGAGATAGCAAAGTTAAACTTACACTGATTATTTCCTCTGGGAGATGAAAGACACACCTCAAAAGAGTTGCTAGAATTAACTACAGTCCTGTAAGATTAATCATGACTACACTTTTAACTCTACATTTCCTACTCTTTACTAACAGTTGCTAGTTTGGTCCATTAAGAATTTATTCTTATCTGTTTACATACATAATCAGCTTGGAAGATATGTTGATTGCTAGCATAAACTCTGTAAATTATTTATGGTTCTAAATAAAAGAAGAAACATACTGATTTGCAGCTTTTCTTTCCCCTCTCCTTTTTTTCTTAAACTGGGGTATTTGAATGATTGTCTATTCTGCTTGTTTCTCTTTGCAAATTCTTCTTGAAAGTGTTAGAATTACTCAGAAATATATAGAGTTTAGCTACTAAATCTGTTTCATTAATACAAAATAATGCATCAGAAGATAGTCTTTATGATTAGTGCTTCAGTTTGGTGACTTGGAATCAATACACTTAAATTTCACTCTCAGAATGTGTAACAAAAGTAATTGGAATGATAAATGTCTTAGAGTTCTGAGTACTGTGTCTGGAATTCCAGTGTAGACTGTCACTTCCTGTGTGATGGCTCTTACTAACACTTTTTTGTTCATAATTTGCATTTACATTATATAGTATAATAAGCCATAAGTCTTTCTTAATACTTTTTGTTTCTCATAGAGAATTGAAAAACATCCTGAGAGCATGTCACAAATATAAAGTAGGAAGATTCAAATTGTTTCCAAAAGGTTCTTCTTCAAACTGGAATAGAATGGTTAGGTAGTTATTTGAATTATATATAAAACATTGTTCCTGAATAGATCCCTTTAGTCTTCTGAATGACTACTAAAAAGATGTTAGTTGTGTAAATGGATGAAATCACCCTTTCTTAAAAAAAGGGGGGCGAGGGGAAACATGCAAGACACTTGAATGAGTATGGTTTGTTCTGTGTGAAATTATATTTCTTTATATAAAAAGTACTTCAAGAGGAGCAATGCTATCATATTTTTGACATCCAAAGTCTTCATCCTGCAAGTAAGCAGTTGCTTGATGTGATTTATACATACATGCTATCCACATGTAGAACTGAAATCTGAACAATTTGTTAAAAATGCCTCAGGCTGTTTATGCATTCAGTCAATATGAGAAATGCTATTGTAAGTGCATGTAAAGTCAATACTCCCTTGTTTCTTATAATTTCAGTATTAAAAAAAAATCTTCACAACGCTTTTGAAGACTTACTTTTTCCTAGATGTATGTAGACTTAAAAACTTAAATCACTGCTGATCTTCAGTTTTAAGACTAAAGTAAGTTTTATGCTACTTGGAGAACACTCTTTACCAAAATGAAAAACGGTTTAAAAAGATTGTGAAACCAAATACCCTTACTCTGCTGTTTTGGAATGCAGCCTTATGTCTGTGGTCGCTAAAAAATGGAAAAGGAACCACAAAATAGGAACATTTTTCATATAAGAAAGCATAATAAATCACACATTACATTTTGAGGTGCTGGCTTTCTTTTCTGCAGAAATAAACCAAGGTCCTTCTCAGTGCTTTCATAGGCTGATCAGTGTGCCCTGTACTAGGGCCAAGTCTTTGTGCTGGTTTTGTCTTTCCTCACCTAATGCATTGTACTGACCAGTACAGATAAGCCAATTTCTGACATACCTAGTTAGGTTGTATGCCTTTTTTTTTCTTACGCTGATACTGGTCAGGTTGTTTTTAAATATCCTTTTTGAATTCTGACACGTGAGATTTCTGAATAACAGTCAAGTTATCTTCATTTTCTGTTTTTTCAGCCTTGTTATAATGGACTGTACATTAGTCTTTTGTAGCCCTTCTCTGTACCTGTTCCACTTCACATTTAATGAATGCGAACAGATTATTCCATTATCTCAGATGAGATAATAAATTCATTTATTCTGTATCCGATGTTACAAGCATATGCTTCTCTCCTGCTTGTGAAAATACATTATTTCTGGTAGATGCCAGCTGTGGGTTTCACTGTTTTTAAAATATTCAACTGGATAACTGGTACATTGTACATTTGGTGTCCTGATTTTGCTTGTGTTTGAGTTGCACTGATTGAACTGTCCGGATTCTTGGATCTTTATGCCGCTGCTGCTTTTGGTTTCAGCAGCTCAGACTGATGAATGCAGCACTTACAAATAGCAAGTGTTTTTCATCCGTATTTCAGATGTCATCTGGATGACTGTTTAAGTTGATTCTGCTAGGAGGTGATTTGAGTGGAAAGGTCTAAGTCAGTACTTGCCTTGGTATTGCTTCTCTTTTCACATGACATGGTGGTTACAACTTCTCCACAGCAATTTTAAAGAGTGCTCAACTTTAGTTTTAAATTGAAGAAAGAGGGAAGTTTTAGTTTTTATTCACAGATTTGTCACATTGTTTTGTCCGAGAAGCTCCAAACAAGTAGTGTGCTTTAGGACTTGAGGGAGGGGGAAAGAAAAGGAAACAAAACTGCCAAAACCAGTATGTTGGCTCAAAAAACTGGTTCAGTCAGATTTCTCTTCTACTCTTGCTTCCTAAGATTGTAGTGGAAATCAGTGTTTATTTTTGTTGTGTCACGTATTTGTCGTAATAGCTGAGTGTTGGAGTTCTTGAATAGTTTTCATCTATGGAAGTAAATGGATTCTCTTTTTAACAAGAACTGAAAATCTCCAAAAGTTCATGTGTGATTTTTTTTTTTTTTTTCCCCATTTCTTTCAGTGACAGCGTATTGGAACTTAGCGTTATGCCAAAAGATGAGGACATCCTTCAGCTGGTATGTTTATGAAGCTTCTGTTCAGAGAGTATATTGATTAAACAAAAATGTTCTGTTGTTGGTTAGAGAGTCTTTGAACTGTGCTTTCAGGAAATAATTAGAGTTAACATTCATCTCTGTCACTCCTTAGATATTTTCCTGCCTCTTTGCCATGCCTGAAATTTCAGAGGAATTCAAATATAGGGAGTACTGTCTTCACATGATATTTCTAGCATATTAAAAAATATGTCTTGTTCATATTTTACTGGAATTATGATTAATTTCTTTGTTAGAATTTATGAGTCAGATTGCTTCCTTTAACTAGGTTGTCCAGTTCTAAAGAATTTGAATTGAAAAATTAGCATATGAAGCCTTTGTTAATAATTCACTAATTGTGAGTGGATTAAGCCATGTGGTGGATGTGCTGAAGGATATTACCAAATTTTTTAATTGTTACTGCTGTAAATGTTTTGTTATAGCCTGTTTGTTCTTGATTTGAACTGAGGTGCTGCATATGTAGTAAGATAATTCATCTCCCATTTAGTGTCTCTAAGTCCAAAAGAGCCTTGAATAATACACAATACATAAGTGCATATTGTGAAGAATCAGAAAAACACCTAATATATTGATATGCTCTATTCTATTTTTAATTGGAAGCAGAGGAAGGGAGAAGATGACAAGCAGGGTTGATTCACTTGTTAGTAGTTGGAAAAGTATATTTTCTAATCACCACAGAAGTAGTAAGATGACTTGGCATTAAGAAAAACCTATGGGTTTCAGTAGTTGTTTTCCATTATTAGAGATCAAATTAATGGGTAAAGAAAAAAGCAGAAGAGCTTGGTTTTGCATTAAAGTGAACATAGAAGCTAGTACAGGAACTCTCCAGGTAGGACAACTAGCCAAGATTATTAGAATAGAAGTGGTATTTTGAGAACATTTGATAAAGAAATATTTCAGTAATCTAACAGAAAACATTGGGGGCAGGGTGTGAGTTCTGATTGCATGAATAAGTGGGAGAGAAAAGCTGTTGGGATGTTTTTTGGGGGTTGTTTTTTCTGGGTTTTTTTTTTTTGGGGGGGGGTGGTTTTTTGTTTGTTTGTTTTTAAATTGAAACTGTGAATATATATAAATGCAGGAGTAATACTAACATTTAAATTATCTGAATGCCATATGCATCTCATGCAGTCTTGCAGCCATAGCAGTGTAAGAATCTGGGCAAAGTAGGATTTGTAGTTTTAAAGTTAAACATTTGTATTTGTCTGGGTGCAAAGGGCTTAGGCACATCATCACTCTGCTGGTGAAGCAGAAAGTGCAACCTTCAGGTGAAGTAGAAATGAAGAATAATTGGTTGGATATAACTTGTTATATCAACAGGTGAGATGGGGCAGAGGGAAAAAAAATAAGATTGTTGCCATTGGGTTAGGAAAGAATATTAACAAAAAGAAAATAAGGTCATTCTCCTTGAGGAGATTGAGGGGTAAAGAAAAGAGAAAAAATATCTGCCTGCGGAAGTGCTAGAAAAAGATTGGACATTTGAAAAAATCTTTAGAAATCTTTTTCATTATAGAAAAGTTCCTTTTGAGTTGTAAGGTGTGATAGATTTGTGAATTTTGTATGTGAGACTGCTCTGTTGAAGATAGAAGGAGGATTAGGTTTGAGAGGTGAAGTCATCATTTTGCAAAAAATGCTCTGCATTGACCCTGTAGTTTGTGTGAGTTCCTTCAGTTGTTCACTGTTGTGTTGGATGGTGATACAGAAAGATTTTATGCTACTGTTTGCTAAGATGCATTTGTTTGGGGAAAAGTGAGCTTCTCTTGAGGGCTTCCAGTTCCACATAGCATTTTCCAGAGGAAAGCCATGAGGAGACAGGTGTTTCCTGTGTCGGTAAGGCTGAGCACTGAGTGTACTTGGGCCTGTTGGAGATGACCTCTGACAGCAGCAGTTTGTTCGTTCAGTCCTGTCATGGAACACTGTAGTGTATATGTTTCCAAGTGTCAGTCTTTGATGGCTGAGCTGTAACGTGTGAAGAGCAGATGAAAAACATGAATTGCATCTCACAACAATCTGTCAGTTGTGGCCTGTAGTTTTATCTTTTTTAGGCCATCGCAGAGGAGGAAAGATTTTAGCACTTTGAAAATAATTTGCAGTCTTTTGAGACAGTGCATTCTCTGTAACTTCAGTAAAATGAAGAATCTATGCAATTCCTCTGAAGATGGTTGGGATAAGGTATTCTCATTACAATATTTGGTGAAGATCTTTGCTCTACTTCAAGCTGAAGACCCGTGTTTAAAATACTTTCAAAGTAACAGCGTGGATTGTTACTCCTTTCACTCCCTGTGAAAAGACAGTAACTTTTTCAGCTAAGACACTGCATACTTTTTTATTTTTCTGCTTTTATATTTTGGGTTAATGCTATATTAGCTTTTGTAGAAATCTTATATAAATAGAAATATGTATATTAAAAAAAAATATATATAAATTCTGGAGTGAATTCTTATTCCTGAATGAAGTAGAGGTCGTATAAGTAGGTGATAACAATAATTTCAGTAGTGGTATTGTCAGTGTAAGTGCTAAGTGAGCAGTAAATAGTAAGGTACAGGGCCCTTAGTAATAGAGGAAAATCTTACACCTGAAGTTATGTTATGTAAGCTATTACAGAATGTTAAATAGCTTAGTTGTTTTCTGTGACATATGTCATACATTTAACTGTAAATGTCTTCAGATAGTATCACTCACTGTAAACTGATGTTAAATACTGGGATGCTGTAAAAATAGAAAAACTCCATGCACTACTGGATATTGTAGTATGAGCTAATGAATGGTATATCTAGTGCAACGAGGATGGAATAGTTTCATTATATTCAGGAACGATGCTGGTTGTGCTAAGTTTTATAGTACTTGGCAGTCTACTCTGTGTGCTCATGACTGATGGCTAGAAACAGAGTTGCTTGTTTCTATCCTTAGTTTGCTATTTATAAACATTGAGTTTAGTCTCCAGAAATATCCATATATGTCTGTGAACCTCTTGGTACATTGAATTTCCTGAAAACAGGGCTTCAAATCCATTCATCAATAGTAACAATGAAGTGGTCCAATCCACAGGCCATTGCCTTCTGTGGCAAGTGAACAGCGCTTTCTTGGATGGGAATTACATGTAAAATCCTGCTGTTAGTGAAACCAGTGTCAGTCGTGTCTGTTCACTGGCATGATGTTGAAAATGTCACTTTGTGCATGGGGAAAAGGGTATTTTAAACATCTCTATCCATGATGGAAACTTGAACTTTTGGCAACTGCTTATGTGTTGGTTTGTTGCGTGCTCCTCCTCAAATTTGTGGTTAGTTTACTTAAATTTATCAAAAGAGATTATTTTGAGACATTTCTACATACATGGCCATTTTCAAACCAGGAAGCGGAGGATTGTTTTTATATTATGTTAACCTTCAAATTTGATATATCTATATGCAATTTCTGTAGCAGTCGCAACCGCTTTTGACAGAGTTTTGGTATCTTGTAGGTTTTAGTACCACTGGCATCATGCAAATGGGAAGACACATTTAGGTCAACTACAAATAGTTCATTTTTCTCAAGTGCATTCAATGAAATTGTTGCTGTTTTGTAGCCTTTGGGTAACAAGTTACATATAAAAATGCTGTTTACATTTTGACAACTTTTCAGTTGTTCAAAAGCTTTTTGTGCTGTGTGGAAAATACTGAATGTAAAGGTGCTCCATAGAGCAAACTGAGTTTTCTAAGCCTATTTACAGGTGAGCATTATTATGAATCTTGTCAATAGACTTTGTTGTGTCGAACATGTATGTTAGGACATCCTTACTATGCAGGATTTTTGGACCATTTTTCCAGGGAATGTTCACATTGGAATTTACTAACTTGGTAGTTGTTCCTTATGTATGTAAAAAAGCATACAGCCTACAAGTCACTGAATTTCTAAGTACCAGGCACTTGAAAATACCACTCCTTGAAAAATGGTATCTTTAATATCATCTGCATTGGAGCCTTTGATTTGGAAGGTTATTTGTAATGTAGCATATTAATCGTTATATATAGTGCTTATTTTAGGTAAATGTAGATATTATTTTGTAGATTTACATAACTATGTTGAGTATAAACATACATACTATAGGTAAGGTATCCTTATTTTTCACCTTTCATTTTCTAGGACTTTTCTCACTACCCACTCATTCAAAAGTTCATCTTACCTAACTTTTAGCCTACCTCCAACAGTTTAATTTCTAAAAAATCATTTCCTTCCAGTAATTGCCCCAAAAGATAAGAGGTTACTTCTGGTCTTAGGTGTTGTCACCATTAAATTTTATTAATGTACAAATCTGCTGAAATGTGCCTTAGCCTTCCAGAAGGAACTTTGCAGTTTCATTTACAAAAAGATGTTATTGAGCATTCTATAAATAAAGGTTAATGTGGAAGTAAAAGGGGACTGTTTACTACTGTGTTTTTGGTAAATTAGATAAAAATAGTTAATTCCTTAGAATTACACATCAGTGAAACTGCAGATCAATAACTGAAAGTTGACCACATTTGAACAGAAATATTTCTCTTGTCACAGAGAGCAGGGGAACCAAAAATCCTATATGGGAATGAGCAGGAAAGTAACAAAATGTCAATTGAAACATAGATTTCCTTTTCTTTTTTTTTTCTTTTTTCCCTCTTCCTTCTTTCTAGTCAGGTGATATGGAAATTTTCAGTATATTGGGAGATTTGCACAGAAAAGTTTGCTGCATTATCATTTCTGAACTTAGAATTTTTGTGGAATTTGGTGGCCTCTCAAGGCCTTGCAGTACCCTGAAATTGCCAATGTTGTACCTATAATTTAAAAAAAAAAAAAAAGGAAAGAAAAACCCTTTACCAACAACAAAAAGAAAAATAACTTGAATGAGGAAATGTATATGTATTCTAGAGTTCTACATGCCCCAGTAACCTTGTGTCTCTGTGACTACAGGTCTGCCCACAGTCAGCTTCGATGTTAAACACTGTTACATTTGTTTTTCTTCCTGGGACCATCCATTTGCATCAGACCTAGTGGAGCAACATGGCGGTTTCATTGGCAAACTGTGAAATATTTTCATTCACTTTATCTTTTAATAAAGGTAGAGGTGTTTTCCTAAGTAGTTGTATTTAATCCAGAGACTAATGTGCACAACAGTTAATATCAAAGCTCTGGCAACAAGTACAGTGGAAAGAGAAGTGTGGTATGAAGACAGAGTGACCTCAAAGAAGACACTTAAACCTTGTTACAGAACACTGCATATGTTAGAAAATACCATTTGCATCAACGCTCCTAACCACAATTTAGATTTTATGAGAAAGTCTCTTACACAGCTTGTATTTGGAAATTAAATTTATTGGGCCTAAGGCACTACATTTTGTGTCCTAAAATTGCACTGCCTTTGGGAAGAAAGGGTGTGTGTTTTTTGTTTTTTTTTCAAGTAATGTTATCTGACTGTAGTGTTTGGGTGTCTCAGAGTAAAATGAAAGCGCTTGAGCTGTATTATTAACATTCTTGCCAGAACAAACAATAACTAGAAAGTGTTTCCTTTTAAGAGAGCTGTAATCCTTTTCTGGTGTGCAGTTCCCATACTCATGATGACTCTGAGATTAAGTTAGGACTGGGGAAGAGAATAATTTAGTAGTAAAGAAATATAATCTGAAGCCAAACTGGTTGGAGAAGGAAAGAAAAATGCCTCAAGCTCAGTCTTCCCAGGAGTTGGCACGTTAGCTTCTGATGCATCAAAATTCTTATCACCAATTTTGTGAATAGTTTTGTTGAAATCAGTGTTGTTATTCATCCTGTAGTGAAATGTAGTGAAGCACACCCATTGTCAGTGAAATATAGGGCTGTGTGTTTTCATGGATCTGGGCTAAGGGGTGCAGGATCTGGTCAGTTTGAGCTCTTGAAAGTACAGGGTTTCACCATGATTCTTTCCCAGAGGAATCCTCATGTATTTGGCTGTTACTGTTCTAGCATCTAATGGCATAAAATCAAGGGGGGAAAAGTGGGACCAAAACACTTCATCTTAAATTTAGGTGGTTAGTGAAGTACCTTGCAGAATTCTTTATTTGCTTTAAATGTATTTTGTCTATCATATGGCATGAATGTATTACCTTAGGAGTTAAACCCTTAATGGTTCTACAAATTCACAGTAAGAAATTAAACCTTTACCATAGGAGTTTGCAAACTTTGTGCAAATAAAACCAGATTGCAAGGTGGGAAGAAGTGGTGCCCAATAACTGGAAACATGCTGAGTTGTTACTGTAAAAGCAGCAATTTTCTTCTAGTAATTGTTGCAGAGCTGTTATCCATCAGAGCAGGTAATGTCACTCTAAATTGCTGCATTTGTATGGCAGTCTTTTAAAACTGCTGTTGTTTTGAGAAGGTGGGAAAGAGCTCATAAAACATCAAGACTGATTTTTGAATTATGTTGGGACTTCAGAATAACTGCTGAGTATCCAGTTCTGTAGAAACTGAAATTGTTTGGCTGGTGTCAGAATCAGGGACATCACTAATCTGGATATTAATTTTTTTTTTTCCAAGTTGCAAGCCTTTTTTTGTTTGTTTTATTTAGTTTTTGTTTTAAAGAGTATAAACACATAAAATTCAGCCATACCCTAATGACATTTCAATAACTATATCCTGTTGCAATCACTTAGAGATTAAGGTAGCATTTTCATAGGATTTATTGTTAAAGTAACTAAAGAGAGAAAGTAATACTCAAGCAGTGTTTTATGTAGTTGCAAAATATGTTAAATGTCAAAGCAATGTATGAACTAATAAATATATTGGTTATTTCCCATTTCTTAGTCTCTAAATCCCTTCTAAAAATTTCATCTTCTATGCTTAAAGCAGTTAAAATATTTCATAGTAAAAAGGCTGATAATGCATCCTTCAGCTTGACATTATTCAGGACAGATCCATATATTTCTTTGTAAGTTGCAATACTTTCTGTAGGCCTTTAATCAGAGTTATGAAACAAAGATATCAAATATTCCCATCTATAAACTTTCTCTTTCTTGGAAGTATGTTCATCTTGGTTTCAATGATTTCTTGGGTAGTGGGTGAAATGAGGTTGAAAGGAGAAATACGCTTTCCATCATCAAAACCTTTTTTCCAGTAACTGTCTTACACAGAACTGGCAGTCTGCCTGTCTTGATATGCCTACAATCATGGAAACATACTTTTTTTTGGGAGAAAAAAACCTAGCTGATCTCATTTCAGACCCTGCGGGAATGCTGTCTTCTGAAGGTTATATTTTAATACCTGTGATAAATTTTGTCAAGAGCTGAGAACTTACTTTTCTACTAATTTGTAGTGTTTGGCTACAATCAGATCACACCAGCTTTGGAATTTAGCCTTTCTGCTGTCAAAGTCAATGAAGCATTGTTTGTCAGGGGAATGTTTTACGAAAACATAAATGGGGTGCATTTTCTGTTGGTGTAATGTGTGCATATTCCAGGGAAGGTGGGATATCAGCTGTTTTATCAGCTGTGTAAACTGATAATTATTTTCAGATTAGGGGGCAGTATATGATGGTTTTTGTTTGTCTTGCATGCCAGAAGGATCTCTCTCAATCTGTTTTTTGGGTCTTCATCATCTCTTCAAATTTTTTTATTTAATTCTTAAAGCTCATCAAGATCTTAAATAGCCGTTTATTTAAAGGTTTAGAAATGTTTATCTTTGTACATTCCTTCCCTCCATTAAACATGCCAGTGGAAGCCTGTCCTGATTTTTACTATGACTGGAGGAAAAAAAATTACAAATCACATGAGGAGAGTGTTTCTGCAGCATCATTCCTCTCATTTCAGATGTACAGCCTGAAAGCAGCTGCAGTCAGCTGACAGTCTGTGGTCATGTTCGGATATATGTGAGGAAGGGGCGTGCTGTTTTAACTGCATAATAAAGCCGTTGTTTCGTCACCAGGAAGCAGGGATGGATGGTAGCAGCCCAGGGAAATGAGAGACAGTAATGTTGCTGTAGTGGAAGGGAAGTCTCATTGCACAGAGCCAGAGCTCTCTGCAGGCAGCTGTAAGGATGCACCAAGGCAAAATGGCACAAACGTATTTTGCTCTCTGTAAGGTACAGGATAAATGTAATGAGCAAATAAAAGCCTGAGATGGACATGCTCACAAGGAGGGTGAAGTTATTTTTTATGCTCTACTGCCCTTTATGTCTGTTGGTACCTTCCAGTGAAATCAGTGTAGTTGTATTTTTAGCTTGCTGTAGTCAACATCAATATGACAAGATAATTCTGTCTTTACATCTGTAAGCAGTTTTTACTGTGTTTTCCTGTTTTCTGCCAGCTGCAGTTTACAAAGGATGTCACAGCACTGGTAAGAAATGTACAGTAGCCATTTCTCTGATGGTTTTGTAAGGCATGTTTTTCTTAATGATTCGTGAGAAGCAAGAATATGAAACAGCAAGTTTGGAAATGAGCTAGATAGTCTGAGCTGAATTTTCTTCATAATGCTGATCTCTTGGTTTGTTGCCTGTGTTATTTGGTCTGTTTTCTCTTGGTGTGCTTTAATATTTTGCACTTCACTAATGCTCGGTGTAACATTGCAGCAATATTGTAAATGCCTCGCCCTCCTCTCTACTTTGCTCCGTGTTAATTTTATGGCTGCACTTGGGCTTTTATAACTGTCTACTGTTACGACAGAGCACATTGATATACTGGAATTGAGCATGTTATGATTTGAACAGGCAATGCTGTGATATGATACCACGCCTAAGTGTGTAAAAGCCCTGATATATTATTTTAATCTTCTGTTACATTGGCAGGCTCTGCATTGGCTCTTTATTTCATTATGTTCAAACTGAACAAAGTCATGCTAAAGTTTTTCAATAATAGAATATTGTTTAAGTATGCTGTATGCTTCTCATTGATTTATTATTTTGAATGTTCTGTTAATTTCACAATGACAAATGCTGCTTTTTAGAAATGCTGCAGAAACAGTAAGTGTAATATAACCATTATTTATTAGGAGTCAGGTTCTTATGCATGAAGATGCAAAGTGCACTAAGGAAATTAGAGATTTCAGTTTGGGTTTTAATAGTGCGTGGACAGTGGTGGATATGTATGAATTTTCATACTATTTGAGCCTCAGTTAAAATGCTAAATATCATTAATATTTTTTGCAGCAAAATTTGTGCATCATGTACTTGCTGTCTTCTGTAAAATATAAGATGACTTATAGGGTGTTGGCTTACAACAATGTGTTACTGCTTCAATTTATTCCATGTATATTTATGAACAGTAGCTTTTATGTAGAAGACACTTTAGAGAAGTGTATATTGTATAATGTATATTTATTTGTCTGTACTTTTCTTATGTATTACATTAAGTGAACAGAGGTGTTTTATGCCCTAACTGAATAGAGAATTTTCTAGTAGTAGTTTAATTTATTATGCAGCATTTTAACCTATTGATTGCTGTGAAATTCCAGTTTCCAGCAATGGGAGGCTTAAACAGAAGAATATGTGAAGTGTCACGTTAGAAAGCAAAATTAAGGGGGAGAAAAATGCTGTGTTTTGTGTTCATGGATTGAGAAACCTGCCTCAGTGCCCTACTTGCAGTATTTCCTAGAATTGGTCATCACTTCAGTTTTTTTAATTGTTGAGGGAGGGTATGTATGTCATGATGTTGCTTGTTCTGTTTCTGCTCACTAAGGGGATGGAATGCTGTTTTTATCTTTCTAACTAATGTTTTGTGTAAAATCAGAGGGAGTGTGAATTTTGAACCGTGTTTCCCCTTGCTTGAAGCTTGATCATGCAAATACTAGATGGCGAACTTTTCCATTTCCCGCACTTCTAAATACTCACCTGATCTTCTCTCCACAGGCGTATTCCCAAGATGCCTACCTAAAAGGCAATGAAGCCTACAGTGGTAATGCCCACAACATCCCTGAACCACCACCAATATGTTATCCACGCCTGACATCCGCAGCCTCTGTTAAGGCACAAGCTGGAGACAAGCTACCTTCTGACTTCTCACTGGGGAAACAGCAAGGCAGTAGACCAGTCCGGGCATTGACACAGCCAGAGAGGGCCTACAGAATGGAAATACAAGTGCCTCCATCACCAACAGACATTGCAAAATCAAATACAGCCGTGTGCGTTTGCAATGAAACTGTAAGGACTGTTATTGTGCCTTCTGAGAAGGCTGTAGATTTGCCATCTTGCAGAAATAATCATGCTGGTCCATCACACAGGACAGAGGAAGTAAGATACGGCTTAAAAGATCAAACCAATCTAAAAGCACGGACCACGTCACCACCATCTCTAGTGTCCACTGCCATTGTACTTCCCCAGACTCCAATAACAAGACCAGTTGATACAACTGGAACAGCAAGTAAAGCTTCAAATTATGTAGTGTGTCCAGAAGGCATCCCAAGCACTAGACCTTCTACTCAAGCCACAGACTCACCCTCAGTCTCTACTAATCACTACAGTTCTCCAACCTCCCACCAGCATATAGACTGGAAGACCTACAAAACCTACAAGGAGTACATTGATAATAGGCGCATGCACATGTATGGCTCCCGAACAATACAGGAAAGGTTAGATAGTTTAAGGGCAGCTTCTCAGAACACAACTGAGTATAATCAGGTGGTGCCAAATCGCACTGCTTCTCAGGTACGGCGCAGGAGCACCTCTCATGACAGGGTTCCGCAGTCTGTCCAGATCCGGCAGAGAAGTGTATCCCAGGAAAGGCTTGAAGATCCCGTGTTGATGAAAGAATGGCCACGAAGTGCTTCACAAGATACTCTAACTTCACCTTCAGCCAATGCTAGAAATCATAGGGCTCGGTCGTGGGATTATCTCAGCAAACAGGGTGAAGTGCTAGAAAATTTTCATTCTGACAATATGATTGCAGATACAAATGGAGATAGGAGAAAGACTTACAAATGGACAGGGTTTACTGAACAAGATGATCGGCGAGGTATTTATGACAGATCTAGACAACATGCATTTCATATGTCTCTTCGAGGTCAAAATTTTCCTATTGCTCCGAGCGCTTATATTTCAGACAACAGGAGAACAGGTAGTAGAGCTTCTCTGCCTGGTTCTCACTTTCAGAAAGTTTCACCAGATATTAAAATGTTACAGCCTTCACGTGATTTGCAAACTCCTGGGGGAGTTTCAAAACCTGCAGCTGTTTCACAAGAGAGGTTGTCTCTCACACCAGCCAGAAGTTCTAAAAGTAGCTCTCTGAAGAACTCAGCTCCCTATGCAGCAAAACCATTGATTCCCCTTAACCAGGGCCTGGATGCTATTGCCAGCAAAGACCAAAGAACAGTAAATCACCTGCATCAGAGCAGTCTGTTAAACCAACAGTCAAGGATCCGAGCCGAAGGTGCCCCAGATCACAAAACTGAAACTGGTAAAACCACCCAGCCCTCCTCTCTGTCTCCAGCTTCCGCCAAACTTGTTCAGCCAACAAGTGAGTGTTCAACTACCTCTGACAACGTAGATGGTTTCATCAGACAAAAGATTCATGGTTTTGAAAGGGAAGATGTTCGTGAGTCTGAAAGTCTGCAAATGGATGTTCAGGGAAATGACAAAGACACGGTGGTCATGCGGGACAAATCGCCTTCTGGCCATCAAACTCCTCAGCCTTTGAGGCATCAGTCTTACATTCTTGCTGTAAATGACCAAGAGGCAGCCTCAGACACTACCTGTTGGTTACCTAACGATGCTCGGAGGGAAGTCCACATAAAAAGAATAGAAGAAAGGAAAGCATCAAGTTCCAGCCCACCTGGTGACTCTTTAGCTTCAATTCCGTTTATTGGTGAGTTAAATTATTTCAGTGTACATCAGATGCTTCTCTGTGCTAAAGGTGATGAAGAACACCATGCCAGGTAGCTGTTATTCCTGTAAACCCTGAGTTTGAGGAGTATGGGTGAAATTTCTCATCTATAATAACTTTAGGTAGGTAAAAGGAAAAACATTTTTCAGTGGAGGAAAAAAAAAGTTCTGTTTTGTTTGGGGGTCCTGGAGAATGAGTGTAAAAAAGCCTACAGTGATGTAATATTTTTCTAGAGTTTTCCTTAACTGTCTGGGTAAGTCTGTGTTACATAACTGCATCTGGTTATCACTCCGTATAATGTTCTGATGTTGCATATATGGACAACTAGCATTTGCAATGCCCTTCAGATATTTTTACTCCTCCAATATAAAATGTATTTGGAATCTAATAAAGAGAGAATATGGATGCAAATCTATATAAGGTTGATTTCTGGGGGAAAAATAAGTTTTTCAGCTGAATAGGTATGGTGAAAGCTTTCTGAGACAGATGGGGAATAGATGAAAGCTGTTTCAGGTGAAAGGATTGCAATAAAAAGAAGTGGATTTGCAAGCAAAGATGCTAATGTGGATATGAATGAAAGGGTTTGTGGAAGCAGACTCCGAGAAGGCAAAAAGGTTTGCCTGTGTACTGTGACACAAACAGGGTTGGAATTACAGGGAACTTATGGGAAGGGGGCTGAAGAGGAAAAGAACTAAAGGAAGGAGTGGAGAAATAGTAGAAAAAAAATTACATTGAATTTCAGATGTATGATGAATTAGTGTCTTCTGCTGAAGAGAGAGAGTGGCAAAGCATTTTTGTTCTACTCAAGCAGTCAATGCCTCTGTTGTCTTTACCCTGCTGTTGTTGTTGGGTTGAATTTTCTTTTGTTGTGGCTGATTTAATCCTTTGTAGTCTGGATGTCTGTGGATCATTTTCCACAGGAGCTGATTTATACCTCACTGTCTGTGCTCTTTAAGTTAATGTCAGAAGTATTTAGAAAATACTGAGTCCTGAATTTTGATTCTCGAACTCAGCTATGTGAAAAACAACTCTTTTTAATGATCCTTTTTTTTTTTCATATTAGGTTAAGGGAATTACAGGTACAATGTCTTAGCATAATTGTCTTCTGTTGTGGATCTGAAGCAGTGATTTTTCCCCCTAGCATTGTCTATAATGTCTGCTACTAGTTGAAATTGAATAACCAAAAAACAGTGAAGAAGTGTTGTGTTCCTCAGAGAATGGAAATCACACAAAGGATACAATGATTCTGTTCTTTTGACAGAATACTGCTAAGACATTAAAAAGTGCTTTCTTAGCTAGCATATGCTACTTGTATTGGGTTTTCCATTTTGAATGGGAGTGTTAGAGATTTTTTTTTTCAATTGTTGTTATTATTGGATGCATCAGTATCCAGTGTAATTTTAGATTCTTAGTTAGACCCAACCCGTCTTTATCAAAGGATTAGCACAAGTTTGTAAGGCATGTAACTGGTCTGTGTGCAGGATTTTTTAATGCTCTGCCTAAAATCAGTGTTGGGCTCTTGATTTAGCTATGGTGCCCTGTTTGCTGGGAGTGTTCTAATCCCGTACAGTTTAAATGTCATGTTCAAGTCAGATCAAGATTGGTGAAATCAAGCTCAACCTTTTCTACACCATCTCCTGTCTTGGTTTTGACAAAGATCTCCCATGAACTTTTATTTATGTGACTTACTTCCATATTTTAGAGAAATGTGTTGATTAAAGTTCAAAGAAGCCCTAAACATGTCACTTGTACTGTATTTGGTAGCAGCTGAACAGTTCAGAAGGAATGAAATTGTAGCTCTTCATTGCAGCGTCTTGGCATAACACCACGTGGGATTGAATTCTTTTAAGCCTCTTGGAACAAAACCTCCCAAATGTTCCAGAAATCCTAAAACTGGTGCTTCTAGAGCCTGGGCACCCTCTAAGCCAGCATGGTACTTGTGGCTCTTTTCCTAGCAAGAAATTCTTGTGCAGGTACAGGTTCTGTAGAAAGAGCTGGTGTTTCTCTAGCACCTTGAAGGGGAAATAACCCTCTCTGATAGGAAGAGCAGGAAATGTTATGAAAGTGGACCACTTCTTAAGTTAGAATTTGTATGCATTCTAACTTTGCTTGTTCTGCTATCATTATGCCTAATTACAACTTCACTTGTTAAAAGCCATACTTTATCAGGCTGATAAAACCCTAGATCTGCTTTGAAATTCAGTTAAAAGCTCTTTAACTCTTCAGATGGAAAATCACTGGGAGTTTTGTGTTTTATTTTAGGGGTTTTTTTTGTTTTGGTTTTTTCCTTCCTTCTCTCTGATGATTGAGAAGGATCTTACTTGGAATGGAGACATACCTTGGAGTTGGCAACTGCTTTACTTCTGTTGTATTTATATCAATACAGTTGGGTTTTTTGCATTCTTAGGTTTTATTAGGTAGTGTTAATTTAATAAATACACCTACTGAAGTTATTTGTACAGTAGATACTTGCAGTAGAGTAAAAATGGAAACTGGGGGGAGATGTACAAATATCTTCCAAGGCTACTTATTACTGCCATTTAAAATACTTTGTGGTGTGTCTATTTTTCTCACCACTTTCTGCTTATTAAAAGTAGTAGATATGGCCCGGACCATATTTTGGTAGAAAGTCAGCCAGAAACAGTTGGCTTTTGCAGCAGTATTTTGTGACTAACCCACTTCTGAGAATAGCATAACATCAGGATGATTTTAGCTCTTGGTAAGTAGAACAGTGCCCTGTACCACAAACAGAAATCCAAGCAGAGTTTCCATTGAGCTTCTTTACAGCAGGTTCTTGCAGGGATCGTGGTGGGTTACCGAGGAACTGCCTTTTGACATTAGTCTTTTCAAAAAGGCGGTTCAGAAGCAGGGAGATTTAAATTTTGGGTTTAATTTACTAATAGAAATGAGAGATCTTTCAGACCAAACCCTAGTAGGTAGCTGTAATATCTTTTGTGAGAGAAATGAAAAATTAGACAAGATACTGTATGTTCAAACTCGTCTTTAGGTAAGCACGTGTTCTTAAGGGATGATGAAGCTGCTAGCTTTACAGATAAACCTACTGTGGTATTGCTGCCTTCACTACTTTCCGTGTGCTACTAAATGCAGGATATTGTGGTTCTCAGCTGCTGTTTCTATTTCAGGTCCAAAGAAAAGCTGTGTTCTTAAAATGCTCTTTATTGTTTCAAACTATACAAGTTAGTCTAGTGACAGTCTGCTCTTTTTACCTAGAAATGGTCTCACCTGTTTGCTACACTAATAAAAATATCATTTTCTCTATCAGTGATTATATTAGCAATTGTGGTGTTTAATGTGCATTTTTCGGACTTCTAGTTTTTGCACAATTTCTGTGCTAGAGAACAGAAAATTATAATTTTCTGACCTACTGAGTAATTTTTGGATGAGTTCATCCTCACTGGAACGGAAATTAGAATGATGCTAAACATCCCCATAGACATGGATGAGGAGTGGTGTTTCTCAGGGGTTCTTATTGGGACCAGTGTTATTAAGTATCTTTATTAATGACACAGACAGTGGGGTTGAGTGTACCCTTGGCAGATTTGCAGATAACACCAAGCTTGAGAGGTGGTATTGTCACACCTGAAGGATGAGATGTCATCCAGAGGGACCTGGACAACTCAAGTTGTTGAGGCACATGGGAGTCTTTAACAAGACCAAATGCAAGGTGTCCTGAGTCAGGGCACCCCCCGCTATCAGCACAGGCTGGGGGATGGACAGATCGAGGGCAGCCCTGCCTGGAAGGGCTTGGGGGTGCTGGTGGGTGAGAGGCTGGACATGACCTGGCCATGTGCACCCACAGCCCAGAAAGCCAAACATGCCCTGGGCTCATCCGGAGCAGTGTGGGCAGCAGGTGAGGGAGGGGATTCTGCCCCTTTACCCCACTCTGGTGAGACCCCACCTGCACTGCTGCATCCAGCTCTGGGGTTCCCAGCAGGGAGGACAGGGACCTGCTGGAGCAAGTCCAGAAGAGGACCACCAAGATTATCAGAGAGATGGAGCACTTCTCCTGTGAGGAAAGACTGAGACAGTTGGGACTGTTCAGCCTGGAAAAGAGAAGACTTCGGGGTGATGTACTTGTGGCCTTCCACCTGAAGGGAGGCTACAGGAAAGATGGAGAGAGACTTCTTGGAAGAACATGTAGTGACAGGACAAGGGGCCATGGATTTAAACTGAGGTTTAGATTAGATATTAGGAGAAAGTCCTTTACTGTGAGGTGGTAAAGCACTGGAACAGGTTGCCCAGAGAAGTTGTGGATGCCCTATTCCTGTAAGTATTTAAGGCCAAGTTGGGTGGGTCTCTGAGCAACCTGGTCTCGTGGAAGGTGTCATTGCCCACAGCAGGGGGCTTGGGTCCCTTCCAACCAAAACCATTCTATGTGTTTTGTAACTTTGAGAAAATACTGATTCAGAATATAGTTATTTTAATACATTTCATAGACATAAATGTCTAGTATGCATGTCTGAGATTCACAGCAAGGTTGAAAATACTTTTTACTTCTTACCCTACTTACTGTAGAATAAAAAGGAATGTAAAAGAGGTTAATCCAACTTACATATTGAGTTGAATAAACTACCCATAGGAGTGAAATAGAGGTGCTGTGTCAATACTTAACCTGATTGCAGCATGTCTAGCTGTCAGGCCATCTTAGTGCTTTGGACATTACTACTGGGTGGATGTTCTTTCCAGCTCCGCTGTGGCCTTTCACATTGTCTTGGTTTGACGACAGGTGTCTGATAAGGAAGGTGGGAACCTCCCTTAGAACCCACAAATGTGAACCCCCTTCCCTCCGAATTATTATCACTTTGGAATCAAGGGCTTTCAGGCAAAGATACCGGGAAAAGGAATAACAGTTTTTCACTAGTATCTATAGTGAGGCAAACAATCAACAACAACAGTAGCAATGACAAACAAACAAACAAAAACCAGAAGATGCGGTGACAGAAGTCTCTGGGCTGCCAAGCGCTTTTCCCGTTCGGTGCAGTTCCGGTCCCAGCCGGCAGGGGCGCTGTCGGGCTCCCGGCCGGGCAGGGCGGGTGCGATGACTCCCGCGCAGCTGCAGGGGGCGCTGTGGGCGGTCAGCTCTGTGGGTGTGGGATATGGCGAGGCACCGAGAGGCCGGCGGGCACCGCAGCGGGATGGGCAGGGCAATGGTGGGTGTGCAGCAGATGCAATGCAGGAACTCAGAGCAGAGAACAGGGATGGCAGAGACGGGATCACCCAGGCTCACGGACAAAAGGTGGCAGGGACTCAATCTGCTCTGGCAGGAAAAAGCGCAGGGCGGCAGTGGCTGGCCCCCTTCTGTAGAAGCTGCTAGCACAGCCGGGGAGATGTGCACCCCAGGAACGTGCCCTTTTTTTCTAACCGAAAAGCTCACTCACCAAGGAAAGGAAAAGCGGTACTGATCCAAGATCTTCCCGTGGCTGGCAGCTGAGAAGATCTGCAGTTCCCCACTGCTGTCCTGTGCCCTTCTGGGTGGTCCAGAGTGTCTTATCAGGATCACCAAATCTCGCCTCTCATCCCCATGCCCAAGCCAACTCTTTGTCTCTTACACAACAAAGGTTAACAGTCCTTAAGTATCCAGCCATTAGTAACCTAGCCACAAGAATGGGGAAAAATTCCACACCCCTCAACCTCCAACACACATGAAAATTAGTTTTAAATGGATATGTTTTAAAAACCTTAGCCTAAATAAACATCATCTTGAAGTTCAAAATTTTTTAAAAATAAGATCAAGTTCATAGCCATCCTATTATAGAGCTTTTTTCTTAGGCATGTAGTAACATCACATAAGTGAAAAGGCTTTTCCTCAAAGGTACGATCCCATTTTGAAAATATTTAGTACATTGTTATCCTAGAAAACTTGTAGGCCACTTCATTCCACTATTAATTTCTGAATAGCTGAGAGAAAATTAGCCAGATAAAAATATCTGACCAGACTTTGATAAAATGTTGTAAAAGTTATATAAGTGTTCTCCCTCTGACTGAAACTCATACCTAAGGAAAGGTATAAGAACAGGACAAGGATATGTGATGCTTAATGTTAGTACTTCCTATTCTCCAACGATTTGCACTTTACAACATCTCTGAGCCAAATGTGATTTTAAGTGCCCCATAAATTGCTCTATTCTCTTTTGTATTACAGTAGAATTTTGTTATCCAATACCCTATATTGATTTAAATAAAGATTTGCCCTGAGTTTCGCAGCTTAAACTGCATGGTATTTATTCCCTCTGTGTGTGTCTATGTGTCTGCATGTCTGTGTTTCTAAAATGTGTCTCCTGCTGACTAAATTCACAGTATGGACTGAAAGGGTCCCTAAAGACCATCTGGTTCCAACCCTCTGCCATCAGTGGAAACACCTTCTACTAGATTGCTCAGAGCCCCATTCAGTCTAGCCTTGAACACTTCCAGGGATGAGGCATCCACAGCTTCTCTGGGGAACCTGTTCAGAGCCTCACCACCCTTACAATAAATCTCTCTGTTGCTTCTATCCTTAGTGCAGGCAAACCAGCATACCATTTTCTGTGCTAGTAATCAGGCACACTCTACTGTTCCCCTTGCTTTGAAAGCTGAACTTCATGCTAGTTTTCAAAAACAAAAGGTTGGGGGTTTTGTGGTTCCTGTGTTGGTTTGGTTTGTTGTGGTTTTTTTAGTGTTTTTTTGTTATGGTTTTTTTTTTGTGTGTGTGTGTGTGGGTTTTTTTAATTTTTTTTTTTTATTTCATTACCTATTTTTCTACAAACATGTAATAAATAAAAGTACTTCTTGGGTACTTGTTGATTAGCAGACAGGGTAACTGTACCTGGCTTTCAGTAAGTTCTGCTCAACTCTTTAAAAATTTTTTTTGTTACTATTTAAAGTACATTAACTAAGGAATTAGGAGTTGAAACATTCTAAACCATCTAGTTAAACTTGTCAGGCGACTTTATTATACATGTGATTGCATTCATCTTGTCTAGTGCTAGAAGTAGGGCTGTATAGGGTTTACCTTATCAATACCTGCCTTTAAATCCTAGGTCATGTGCATAACTCCAAGTATTTTTTGGAAAGTGTAAAGACTTTACTGTCTTGGCTCAGTGGAGTACGTGCTGTAATTTCCCTGTCCTCCCCATACATCTTAATGCCTCCCTCTGCAGGCTGCTGAGGCTAGGAAGATGACAGTGTGAATACACACATATTGGATGCAAATGAAAGAAAATAAATTTATATGCTTGCACAACACACTATGAAAAATGTTATGATGGTAGGAATAGACAAAGTTAGGGGAAACAAGCAGAAATATTCTCATATGCAGAAAAGAAACATTTGAAAGAATGTACTCATTCTGTTTTCTCCTTATTAGAAGAGAGAAGCATCAGGCAGAGAGAAATTCAAATCCTCAGACTTCTCCAGCAGAGATTGTGGTTTGTCAACCCAAAATGTGTGGATACCCTCCGGGCAAATGGTGGTTGAATACTGATGGTTGATATGATGTGTTTTAAGGAAAAACTGCTAGCAGTCAAGATGAAAATGAAAATCTTCAGCAATTGTGATAATTTTCTTTTCTACAAGTTACTGCCTAGCTATTCCAAACTATGAAAATATAAATGTAATTGCAGTAGAGATTAGGGCTGACAGATGTTCATTTTTGAGGACTGTTTCTTCCATTATTATAGTGATAGCATTGGAACAGCTTTTAACATGTCATCAGTGTTTCTAAGATAAGCATCAGTCTTCTATTTTATTTTTTTTCCAGGGTTTTACAGTGTGGCCTGCCAAATCAAATCACTGTTGCTGCAGGCTTAACATTTTAGTGTTTCTTATCCAAAGAACAGTTTTTAAATCATTGTGATATTCTGAAGCAGCCAAAATGCAAAATTACAAATTAGTGTTTTAAATACCGTTTAAATGCTTCTGTAACTCAAAAATGTTTTTTTTTAATTAAAACTTAAAATTGGGAGAAATAATTCATAACATCTAGAAGAGTTTTAATTGAGTAGAAGCATTGGATTTGTTTGATAATGAGTAATATTTTCAAAGCATAAATCATCCTTAGTGTATCATTATAACTTCAAATAATAATTGCAGGTAATAAGGGAATGCTGTCAGGGTTGTTGGCAAAAAAAAGGTATATTGAGAATTGTACTTTTTTGTGTGATGGGGTAATATGGCAAGCAGGAACCTTTAGAATTGCTTTGTGTAGAAAGATAGTTAAACTTTTGTTTGACACTGAAATAAACAATAGACTTTCATAGATACGGTTTTCACAATAGTCTCGCATGAAGAATAACCTTGGGAAACCTTTTCTGTTTGTGTGAAACTCAGTCAGTATAACAAACATATTATTTACATGAGTGCATTAGCAGAGGACTGGATTTGATGATTCAGGAGGCTTGTTCGAGTCCTGTGTTTTTGGGGCTTAGAGCGGTGAATGTGCTCAGCATGCAGACATGTTTCCATTCTATTCTTTTGGCCACATGAGGATAATTACGTAAAGTAGATATATGAAGAAGTTCTTTGTAAAGACAATTAGTGCTGCCAGTGCTGGAAGTACTTAAAAACTAGCAAAAAAAAATAGATTTTTAAAGATTCTGTTTTGAAAAAATGAGGTAACAGGTCATTAGGAATCCAGGCAATAGTGTTATCTTTTTTTGAAATCATGTGTTTTAGCCTTGGAAGTTTATACATACCAGAGCTTTTACCCTTGCAGACTGAAGTATAAGATGCAGCAGCTTTTACTGCAACAACAAATATATTTTTTATAACGACAAATCATTGCTAACGGGCATTAGTCTTTGTTCTATCTTGTATATATTGTATATCTTGTATATCTTGTTGCAGGGTTAGCTCCACATAGTTTGTTTTTGATTCAGCAGTTCACTTTTGTTTGTTGGGTATTTCTGGCCTTCTCACTAGTGGTGAAAGTGTATACATGGTATTTTTATTTGATTGTCTTCCTGACAGGCTTTTAAGAAAAACAGCCTACATTAGTGTGTTTGTGTTTACTTTAATGGCAGCTTCTTCTGTGGTTTCTTGGAGATACTTATTTTTTTTTACTTCCTTGCCTGTGTGTGGATGAGGATCCTTTTCCTAACCTCTGTTATCTTGTCCATGCTCTCTCCTTCCTTTCTGCATTCTTCTCACTGGTGCCACTTCCCTGCAGTCTCTGTCCCCCTGCTGTGCTCTTCCTTGCTCCCTTTGTGCCTCAGCAACCTTTTCTCGACCCCTCATATTCCACCTGCTGTCAAGGTAAAGGAAGGGACATCTGGTCTGCATGGCTGCACTTTAAGGGAAGTGCTGCCTGTAGCAAGGTGGAGCAAATCTAACCTGAGAGGCACAGAGGGTATTAGGACAAGATTTTAAAGCTTTTTTCTACTGTATTAGGAGGAATACTTCAGAGCAAGGTACTGTTGTGCATCATGTCAGTACAGAGCCTGTTGTGGTATCGTGTACAGTGGGGCACTTGGGCAGGCCAAGGATGGGGAGTGCAAAACAGCTGTTGACAAAGGGCTGAAATTCAGGAAGGCAGTGCCTGTAAAGCCAGTCCTGCTGCAGGGTCGCTGGCACATCCTGTCAGTCCTTCCATAAAGAGAAGATCAGGGGTTTTTTAATTCTTCTAATTAGTACTTGATCGTTTGTTCCTTCTTTTCTTACATAAGCAAATTAATCTGACATGCAAGATTGAGTAAACTATTGAATAATACTTACTGTAACGGCTTTCAGGTAGAAGCCATCTGAGTCTATAAGGTCTGTAAGTCTAGAAGTCCATCTGTGCCTCAGTTGAATGAAAATAATGTTTTTAATGACTCTTTTAGCCCTTTGCTTTGGGGACAGCAGCATGAGCTACCTCTCTGTAGCCTTCTGCAGAAGGCTGGGCTTTTTACAGTTGATCACTGTTACATTTCCACAACATCTGAGTAACCAAAATTACATTAAATACTACAGGGGCATCTATAAACAAGTACCTAATCCAGGAATTTGGTATAGTTGTCAGAAAGCCAGTAATATTAAAATACAATTATCTCCTTCAATGCATGCAGTATGGGAAATGGTATATTGGATAATTTTTTTGTTTCTGGGAGTACATTCTGTCTGAGCATTCTTCATGTGAAATGTAAAGCTGTTTTTAAGTATGTGTTACTACACAGCTGTTACATTTTTATGATCTGAATCTTTAAATCAGATAATAGTATTTTGATAAAATACATACTTGTTGAATTAAGCTTTGTAGCCACATACTCGCGTTGTTTGTTTAAATGGAGATGCCCAATTAGTGTTTTAAATGGTAATGCGGTCTGCAATACATTTACTAAATAACACTGTTCCTTCTTACAGTCTTTTGAGATGTTGAAATATTGCTTGCAAGACTGCCATAACTTAGGGGGAATAAATCTGAAGGATGACTTTAGCCTTGGGAAGCTAGTTTTTTTCAGTAATTTTTTATTACCAGTGAAGAAAACTTTGGCAAACTAAACCCCTATGGACTGGAGGAGAAATCACCTTTCTCTGTTAATAATCCCTATTCAAGCATCCCTGATGGTGTCTGTACTAAAGTCTGTCTGTGAATTTGTTTCCCATGAGTGTATGATTCACTTAACTAAACAATTTCCTTAAATACCGCTTTCCCTTGCTTCCTCACCACCACCAAAAAAAAGAAACCACAAGCCAGCCAAAACTCAACAATAAACAAACAAAGCCCACAATCGTTATCAACTTGGACAGAGAGGGTATTTTTAAGACCATTCTAGTGCAGCTCAGCTCTTGCGTGTCCATGCAATCCAATGAAATGCATCTGAAGGTGCTGACAGAGTTGGCTGGTGTCACTGCACAGATCCTGTCTATCTTTGAAGGATTATGAGGGATGGAAAAGGTCCCTGCTAACTGGAAAAACGGTAATGGTACACCCATCTTGAAAAATTAGGAGAACAACAGTTCAGGCATCGCAGTCAATTGACCTTACCTCAGTCCTTAGGAAAATCATGGAGTTAGTCGTCTTGGAAATAGTTTCTGGGCAAAGGAAGAGAAGATAATTTGGAATAGCATGGTTTTACCAAGCATTTGACTAATGGGATTGCCTTTTGTAATGGGATAAATAGATCTGTGAATGAGAGGAAAACACAAGGTGGTCACCAACCTTGACTTTAGCAAGGGTTTTGACCTCTTCAATGACACCATCCTTGTGCCGTAGTCCAGATGGCTGTACTGCTAGATACATAGGAAAAATTGGATTGTCAGGTCTGAAGAGTAGTGCCTAAGCATTCATATTCTGCCTGGAGGCTTCCAACAAGTGGTGTTCTTCAGGGTCCACCTTGTTTAACATTCATGACCTAGAGAGGAGATGGGATATGCTTATCAAGGTTGGCAACACCAAACTAGACTTACACTGTACTGGTCTGTATCTATACAAAAGAACACAGCCAGGATATTGAGGGAGATCTTCCCTTCTATTTGGCCCTTGTTGGACAAGAGCCCACACCAACATGGTCTGAATTCAGCACTAATCCTGCTTTGTGGAGAATGTGAGCTTAAGAGACCTTCCTAGGTTTGCTTCCACGTAAATAATTCTGTGATTCATTTAAATTACATTTGAGGTTCTCAAAATGTGCCCCCTTTTGTGTTCAGGTTGTTCCTTTCAAACCTGAATGTTTAAGAGACTGTTCAGGAGAAGGAATAAACAAACACATGCAGTGTTACATTAGTCATGATAAAATTGTATTGTAGCATCTTAGTAGGTTACAGTATGGATCTATGCTTTTTTCAGTGATTTTGTGTCTGTTCCTTTGAATATCTGATAAATTGGTTAATACTTGTTCCTTAGTTCGTCATTCACTTAGTGGGGATAGTATGTCCTCTTTGTCATGCTTTCTCTCCTATGAAATCCTCAGTTTTAAAATCTCTGGTTCAGCCTTGGACCCTATTCTGTGTAAATCTGTGTCTTTGCAGAGTCAGTCAGTATTTTTCAGCTCACCTACACGGTGTACCGATGCTCTCTATCTTTGTAGGTCCCCAGTCTCCAGCTGCATGGCAATACAAGCATACTGTGATACATGAATTTCTCTCTGCCTTAGCTAGAGGATCAATTAGTTGTGGTTGCCTATTTATTACAGGTTTTTGGTGTCTTATCCCCATAAATGTTTTTGCCTTTAAGGGCTGTTCTTGAAAATCATTAGTTGCATTTGTTGACCAGTTGCATGCTCATGTGCAAACAGAGGTGACAGGTGACATCTTCTGAATTGACTTAGTGCCATTTGCTTGGGTCCTGTCACTGGTCACAAGAGTGAAGAGATCGGTACCTGCCCCTCCTCTTCTCCTTGTGAGGATATTGAAGACCACAATGACATCTCCCCTCAGTCTCCTCTTCTCCAGGCTGAAAAAACCGAGTGACCTCAGCTGCTCCTCACAAGGCTTCCCCTCCAGACCCTTCACCATCCTTGTGGCCCTCCTTTGAATACTCTCTCTAATAGTTTAATATCTGTCATGTATTACAGCACCCAAAACTGCCTCCTGGACTCGAGGCGAGGCTGCCCCGGTGCAGAGCAGAGCAGGACAATCCCCTCCCTTGCCCGGCTGATGATGCTGTGCCTGATGCCCCCAGGACAGGGATGTCTCCCCTGGCTGCCAGGGCACTGCTGGCACATGTTCAACTTGCCATGGACCAGGACCCCCAGGTCCCTTTCTGTGGCACTGCTCTCCAGCCTCTCACTCCCCAGTCTACACACACAGCCAGGGTTGCCCCATCCCAGGAGCAGAGTCTGGCACTTTCCCTTGTTGAACTTCATATTGTTGGTGATTGCCCAGAAGTCTAATTTATTGAGGTCTCTCTGGAGGGCCTCTCTGTGCTTGAAGGAGTTGACAGCCCCTCCCAATTTTGTATCATCAGCAAACTTACTTGGTATTCCTTGAGTGCTGTGTCCAAGTCATTGAAATGAAGATGTGGATGAGAATTGGGCAAGGGATGGAGACTTGTGGCACCCCCCTAGTGACAGGTCACCAGCCTGATGTCACCCCATTCACTGTAACTTTGCACCCAACCCATGATCCAGTTGCTCACCCATTGTGTAATGGGGTTATCCAGCTGTGAGCTGGAGGTTTTGTCCAGAAGGACACTGTGAGAGACAGCGTCAGAAGCTTTGCTGAAGTCCAAAAAGGTTGCATCTGCTGGCTTTCCTAGATCAGCTTGGTGGGTTACCCTGTCACAGAAGGAAATCAGGTTCGACAAGCAGGAATGTGACCAGTGACTACATTGTCCTCCAGTTGTTTTTCAATACCTCCCAGAATAATCTATTCTGTGGAGTCTTTGACCTTTTTGTTGCAAATATTTAAAGAGACAGCAGTAATCTGAGGTAACAAACTAAAAGAGAATTATTTTGTGTGGTTTTTCTTCTGGCTTGGTTCTTCCGTGCGCTTCACTGCATTTTGGACACAGTCATTTTCATTGATTGGTGAGCTGAACCTATCCTTTCACATGCTGTGTGAGGAGTTTTGGGGTGCAAATACATCAGTCAAGGAAACTGAAGAGGTAGACAAATATTGCAAGCACTTGAAAGATCGAAATAGAATGAATATATGTAGTTGTTTGGGTTTTGTTTCTTACTGGACAGCAGCAGTGGCATTTGCTAGTGCGTTAAATTAATAGGCAGAAACTCCTGTGGTGTACATCACAATTTGCTCTATAATCACTTTATGTTACGTAAAAGCTTGCCATTAGCTTACCTTCAGCCTCTTCGGGGATTGAACAGTTATGCCCCTGCTCTACCAATGTCATTCACAGTTCCTCTAAAGTTTGCATAATTCTAAAACCACTTTAATTTTGGTTCATCTGGGAATTAGATCCACTGTGAAGTAATGATAATTTGAATAATTATTGTTGCTTTTAGGGACTTACAAACTGTTTTTCCTTATCTGAATACTTGGATTTAAGTGTTGTGGGAAATGCTATAGTGTTGCCAAGCATGTTTGTGTTCACAGCTTACACAGATTTATTTCAAGTCCTAGTGTTTTTTATAACTGTTGAGAGTAGAGACTATGACATTCAAGATATGTCCGTTAAACATAAATAAACCTGAGCAATTTTAGTCTGTGTGCTGTAAATCAATCAATTGCACAGTGAGTGATTATATTGCTTAGTCAACGTTAGTTTCAGGGAAGCTGAGCAGATAAAAAAGGCAATAGGAAATTGAGCTGCTGTAGGTTTGAAATGGAAGTGTAGCTGAGGTTCTTCCTGTGTCCTAGTTGCTGTAGTGAAGTTATCTGTAAATGCTTCTAATTTAGCACTTTGAATGCAAGTAAAACATGGAAATTTTTAAATTGTAGAGTCATGGTTTGGTGTGAATTCTTTTGCTTATCCTTTTTATTAATGTTTCTAGTCTGCAGCTGTTCTGTTTGGGATGTTCTTTCATAACTTCAGAAGTTACTGTATTTTCCACCCCAGACAATTTAGAGGCGTGTTACTGCTAAACTGTCCTGTATTTTGTTTATTGCCTTGCTCTAAATGTACATTGCCAAATTTCGATGGTACAAGTGCTGCCTTAACAGAACTGTTAGTGGCTGTTGGAACAGCACAATGCAGCACACGCAGTTGTGTTCGTACAAAGCAAAGAATAAACCTCTGTCTGTGAGTGCTCACTGATTTCAATAGGCTTTTCAGTAGCTCTGCATATTACAATTCTTAGCACCTAGAGTACATTCATATTCATTATGGCAGTACAGTTCAGCCCCTGCTCGTGACTTGATTTTTTTTCTTTTCCATCCCCTCCTCTACCAGAGCATGAAGTAGAATGATTTTTCTAGTACTAGTAATGTGCTCTAGAAGATGTTATGCCTCTTTTCGCAAAATGATGGAAAATGCATCTTTTGGCTTCTTCCATCTTTTAAGAAACATGTTAAATACTAGGATATTTAAAGCTTTTTGGAATCTTTCATGATGACCCTTGTGGCTATTGAGACTGAGAGGTGCTGGGCATGTATGGCATGCAATCATTTCTATGAACAATTAGTGGAAGAACTGATTGGTATGTAGTAGTCCAATCTTTTAAAAGTCTGAATACTTGCTTCTTTATTTGAATGTATGGAGGATGGGGGGATTGGTTCTCTGAATTGCTAGATAGCTGTTTAAAATGCTTTTTTTGTTTGCTTGTAACTTGGCTCTTTTATTTGACCGCTTGTTTAAACCAAATGGCTTTCGGTAGTCTGCCCATATTTTATTGTAGTTATCTGTCTCTTGGGTTCAGATTTACTGATATAATACATGTGGTTTTTGCTTATGTATATTAAAAAAATACTCGCAAATAATACTAAAAGAGATTAGCAAATAATTCCTCTTTCTTTCACATGCAACAAAATCTATGATGTTTTTTTTGCCTTTATCTCTAATCTTCAATTAACACCCCTACAAAACGAAACAGGCTTCTCTTAATGAAAGAAAAAGAGTCCATTTGACAGTGTGAATTAATTGGACCCTTTGGTTTATTAGAATGACTTCATGTTTAAGATACCTGGTATCCTAGTAATGAGAAGTTCAGAGAGCCATTTGGTTTGAGCATTTGATTAATGCATTTAATATGTTAATATATGGCATATTACCTTTGTAGATGAACCGACTAGTCCTAGTATTGACCATGATATTGCACACATTCCTGCTTCTGCTGTTATTTCTGCATCTGCTTCTCAAGCACCAGCTATAACAACTGTTCCTCCCAGTCCTACATCTCCAATCCCTTTAATTCGGCGACAACTTTCACATGATCATGGTGAGCGTTGATTTCATTCTTTTTCTCTTGCAACTTTTTTCCTTTCACACTCTGGAGATCAGGAGTGAAAATTGTAAACTCTTTATTGCTTGAAATAAATTGCAAAAAATGTGATTCAGGTTCCTGCATGCTCAAAAATTTCTGTTTGTTTTTAGAATCCATCCGGCCTAGTGTCCTGGATAGCCAGCCTACCACAAAAACTGAGAGATCAAAGTCGTATGATGAAGGACTGGATGACTACAGAGAAGAGGGAAAATCGTGAGTTCATGAAAAAAATTAGTACATTTGGTTATCTGTTTTTTAAAGTGTCTAAAATCTCATTTTAACATTTGTTTTTCTTCCAACAGATCCATTAAGCATGTATCTAGTTTAAAGGGGATTAAGGTAGGTAAAGATATATATATCAACTCCTAAACATTGCCCATATGCTGTGGCAAATTATTTGAATTATACAAGTCTGTTACACAAAGTGATGTGCTAAACAGACAGGAAGTTTTTTGCAATTGCATTGTTGATGTATGCATCATATAAGTAAACATGGTCTCTTTTTTCCTGGACTCATCACATGGTCCTTGATTATAATTTTCCTCAGTCTCTGTAAACAAAGTGTATTAAATGTGGTTGACTTTAGTGAAAACTCACTAATGAGAGACTAAGACTCCTGAAGTTTCTCCGAAATATTCTTGACCTGTGTAAAGTCAATATTGTTGTGTGTAAACTTTAGAAATTATGTCTTCCCAGGGGCATATTCCCAGGGACATTTTTAAAGTGAGAAACATCTTGGACATGGGAACTGTAGACGAATATGTATAGAATTACACTGTGGGGTTCTTTCTGTGATGTTTTCTCTAGGTCCCAGAGAGCCAGAAATCTTCAGAAGATTCTGGTTCCCGAAAAGATTCTTCTTCAGAGGTGTTTGGTGATGCCTCCAAAGAAGGATGGCTCCATTTTCGTCAGCTTTTTACAGACAAAGGAAAGGTACCTGTCATGTTTGGGTTTCTAACCTAGGACAAATACTGAGCTAAGCTAAGAAACTTGAAGCGTTCCTGTTTAGTTGTTTGTTTGTTTTTTTTTAGGGGATAAGATAATCAATAAGACTGACAGCATTTTAGACCTGTTAAAAATTGACTTCAGTCAATTCCTTAGCGTCTTTTACAGACTGCTTTCCAAGCTGTTTTAGCTTTACGTTTCAAAGCATCTATTGAAGTAATCTAATTTCTAATGACTAATTAAATAATAAGAATCAGTCCCTTGGTAGGTATAGTTGTATTTTTTCCCTCTTTCCTAATAATGAAAAAAGTTGTAATTTTTGTGAACATTGTGGAGTTGAGTTCAAATTAACCTTCTGCACAAATATAGACTAACACTTTAGGAAGATTGGGAGTCTGGAATTGCAGTGGTGTGAAAATGCCATTCTGACTTGAAGGTAGTTTAATAGGCATGGGCAAGAGTTCCCTAAACACCAGACCAGAAATTGTCACATTCTGTTTCTCACTACTGTCATGTGTGAACTTACACTCACTCAATGGGTGGTCTGGGAGGGCAGGTTATCAAGCAATTCACTCCTCTAATGGAGAGCAATTAGTGAATCCCACTTCGTGTAATCTTTCTGCCAGACAGGTGAGTAGGCTTTCCCTGCAAAACTTCTGGAGGTAGTTTTTGTAATCCAGAAACATGCACTGTAACAAGTAAGCAAACTGACACAGGGGTTGCTGTTTTTCAGCGAGTTGGTGGGAGCATTCGGCCATGGAAGCAATTGTATGTTGTTCTTCGAGGGCATTCACTTTATTTGTACAAGGATAAAAAGGAACAAGTGACCCTTTCTGAGGAAGAACAACCTATAAGCATCAATGCTTGCTTGATAGACATCTCGTACTGTGAAACCAAGAGGAAAAATGTATTTAGGCTCACCACATCAGACCGCGAGTATCTGTTTCAAGCTGAGGACAGAGATAACATGTTAGCATGGATTAAAGCAATACAAGACAACAGCAACTTAAATGACGAGGTAATTATATACTATATAAAGCAGAAGTCATAGTTCTTGCATTTTAATTAAAAATATATTGTATTTTCTTGTAATTAATATTTGAACAGAAAAAAAAATTAATTAACCAATTGATCAAAATGTGTATAGGAACATAGAAGAAAATGAGGTGAAAGAAAGGTAACTGAGTAAGTTAATGGAGCTCAGAAAAAGGTTGACATAGTCGTAATCAGAGAATAGACTTTTGAAATAAATTAGTTAATGCTGTTGCTGATTTGACTAAAGACACACTTTATAGTAANTTGTAAACTCTTTATTGCTTGAAATAAATTGCAAAAAATGTGATTCAGGTTCCTGCATGCTCAAAAATTTCTGTTTGTTTTTAGAATCCATCCGGCCTAGTGTCCTAGATAGCCAGCCTACCACAAAAACTGAGAGATCAAAGTCGTATGATGAAGGACTGGATGACTACAGAGAAGAGGGAAAATCGTGAGTTCATGAAAAAAATTAGTACATTTGGTTATCTGTTTTTTAAAGTGTCTAAAATCTCATTTTAACATTTGTTTTTCTTCCAACAGATCCATTAAGCATGTATCTAGTTTAAAGGGGATTAAGGTAGGTAAAGATATATATATATCGACTCCTAAACATTGCCCATATGCTGTGGCAAATTATTTGAATTATACAAGTCTGTTACACAAAGTGATGTGCTAAACAGACAGGAAGTTTTTTGCAATTGCATTGTTGATGTATGCATCATATAAGTAAACATGGTCTCTTTTTTCCTGGACTCATCACATGGTCCTTGATTATAATTTTCCTCAGTCTCTGTAAACAAAGTGTATTAAATGTGGTTGACTTTAGTGAAAACTCACTAATGAGAGACTAAGACTCCTGAAGTTTCTCAGAAATATTCTTGACCTGTGTTGTGTGTAATATTGTTGTGTGTAAACTTTAGAAATTATGTCTTCCCAGGGGCATATTCCCGGGGACATTTTTAAAGTGAGAAATATCTTGGACATGGGAACTGTAGACGAATATGTGTAGAATTACACTGTGGGATTCTTTCTGTGATGTTTTCTCTAGGTCCCAGAGAGCCAGAAATCTTCAGAAGATTCTGGTTCCCGAAAAGATTCTTCTTCAGAGGTGTTTGGTGATGCCTCCAAAGAAGGATGGCTCCATTTTCGTCAGCTTTTTACAGACAAAGGAAAGGTACCTGTCATGTTTGGGTTTCTGACCTAGGACAAATACTGAGCTAAGCTAAGAAACTTGAAGCGTTCCTGTTTAGTTGTTTGTTTGTTTTTTTTTAGGGGATAAGATAATCAATAAGACTGACAGCATTTTAGACCTGTTAAAAATTGACTTCAGTCAATTCCTTAGCGTCTTTTACAGACTGCTTTCCAAGCTGTTTTAGCTTTACGTTTCAAAGCATCTATTGAAGTAATCTAATTTCTAATGACTAATTAAATAATAAGAATCAGTCCCTTGGTAGGTATAGTTGTATTTTTTCCCTCTTTCCTAATAATGAAAAAAGTTGTAATTTTTGTGAACATTGTGGAGTTGAGTTCAAATTAACCTTCTGCACAAATATAGACTAACACTTTAGGAAGATTGGGAGTCTGGAATTGCAGTGGTGTGAAAATGCCATTCTGACTTGAAGGTAGTTTAATAGGCATGGGCAAGAGTTCCCTAAACACCAGACCAGAAATTGTCACATTCTGTTTCTCACTACTGTCATGTGTGAACTTACACTCACTCAATGGGTGGTCTGGGAGGGCAGATTATCAAGCAATTCACTCCTCTAATGGAGAGCAATTAGTGAATCCCACTTCGTGTAATCTTTCTGCCAGACAGGTGAGTAGGCTTTCCCTGCAAAACTTCTGGAGGTAGTTTTTGTAATCCAGAAACATGCACTGTAACAAGTAAGCAAACTGACACAGGGGTTGCTGTTTTTCAGCGAGTTGGTGGGAGCATTCGGCCATGGAAGCAATTGTATGTTGTTCTTCGAGGGCATTCACTTTATTTGTACAAGGATAAAAAGGAACAAGTGACCCTTTCTGAGGAAGAACAACCTATAAGCATCAATGCTTGCTTGATAGACATCTCGTACTGTGAAACCAAGAGGAAAAATGTATTTAGGCTCACCACATCAGACCGCGAGTATCTGTTTCAAGCTGAGGACAGAGATAACATGTTAGCATGGATTAAAGCAATACAAGACAACAGCAACTTAAATGACGAGGTAATTATATACTATATAAAGCAGAAGTCATAGTTCTTGCATTTTAATTAAAAATATATTGTATTTTCTTGTAATTAATATTTGAACAGAAAAAAAAATTAATTAACCAATTGATCAAAATGTGTATAGGAACATAGAAGAAAATGAGGTGAAAGAAAGGTAACTGAGTAAGTTAATGGAGCTCAGAAAAAGGTTGACATAGTCGTAATCAGAGAATAGACTTTTGAAATAAATTAGTTAATGCTGTTGCTGATTTGACTAAAGACACACTTTATAGTAAACTGATCTGCTAAAAGTACCTAATTTTTTTAAAGGATAATTGCAGGTTTAGAACCAGTGTGGTTTCTCTTCAGGCTTGCATTGCAAAGTGGTAGGTGCAGTAGTACAGTATGATGGGTTTCTCAGTAGTTAAAAAGTGAAACTTTGAAGGATGCCTGTTTCGCTGATTAGATGCTGATGTGTCTATGAAATAAGTCAGTGCTCATTGCCAAAGGCACACATATGCTATGGTACATAAGGTATCGATATCTGTCCCAATATTGTCCTCAGTGCATTTTTATTGCAGTGATGAGCCACAGAGGAATATTTTCATGGCTGTGGTCATGCACATCTGCATAGATTCAGAATAATTACCCAAAGTATTACACAGATGGATAAAAAAGCAGATTTGAATTCATGGCTTTTTCAGATGTATTTGTAGTAGCAATTAGTTTTCTAAGTACTATGTGCACATAGGATTGGATTTTTCAGAGTAGTAGTGTGTGTTGACTTGCATATTTTTTTGTTTAAACTTACTTTCTGTTTAAGAGGATTTAATCAGATTGTACTGCTTTGAAAAAAAAACGTGTAAATAGCAGTACTTGTTTTACTCACTTTTGTTTTCCTTGTGGCTTTTAAATATTCTGCCTTTAGTGTTCTCAAGAACTGCCTGTTAGGATGTTTGGTTTGGTTGAGGGTTTGAGTTTTTTTAAAGTGGACTGAAATGTTGAATTCTATATGTATTTGGTGACCAGAAGAGTTAATCCTATTCTGAAAGGAAAAAAAAAAATTTTTTCTACTTTATAAGATTATAAAGTTTTCTTTATCTGTTTTATAGGATACTGGTGTTACTAGTAGAGATCTAATTAGTCGAAGGATTAAAGAGTACAGTACAATGATGAGGTAGGTGAATTATATGTTGCCAGTAGTTTTGGTAGAGTTCTTATTTAGCTTCCTTTTACTGAAGTAGTATCTCTTGTTCAGTTCTTCAAGCAGCAAAACAGAGCCATCTCCCAAAACACCTCGCCAGAGTCTAAGTATCAGACAGACTCTGCTTGGAACGAAAGCAGAACCGAGGACTCAGAGTCCACATTCTCCTAAGGATGAGTCTGAAAGGAAGCTTCTCACTAAAGGTCTGTATGTTTTGTGTATTTCTTTAGTTCCTTTCTGCCCCAGTGCAAGGCCATCGAGGTGCCCTTCTCAGGGATTCTTGAATTCATGAATATACAGATGCAAACCAAGTATTAGCCTGGGCTTTTTAAGATGCAGCTCTAGTCACTCATTTCTAGGAATTACTTCGTCTCAGATTCCTGAAACTTTTTATTTTAATCCCCTCTCAAGAGGTTTTTGTGGGGTTTTTTTTCCCTACAGCTCCATGTAGCACTAACAGTGGTAAAATACAGGTATTGGGCTTCTTGTGAGCAAAATTTTGCCAAGCTTTGGAAATAATTTCATGTGTAATTTGTACTTTTGTCACCAGTTGACTTGGAAGTGACAAGGTAAATTTTTCCTCTAAAGTGCTTCAAAAGTATAGAAGAACAGATTTTTTTGTCTTAATTTTTAAAACACAGGAGTGAACCTGTATTATTTTTTACAGAACAAAATTATTGCCTCCTGAGTTCTAAAAATGTCTGATGAGTTGGCACTGCAAACTTGAATCAATATCTGAACTCCATCAAATAATATCACAAGCTGACATTTATTTTTTTTTTATTATTATTTTTTATTTTTTCCCACATACTGTGTAAACATTACAGTACTTCAGGCTGTTGTTTTAAAAATGTTATATACAAATTCAGGCAACTGGATTAGCAACCACTTTTGATCAACCTCTTTTGTATGATTCAGTCCTGAATTTAAGCTGTCAGTGAATTCTGGGTTTTGTTGCCAGCAAATGTCCCTTTGTTCCTGCAGTGCTACACATGTAACTAAATTGCATGTGTTGGGTAGATGTCTGATCTACTGAAAGAATATCTCCAGAAATAAGAAGGAAGTACTTTCTGTATTAGGTGACTTGCAGTGCAGGATAAATGGGAATTGCAATTTGCTACAAGAATTCTATGGGAGAGGTAAACAGCAACTGAACTTTTAATCTGATTTTTGGATAGAGAGTACTTTAAGTGAGTAAGTCTGCATAAGTGTGAGCATGGCTCTAGAGTTTGATGGGTATTTCATGCAGCACTGTGATTTCATAGAGACTTAGTGTTATGCTACTAAATGTAGATTTAAATTTTTTAAAATTTTGGTAGTTTATATAAATTTAAGTTTAAATTTAGTAGTTTCTCTACCTTTAGTCTTAGAATGCTGAAATGCCACAGTGCCATCTGGCTACTTGCTTTTCTAAGTCTGGAGTGTGAGTATGTTCAGATTTATCTTTTGAACCACAGAAGAGGAACAGAACTTATGTTTAAGACAGACTACTGTTTAGTGAGTTGTTTCATAAAGCCAGGCCAGCAAAAGCTAAAAATGCAGCAGGTGTCACTTGCTCTTTGAAAATCTGTTCCCTGTATTTACAGACAGTTTTGTGGCATAAATGTTCTTGTTTTCCTTCATTTTCTTTTTTTCCACTATCCTAACAACAAAAAGATGAGACAAGCCCACCAAAAGATAAGGGGACGTGGAGAAAAGGCATTCCAAGCATTATGAGGAAGACATTTGAAAAGAAGCCCTCTGCTGTTGGAACATTCGGTGTCAGACTAGATGACTGCCCCCCAGCTCATACCAACAAAGTATGGAAGTAGAGTTTTTCTTTCACTGTGAATTTAAAATACCTTTTTTATCAATTACTTACCCATATAACTCTTTCTCTTCAGTATATTCCACTAATTGTTGATATATGCTGCAAACTGGTTGAAGAAAGAGGTCTTGAGTACACAGGTATTTACAGAGTTCCTGGAAATAATGCTGCCATCTCAAGTATGCAGGAAGAGCTCAACAAAGGAATGACGGACATTGATGTTCATGACGATGTAAGTCTTCGATCCCACTATTGTCATATTAACATCCCCAAAACTTCTGATTGTGTTGTGATTATAGAAGTACAAAGCATGTCTGACCTCTTCTTTTAAACACATAGAAATGGCGTGACTTGAATGTGATAAGCAGTTTGCTGAAATCCTTCTTCCGGAAGCTCCCAGAGCCCCTCTTTACCAACGGTAGGTTGCTTTCATTACAGTTTTGTCTTTGGGAGCTGCTGTTGAACAGTTGTCTTACAACATTCAGATAATTTGCGAGAAAATTCAGTGAAATCATCCCCACTCTGCACTAAACATTCTCTTTCTAAAAGAGTGAGGAATCATGTTGATCATCTTAAAAAAAAGAGCTAGAATAGAATTTCTCTGATAGTGAAGGGATTATGAAAATACATGTGAAAGAGTAAAATTTTCAGTTCTACTGTTGCAGTGTTTCATGGAAGCTTGGGTTTTTTTTCCTACTGGCATACCATACATACACATACAGTATAATGGGCTCATTTATGACTTCCAGAGGTCATTCTTGTATGTATGTTACTCGTGTTCAAGGGGGGGGGAGTGGGGCTGGGAGATGGGGGTGTGTATACACACATAGATAAATGTAAAAACTCATGTATATATATATGATTAATTTCTTCTTTTTTAACAGACAAATATGCAGATTTTATAGATGCCAATAGAAAAGAAGATCCTGTTGAGCGTCTGAAAACACTGAAGAGACTGGTAAACTGAAATCAGTTGTGTTGTAGGTGCACTGTAAAATTAACATTAAATGTTTAATGTTCTGAATAGTGATTGTTTGTTTCAGATTCATGATTTACCTGAACATCATTATGAGACTCTCAAGTTTCTTTCTGCACACCTGAAGACAGTAGCGGAGAACTCAGAAAAGAACAAGGTATTGGAAAGAAACATAAAATGTATTTTGGTTTGTTTCATTAAGTATTAATTTTATGCAGGATTATTTTTAATTAAGGTGATAATTTATTGATGTAGGAGAAATTAGGGACTTTTGCTGTGTGGACAAGATTTTTGGATTAGGCTAAATACTCCTGGAAAATACACACCTGTTTAGTGTGAATTAAGTTTATTCAAACTGGTATTTATTCTTTTGGGAATAAGTCCTTGCATCCTAAATTTATCCCAAGTCTGTAAGTTTCCTGTACTCCAGTCTAGACACGAGTAAGACTGTACATGAGGAGGGCACAGGTGAAATAAACCCGCTGACAGAGGTTGTCACGTCAGCTTTCTTTGAAGCCTGGCTTCTGGATGCTTGAGAAATTTTTAAGACTAGGACTTGCTGTAGTTACTTGAATATTTGATTACCCTATAGATGCTGTTTGGCTGGTTTTAAGAAAGAAAATTCATACTGTAAATGCTGGTAGTTGATCACTACCAGGTCTTTTTCCACCATTAAGTATAACTTTTTGTCATTCCATAGGGTGCGAAAGAGGTAGTTTGTGTAAAGTGCTTCTGTGCATGCTATAATCCTACAGTAAATACATATAATAGTGTCCCCTTTTTCAGCTCTCAGGGAGGGGTAGCTGAGCACAAAGCTGTCCATAATATGGGTGTGCTTATGGATGTTTACCTCATGGCAGGTAACGTGGTGGCTTGGCTACCAATGTGCAGGGTACAGGAAAAAATTAGATGTAATTGATGGTATATAGAAGAGCCAGTGGCCAATCTTAAATAATTTAAGAGATCAGAATAATTTTAAAGTTCGGTTGAGGTGAATGTGGTAGGTTCTGCAAATAATACCTTTGAGTTAAATGTGAAAGAAAAATATTTGTCTGTTTATAAAAGAAAAAATCAACACATCCAACTTCAGTGAAATTTCACCTGATATAAGGAAATTATAGTAAGTGTAATTTTTAAGTGCAGTGCCTAAAGGAAGCTTTTTTATCATTTTATTGTTTTGGTGGGCTGTATAAATGTTGTTAAGTACTGTTAATATTATAGCATATATAAGGGTAGATGAATGAGGTGTTGTTACAGTTGTGTGACTTGTCAGGTGACAAAATTGAAGTCAAAGAGAGCATTAAGGGCTTGTGTTACGTTTGCAACTTACTTCTGGTAAGCACAAAGACCTTACCTACTGTATATTACTGGTCTATTCTATACCAGAACAGTAAACTCAGAGTTAAACAAGAAAGAAAAAATAGAAGGTAAGTTGTGCTGCTGCTTCTTGAAATTATTTGTCAGAGATGTAACATTAGTCATATACTTAATTCACTTTTAAAGTGGTGACCTGGGCACATAACTCTGAGCCTG
Organism: Pardalotus punctatus; assembly: GCA_013400915.1. Classification (NCBI taxonomy): domain Eukaryota; kingdom Metazoa; phylum Chordata; class Aves; order Passeriformes; family Pardalotidae; genus Pardalotus; species Pardalotus punctatus. The sequence continues at coordinate 267,061 of VZTX01008022.1, forward strand.
TTGGGTCTGTGATGTTTGTTCTGCCACCTCCTCCAGAGTTGGTGCAAATTGAATGAGGTCTTGGTCAGTAGATATAATACAGTGTTTGATTACCAGCTTAATTTTTTGTGTGTATCATGTAAAAAAATGAAGGAAAAAAACCAGGGAGCTATCAATGCCTTTTTACAACAAAAAAAATAAATTCTTGAAACATCAATATTTCCAAGCATCAATGTTTCTTTAAGGAAAGAAGAAAAGATCCCCCTGAAAGTGTAAAGCGTATCTGAGTTCTTGAGTTTTCTGTGCTTGTAGAGCCATTTGCTATTGCAGTAGGTTAGGGAAGGTTGGAATTCTGAATTGCAGCAATATGGGGTGTATTTATTGCAGCTGCACATAGGAGAGTTTTGGTGTAGTGTAACATCCTACCTGAGTCAGTAATGTATTTTTAAAAAACTTTTTTATGTCCTTATTTAAAATGGTTCTCATATATGTTAATAGTATTATATTAATGTACTTAGCCCATATTCCTGTATTTTCTCATTATAAATGTATGATGTGGAAATATTTCGTTTCTTAGATGGAGCCAAGAAACCTGGCAATAGTATTTGGTCCAACACTTGTGAGGACATCTGATGATAACATGACACACATGGTTACGCACATGCCAGACCAATATAAAATTGTAGAAACACTCATCCAAAAAGTAAGTGCATGCATTTCATTATTTAAAAAATAAGATTGTACACAGATCAACCACAACCAGCTTTTCTCTCATTGTGGCCTCTTTGGGTCTGGTATTTATCCATCAAACTCTCTCTTTTAGTAATATCCATGTTAGATTGTGCCATATTTGGGTTTTTTATTTCCTGTGGAGTTTTCACCTTTTTTATTTTAATTTTTAGCATGACTGGTTTTTCACAGAAGATGATGCTGAAGAACCTCTTGTAAGTATTACGGCATAAATGCTTTTGTTCTGACTGCCTTAGTTTAGAATCTGCTTCTGCTGCCTCTAGAATGTCTGTATATTTCTTACTATGTCACTGTATGGTTTGCTCTTCAGAAGCACCTTTTTAGTTTTCCAGTCCTTGTAGTAATGAATTCTATTTTTTTTTTTAAAAAGCAAGCCATGCATTTGTTTTAAAACCATAAAGGAAAATAGGACACGCTTTCCTCGTGTTCTTCAGGTGAATAATGCAGTTTTCTAAATGCTGTTGAATCGTAATGAACTATTTGTGAAACGATGATGAAGACATCTTTGTTTATTAACTGTAGACAGCAGTTCAGGAGGAAAACACTGTAGAATCTCAGCCAGTGCCAAACATAGATCATTTACTCACCAACATTGGAAGAACGGGAGTATCTCCTGGAGACGTATCAGGTAACTCTTGCCTGGACAGTGTTAGTCCATAGGCTAGAATAACCTACTCTGTTAACTCACTGTAACTCTCTCTTCCTATTTTCTTTTACTAATAAAATGTTTTCCTCTTTTTGAAAAGATCATTTAACACTTCTTAAAGACTTGAATTGTTGATAATCATGCATGATATAATTTGGAAAACTTTTTGTCTAACAGGAATTTAATCATTTAAAGATGAGGTTTGCACATAATATTTTATTTATTCACAGTAACCCATGCAATCATCATTGTGAGGTCAAGCAGATACGCTGCTATAAAGTGGTTTGTTGTGATGGCAGAAAGACTGATCTTCAATGGTGTTCTAATATTGCTCCTTCCCAACGTTAGGAATGCAAAAAATTGAGTTATGTTTTCTTGTCAAGTGATGGATACTTTAAGTATGTTGCAGTATGTTTATACTAAAGCTGGTTTCCTTCTATTTATAAATGCCATCCTCTTTTGTGGCTAAGGATAAGCATTACAGGCTCTTTTTTGGTGACTTTTTCCCCTCCTCCCTTCACTCTACTATTGCACTAACCCAGCATGTTGTGTCCCACGAATGTTATCCCTTCGTCTCTAGCTTTTGTTTCAGTTTTCAAAGGGTTGTTCAGCACTTACTGAAACAGTCACTTTGTCCTGATGTTGTAACAGGCGAAGTGGGAGGAGTCTATCACACGGTGATGTCATTAGTGGATTCTGTGATGTCACTGATGGACAGCTGGAACTGTAGGAAGAAGGAGGACTGTTGCCCACACTGTAGCTGCCTTGTCTGCAGAAACCCCCGTTTCTTGTAAATGGAAAAAAACCCAAGTTGATCTGTGCTGTAAATTTCCTTTTAAGAGTATTTTAAACAGATCAATGCTACTTTTTAAAAGTTTTTCTGCTGTTTCTTGTTATCTCTGAAGCAGACCCTGAGGAGAAATAGCATGGTATGGTCTACCAGTCTTTCTAGTCATAAAGCATTAGCCATGTGTCAAAAAGGGGTGTGGCAGGGGGCTCAGCTCTTTCTTCCCAGGGAAAAATCCCAAGTTCATGTTTTTTAGTCATTGTGCTAGCCCCTTCCTACCCCCTTTATAATTGTATAATCTTGGGTTTTGCGAGACAGTAAAACTATGGTGTCCATTTTTCATTTCATAAAAGCGCTTGTTATGGGGAAGTACAAAACTGATAGCTGCTGACATCTAGACAATTTAAAAATAAAATTTTACGTGTATGTAGTAAGAGGTGGAGAGAGATGTATAATTGGGGTTTTACACACAAAATATTACTTAATTCCTTTAAAAACTCACAAAAAGAGTATGACTACAAGAACCATGATTTGTACCTAGGAGCCAACTGTACTAAGACAGCCAATTTTGCTTTGTGTATCCTGAATCTCAGGAGAGTACACAGTGCCATCCCGAAAAGGTCTCTCAGCTGCGGTTTTGCAGGGGCTGTATACTTAAAGCATCGAATAAACATTAGTATTTCTGTTTTTTATTTTGAAGAACAGGGCTCCTTTGCCATTCCTATCATTGAGCTGGTTCTGCCTACAATTCACAGCATCCTTTCATGGCGGTGGCTTTCTGTGGTGCAGCTTGCATCTTTGTGAGCTCTGACTATTCACTCTGTTCTGGTTTTAATTTGCTTCACATCTTGTTCTGTGCTTGTCTTTTTCATAAGTCCAGCATTGTCTGTAGCAACAATAAAAAAGTTGCACAGAACTGAGCAGAATTTTTTTTTTAATTTTTCCACAGATTCAGCTACTAGTGACTCAGCAAAATCTAAGGTAAATCATTTTGTGATATGATATAGTTACAAGCTTTTGAAATCTATTAGGTGCTTGCTTTATTAAATCACTGATATGCAGATGTACGATAGAGCTTATGTAGAATTTCTTCAGTAAGTGGTAGCATTGCTTTCTCATAACCTATTTTTGAAGTGTTACATTGGAAGAGTACTTTGTGCAGGTAGCTGCATCTACCAAAGCAGTCAGCTGCACACAGCAACAGCTTTCTTCCAAGCTCTTAAAATTGAGGGCACTTACTTCCTTTTTGCATCTCATTTAGTAGAGGTAAACATATACATAGTATGTTCCCGGTTGTTGTTGGCCTCCTATTACCTCACAGGGAGTATTTATGTTTCTCTTGTTTCACTTAGAAAAGTATTCTTAGAATTCAGCCTGTTATTCTTGAGGAGGTAGAGCTCCTCCACTTCGAGGAAGGCAAAGGCTGTGGTTAAAGGTTGCTCTGCAAAATTTGTTGGAAGTATTGCTGTGCTTGGGAGGACAGGCTCGTGAAGGAGGGGAACAAGACTGGAATGTGGGCATTCATTCAGTCCTCAGTTTAATGACAAAGCTGTCATCTGATGTGGACAAATCTTTGTCTCCTGGGCTGTTGCTCAGTAGTTCTAACACTGGGTGTCTGTAACACAGGGTGACAGGTGAGCTGTGAGCTCATGGCACAGCTTTAGGCTGGCCTGCATTCCAGGTGTGGCACTTATGCCCCTCTTGGAGCTAAGAACTGCACTCAGAGCATCCTTCTGGTTCCTTGTGGAGATGCCAGCACAGCTGCTCTGTGAGGATGATTGGTGGCTCAACTGTTTCCTTAAAACAGCCCAGTTTCCAGGATACCACGTCACTCTGCCTGTAGCAGTGGGGCAGTAAACAGGAAAGGTGCATAGCTTTGAAGGGGCCAGGTGGTAGTGTTGTCAGTGTACTGAAAATAGTTTTTAATTCATAAAATGGGATAACTTGGTTTGTCCTTTTATTGTTTCTGTGCCATTTTAAAGGTAGATTCCTCTAAAATGAAGAAATTTATTTGTTAATTTTCTACACTTAAACTAGTTATTAATAACTTTCATTTTATTGGCAGTAGTTAATTGATACCATTTACAAACTCAGTCTGAAATGTGAAAGATGAATTGAAAAACTGAGCAATTAGCCTTTTTGAATAGGTGAGACCTTGAATGGAGGAATTGAAACCAAACTCCTGGAGCCATATCTGTGAAGTAGTTGCAATCCAGTCTTATGGGGGCTGCTTTATTAGTCAATCAAAAACTAAATAGTTCTATACACAAACTAGTCTTTGCTAAGTTGAAGGGACTCAGATAAAAAGTGGAATGCTCAGGATAAAAATTGACTTCTCGGGCAATGTAATTTAAACTACAGAAAGAGCATGTCAGTGTTTGCTGAATGAAGACACTTTCTACTGTGAAGCTCAGGATGTGTTTTTAAACTGTCTCAGGCTAATCAATGTTTCTTTTTGATTTTTTTAACTATGCCCTCTCCCTTTTTTTAACAGGGTTCTTGGGGTTCTGGAAAGGATCAGTATAGCAAGGAACTGCTTGTGTCCTCCATTTTTGCAGCAGCTAGTCGCAAGCGGAAAAAGACTAAAGAGAAACCACAACCAAGTAGCTCAGAGGATGAGTTGGATAATGTGTTTTTCAAGAAGGAGCTTGCAGAACAATCTCGTGGTGACACTGCAAAAGAGGACACAGCTAAAGGGGAATATGAGAGAGAGATAGGGAGAAAACAAAGGATGTTTGTCCTGAAGGAAAAAGAGAACAGCAGTAAAAAAGATGTGAATGTTGTAAAGGATGAAAAGAAGTCATTAAAGAAAGAAAATATCCTGACAGAGGAACCTTCACTGCCTTACCATGAAAAATGTACAAAATCATCGAATATCAACTGTCTGCAAACCATACAGAAAAATAACCCAAAAATGCCTATTTCACAATCTTCTTCCCAGGTTGAGGAGACAGTGTCTGACTCTGGCACTATGCTAAGCACTTCCTCCCAGGCTTCCCAGCACAGATACTCATGCAAAAAAGTAGCCAGCCCTGAAATTAAACACAATGAGTTTTTAGCAGCTGATGTCAGCTCCATCACCTCAGATTATTCAACTACTTCATCTACTATGTATCTGACTGGTTTAGATGCCAGTATGCTGAGCCCTGAGGTGCAGTCAGTGACAGAAAGTAAGGGAGAAGATGCCGACGATGAAAGAAGTGAATTGATCAGCGAAGGGCGTCCTATGGAGACAGACAGTGAAAGTGACTTCCCTGTCTTTGCTACCAGCGCTGCTGCCGAAAGGCTGTCCAAAGGGAAAGTTTCAGAAGTGGTAAAGACCAGTCGGAGGAACTCTGAAGAAAGCGAAGTAAGTTGTACTGAGGGAAGTTCCACACCAAAGTTAGAAAGTCGCAGACTTTTTAGCTCACACAAACTTATCGAGTGTGACACACTCTCCAGGAAAAAGTCTGCTCGGCACAAAACGGACAGTGAGGGGTCAGGGGATGCGAAGAGTGAAAAGGACTTGCCTACTGTGACCAAAATGTTTGACATCATGAAAAAAGGAAGATCTACAAGCAGTTTAGCTACATCAGCCAAAAATGAGGCTGACAAACAAGAACCTACATGGAGACTTAAGATTACAGATAGGTTAAAGCTGCGACTCAAATCATCTGCCGATGACATGTTTGGAGTTGGGAATCAAAAAGCTAACGCTGCAGAGACTGCAAAGAGAAAGAATATCAGGCGAAGGCACACGCTTGGGGGACAGAGGGATTTCGCTGAAATAAGTGTCCTGAATGCTTGGAAAGCTCAAGAGCCAAGTCAAAGTAGAGAGAGAGAATCTGAGCTTTCAGCTGTGACTCGGTTGAAGCCAAAATGCCCAGCCCAGGACCTCTCAATCTCGGACTGGCTTGCACGAGAACGTTTACGCACTAGCACAACTGACCTTAATACGGGTGAAACTGGAAAGCCCAGACTTGAGAACACTAACTTAGCAGAGGTATCAAAGGTAGAGCTGCCCTCATCTGCTGAGATTCAGGCAGATGAAGGCAGCTCTTCCAGCAGCTTGACTTTAATTAATAGAACACCACCTTCGGGACCATTTCAGCCACCAGACCAGGTAAATGGTGAAAATTATCAGAACATGAACAAAAACAGCTTCAGCCCAGCAGTTGATGCCCATCCTCATAAACTGTCTGGGACCCAAGTGGTTAGATCTCGATTCTACCAGTATCTTTGAATTGGGGAAATGTGTCCACTGCAGCAATTCATTAACTTACTGTTACACTTCCCAGTAACTCTGTGTGTGCGTGTGTGTGTGTGCGTGTGTGTGTGTGTGTGTGTGTATGTACATATATAATTATTTTTTTTCCTGTACTGTTGTTGTTATGCAGCCTTCATTTGGGCTGGTTTCATCAATGTGCTCTGTGGAACGTCTTCACAGTGCATTACCACAGCCAGAAGAACACTAAAGTTAAAGTATATATATATATTTTAAGAAGAAGTATATTTGATGGCTGCATACAAATGTTGAACAAAGCATCTGATGCAACATGCTGTGTAGTGTATACATGGTTTTCTGACTGAGAGTTGGCCTGGCATTAGTATGCAGGAAAATTGTTCTTTTGGTTTAGTCACTAACAAGTGCCTCATTATAAATTCATTTGGTTTGTTAGGGTGCCATATTGCTAAATTAGAGAAACTTATTACAAACAAATGAATGCATTTTACTGTTAATGAGTTTCATTACATTTTACAAATGTTAACACAGGTGGCTCCAGAGCTTCCATTCCTTAGGCATTCCAGTAAATATTGGAGTTTTATATTTCCGATTTTAATATAGATTTTGAGTTTTATGTGACTTGAATTTCTAATCTTTCTGTAAAATAAGTAACTTAACTGTACATATTACATGTGTATCTTTTCTTCAGATACCAGATTTGATATAAATGTTGTAACATAGGCGTGTAGATAGTGGATACTGGATGGAACTGGTTTCTTTTATCGAGAATATAATTCTGCATGAAGACCTAATGAATCCAAACCTGTATCATGCCTGTGTGCATACCCACTTAAACACTGGAAATAAAATTGTTTTGGTGACTCTTTGTGTGGTTCGACTTCTTTCTGATGAATGGTTTTGAAATGTCATGTTTGTAGGTTGCAGTCAGCAGCTGCTCTCAGTATCACAAAACCTGCAGTTCTTCCTGGATGAAGGACACTTCTCATTAGTCTTTTGTGGGGCCACACTGTGGAGGTCAGCATGTGAGAGAGATTCAGTTGGTTCAATATTTTCATCTTGATACATAATTTGATTCTAAGGTATATAGCAAGTGGGTTGATGTTTAATGCACAGGTTTTGTGAAGTCAAACTGAAGATCAGTATCTACCAATCAGAACAATACTGTAGTTTGGGTCTTGGACTTTTTATAACTGTAACCAAAAAGATGTGTTTCTACACTAAAAACTCATCTGTGTGTGAACCCTATTTTAGTTATATTTTTTTATTCTATGTTCTTGCTTACCTACTTGAAAACAAAGCAGCTGTTCATCACTTTGGGTGTCACGGTGTCTTACACTGTTTCTTGCATGGCAGAGGGTTAAACCTCTGTCCATGTGTCCAGCTACTGCAAGAAGAAACTGTGGTACTGGGATGTGTTGGCTGATGTGCTTTTAGGCAGACCTCATTTCTTTCCAGAGTGACTGTAACAGTCCTGTGCTTTGATCTGCTGTGGTTTTGATCCTAGTGAGAAATCATTATAAAAATTGGCTGTGAAGAAACAGTTGACCTCTGTGAAAGTTGTCACCACATAATTGGGTGCATCTAATACCAGGTCCCATGAAAATGAACCGTGTTCTTGTGGTCTTCATGCAAACTAAAATGTCTTTTCCTCCTGGAGCAGACAGGAGGTGGGTGCATTAGTAGTGTGCAGTGTCGGGAGGAACGGGTGTGTTTTGTGAAGGGCAGAGTAACCAAGGATGGTTTTTGTTTCAGGGGCAATAGCAAAGTGTATTTGACCAAGGGATTTCAGAATAGAGTGTTGTGATGCCTCTAATGCTGTTCATCAGCGAGTACCCCTTGTCTTTCACTGGAGCTGTGTTTTGTCCCATCAGTAGTCTCAGAAGCTTGTCAGAGTGTGTGCTGAGCATCCACAGTAAGTCACAGAGTTTACTTCTCCCAGTGAAGCAGTGTACTTGGGGAGGTGCACAGGGTATCTGCATCTTACTCTGTTCTGACAGCCATTTTGATGAGTTAATTTCCATTTTGTTGTGTTTATAGATAACTGATAATTTTACTCCTGAATCCAGACACATGACTGTCAACTTCTGTGTTTGAGAACATAGAACTTTTATTGTATTAAATGAAGAAGAACACAAGATCTTCTGAAAAATTAGGGACTTAGAAAACAAACATGCAAAACATTACTTGTATTGGCTGACAGTGCTGCAGGTACAAATTTATTTAACCTCATCAGCCTCCATGGTATTCTCTGCTGCTGCACTGGTAGTGTGGAAGCTGTAGGGGAAACCCGTGACTTGAGGGGGAAAGATGCAGGGAGCATCTGCCAGGGAGAGGAGGCTACGGAGCTCCCCCTGAAGAAAATAGTGGGTGACTGCATATCTGAGGCTGCAAAAACACTGATGGCTTCTGCTGCTTCTTGGAGACTGCCAAGATTTGGGGTCACCTTAAATTACAGCCAGTGTGGCAGCTGAGAAGATAAAACATTTTTAGGAGTCAGTTTTATGCCCTGATCATAGCAGCAGCTACCTCAGACCCTTATTTGTAGTGCTTTTTTACTGTGTTGGGATTTTTTTTTTCTTTTCTTGCTGTTTTTCCCCCTCCTGTGGAAGAAAAGGATGACAGTCTGATTGACTCAAGAAGGGGAGTGTGTGCACATGATTGACTGTCCTGAGGTGGACACTGTTACTGTCAGTGTTCCCTGTGAAAGCTGGATTCAGTGGGATGGGCAGCTCCACAGGGTTGCAGAGCAGGTGAGGTGGGCAGGGATCACTGAGTCCACCCCCAGCTCAGCCATGTGCAGCCAGGGCAGGTTGCTCTGAGCTGGGTTTTAAATATATTTTCACAAATGAAAGCTCCACAACCCCCTGGGCAACCTGTGCCAGTGTTTGGTCATAGAGGAAAAAGGGGTGGGTTTTTTATGTTTAAAGGGAATGTCTTAACATTGCCATTTTTGTCTTCTTTTCTTTTTTTTCTATATTTTGTCAGAAGGATTCAGACTGGCTTGGAAAGTACTGCTCTGAGGACTCTCTGGAGCTGTGAAGCTGCAAGTTGTTATGGGCAGGATAGGCTGAGATCTGATCAAGAAATAATAAGAGTATAAACTGTGTTGGTAGCAATGGTAGTGATTGGATTTTTTAAATGGTTCCTAACAGCAATTCCTGCTTCCGTGGTGATCAGTGGTTTAGTCTGAGCTGCCTTTTCTGGAGCATGGTAGCTGGAAGGAGCTGTGTGACTGCTTTTTAAGACTTTAAAGGGTTTGTTACGGTCCCCATTAGTATCGCTCACAGCACTGTTGATGTAGAATTAAGACATGGCCACAGTCCAAACAGTTTCATAACATCTTTTGTGCTGCTGCAGAGCTGAAGGAAAATTCTTTGCCGAGCTGCACATAAAGACCTCTGGTTCTGTGCAGCCTCTCAGAACCCTCTCCACTTAAGGCAGGATGAAAGGGTTTGAAATGTGGCCTAATTTACTATAAAAAAGCTGTGGTTTTGTTTCCACAGCCATGTCATAACACCATTCACATCTAGATAGGAATCAACCAATTAATTGTGCCAGCCCATGGAAAGGGGTGTGGGCTGATGTGTGGCTGAGAGGGGGAATGACCTAAAGCAGACCTGCAATCCCTGAAGTGGTGCATGTACCTGTGGCTCCCATCATGACACTGTAAAACTCTGCTTTAACCAGCTATTGAATCCATGAGCTTTTAAGCATGCAGGAAGGGCTGCCTCTCAGCAGGGATCAGCTGGATTTTGGCCTTGGACACTTCAGATGTGCTGCACATCCCTTCCTTTTCCTGCTATGTGCAGCCTCTTTGGCTCTGCTTTTCCATCTCTGTGTCCTGCCCCATGGAGGGGCTCTGTGCTGTGTCCCTCTAGTTCTGCTGCAGCCCCTCCCTCCCTGTGGGAGGAATTGGCTGACACAGGGTGGTGCTTACAGTGCTGTGAAGCCCTTGGTTGGCTCTGGCAGCAGGAAGGTTCTGCTCCCTGTCCAGCTCCTCCAAGTGAGCTGCTTCCTTGCTGGATTTCAGAGCAGCAAGGCTGGGGGCACAGCACAGCACAGCACTGCCTCGCTGCCCGTGCTCACCAGCGACTGCACCCACTGTCCATGGCAAAATTCAGCCAGATACAGAGAATGTGCTGCTGCAGCCCCTCACCTGAAGAGGCCCTGAGAAGCAGCCATGAGAGCAGTGCTAGAGCCATGGGGGACCCTGCCTGCCTTTGCCATGGCTCATGGGGGACACCTCATGCTCCCTAAGTGTCTGATCCTTGGGAGATGTAGGACAAACAGTTTAAGAACACATTCTGCTCTGTCCATCATTTAGCTTGAAGTTCCATTTTGGCTGTGTGAAGGAGGAGGAGGGTACCCAGCCTGCTGGTGCTCTGTGTGCTGTCTTGCACAGGGACTTGGTGACAAGCTATGGCATTGGATCAGGCAGGTTCCTGATCCATTCCTGCAGAGCCAGGGAATCCTGTGCTCCATACGAGAGGAAGTAGAGCCCAGAGCAGGCCTTGGAGCCAACAGTCCCTGCTGTTCCGCCATGGCTGGAAGGGAACTGGCTTCGCTCCAGGTGTTCTGTGTGCACTCTCACCATGCCTTACACTTTGCTTTGGCTCAGAGCACCCCAGCCTGTCCAGGCACGGCTCAGCCTGGCCCTGAAGCTCCTGTGCTCCGCAGGCGCCTTTGCTGCCATGCCAGCAGAGGGGATGGCACCCGGCATGACCCCGCTGGAAGCAGATTGTGTTGTGTTCCTGAGGCAGGGGTTAATGTTTACATTCTCCAGCCGTCTGTGATGCACCATCCAAGGGCACCGCCTTGGAATGACACTTCCAAGAAACTTCCCCTTTCTCAAGGGGAAATAAAACAATATCTCAAAGTGGGAGGGATGATGCCTCATTGAATCACTCAAAGGTTTTTCTTTGCTTGCTGGTTTTCTAACTTGGACTTCCAGCAGTAAGCTTTTATCGACATAAATTTCAAAGACCTCATTTTAAAATTAATAATTATGTATGGCCTTAGTCTGGGGAAAATAGAGTCAGGTCTTCTCCTAATGGTTTAACACCCTCAGGCAAACAGTTGAATAGCTAATTGAGACCATCCGAAAAGTTATTAGTGACAAAATACAAATACATAAGCATGCAGCCCTTTATTTTTGTAAAGATCTTTGCTTATCATAGTTCTGTATATTACATTATGGTGTTATACAAATAAATTTATTTACAAAACCATTAGCTACGCAAGTTTCTTGCTCTTCTCCTATTTAACTGATATCCATCTTTTTCAACCTTTCCCCATATATATTTTTAAGCATGCATAAAAATTAACTTTGGTGTGGTAAAACTACTCTATGTGCCCAGCCACATACAGTATTTATTTATTTATAGATATTTATAGATATGTACAAAATTTTGCCAGTATACAGAACAGTACTGAAGTGTACATTTAAAAATCCACAATGCAATACATTAATGGGCTACCAGGTCTCAGTAAAATAAAACTGAAGGAAAAAGGGTGGATTTAGCTAAGAAAAAAAGTAATCAGCAACTATCTATATGTGTAAAACAATTTATTTTTTCCTTGGCTGGCAAATTTTTAAATATAATCTGAATGGCAGTGCAATAAGTTGAGTTGCCTCATACACATATAAGACCAGTCTTGTTCTGTTTCTTGTGCAGAGGTTTACTGTCCAGCATACTACTTTCAAATGTACATTACAATAGTATCAAAATGTTTTGGCAAAAGATCTCGAAAGGAACCATGACATTTGTTGACAAAAATAGAAATCTGTAACAAAGCTAAATAACACCAAAATAAAAGAAAAATATTTTAGTTTCAGTTTTACAGTTGAATATAATCACACTTTAGTATATCTCTGTTCACTTCTAGACCCCATAATGAAAAATAGCTTTATACAAAACAACTTAGTAAATTTTTAACCATACAATTCCCCATGCTCAGTACACCGCTGTGCACACGCAGTCAAATTCACTCACACACCTTCACACTTTTTGTAAGAGGTGCTGCCTATAGAAAGAAAATGCTCTTTTATCATTACAACAGCAACAGTTTTCCAAAAAGCTTCACTCTAACCTAGTGTAGTAATTCAGTATTTAGCACGTGATTAGTATTAAGCCTCCTGCAATACAGCAAAATGGTTACATTCCCTGGTTAAAATATTGGCTGCAGATTCTTTGAAAGTGAACAAAAAGCCTTGGTGACCTGGCAGCTGTGCTGTGCTTAGCCTTTAGGATGGCTCCTTGACCGTGGATGGGGCGGACTTGCCGGCATTCCCGTTCTGTGCCTTGTAGCTGTTGAAACTAGGGGTGTGGATTGTCCTGATGCTCTTCATACCTTGGCTCAGGGAAGGAGGGGAGATAGAGGAAGGGGGGGAGGTAGAGGAGGAAGGAGGGGGTGCTCGGCCGTTCTGAGTCTGTAGTGAGAATGAGAGGTGGTGACCTTTCCCTGGGTAAGTGGGGCTCTGAAACTTGGAGGAGCCGTTAGAGACAGAGGGGATGAGGGAGGTAGAGTAAGTTATGCGACCTGTCTGAGGACCAAGAAGGGAGGAAGAAGGAACGGAGGTTTTAGTAGGTGGATTAAGAGGGTTAGAGCTGTCACCGCTTGAAGCAGGTGCTGAGCTGCTTTTCCCAGAAGTGGGAGAAAAGGCTGGGATCTTAGAAGCAGGTAGGGTAGGAGAAGTAGCTTTATAGTCCCCACCAGCTTTCTTAGCACTTCCATTAGCCTGCAAATAAAGATGTCGGGAGACAGTTTGTCAGAAAGCCAGTAATGTGATAAACCAACAGGACCTGGGAAAACAGCCCTACAGAGAATCAGAACTAACAGTTCGAGGCCTGAGCTAAGTTCTGCAGCTGTGGACCGGACCTGGTAGAAAACCCGAAGTGCCCAATGGAGAGTGCATAGAGAAAGAGCCGAGAGAGCTTTGTGAGAAGGCGCGACCTACGTGTTACAGACCAGGCACTACGTCGGCCATGCTGCGTGATTAAGGTGTGAGAGACGTCCCGCCGGGGGTTAATGTGCACCCACCGCCACCTACACACCGACAGGTTAGTGTCCGGGGCTTCCTGTAAAGACTCTCTGAACAGAACCATTCCCAGTTCTCCTAAGGAACCACCACATTTACCAAATGAAAAGTAAACAGGTAGTTGACATCTTAACGTTACAGCTGATTAACACAGTTAAAAAAAAAAAAAAAAAAAAAAAGCCAAACCAAAACCAACCAAACAAAAAAAGCAGCAGGTGTTTTATTGCAGACATGCATGCACAAGCATGGTGAAAAGATCAGTACTGTCATGCCCCCAGGATCCAGGACGTCCAGTTAGACCTCAGGCATCCGATATTTGGTATAATCTCAGTCAGTTACTGGAGTTTTTAAATAAACAAACAACATGAAATGTCCATCCAAACACTGGGTTTAGGGTAAAACTACCTGTCTGTATTGGCGTGGATCCTGCAGCTTGTGCTGTTTGCCTGATTTCTCCATGCTCCCTTGTCTAGTTTTTGAAGCCATGGGGACTGGCATCCGGCTCGTCTGGGAGGCAGCGCTGGAGCCCTGCGGAAACGAGTGGAGGGGCAGGGAGGGGAGACAAGAAGGTGTGGTCAGTACCAGAGGGCTTGAAGAGAGGACAGCACACCATGCGCCAAAAAAAAAGCCACAGTACTACATGCAGGGAAAATTCAGGAGCTTCACACCGCAGGTGTTAATTTCCAGAATCAAATGGAGAAAACTGCTCAGCTACTGATCAGCCTGGATTTCATGTCAGTGACGCTTGTCATTTCACACAGCAGATTATTCGACCCAGCTCCCCTGCATTTGCCCATCACCAATCAGCAGCAAAGATTAAAAAAACCCCAAAAACCAATGGTCTATTAGCTGTTAGACACCTCATGGGGAGCCCAAACAAGCCACCTGAAAGGAAGCAAACAAATCACAAGACCCTTTTGTTTAATGGTGATTATTGCAGATTTTAGAAAGCAGCTGGAAGTTTGATTTCTCGGACTAAGGTACCTTACGTGAAGTGGCTGGGAGTGATGCAGGGGGCTCTACACCAGCAAGGCTCTCATCCAGCACTACACGCTCTCGGGATGGGGTCTCTGGTACTATCTGGGCAGAGAAGGGGACAGTGCTTCCCTCAGAGGTGTATGTGTTTTCAGGGATAGGTTTTGGACTCATTTCACTGATGGTGTTTTCCAGCTGCTTTATAGTCTGCTCAAGGCTGTCTAGCGTTCTGTATGTACTTTGTCGGATTTCATCAGTCCTAGACAGGGACACTGCAGTTCCGGAGGGTCCTTCTTGCTTCCCAGAAGGACTTTTGTCGCTCTCCTCAGGCTGAGACCTAGTGATTTCAAATCTCTTTGCTTCCTTGTGCTGCTTCAGGGTCCCATCTTCCTCCTCCTCTTCATAGACCACAACCTGCAAGGTCTTCTTCCCAGTCTTGGTTCCTGTCCGTATCGCCTGTGTCAGAGCAGCCAGCTGCTTTTTAGGGAATTTAAACTTAAATTTTTTCTTAGAATCCTGCCTGCTTCCCAACTGATCAGCAGAATCTGAATCTGCTTCTGTGTTTAGCCCATAAATCTGACGGTATTTGTGAAAATTTGTTTTTGTGCTTTCCTCTTCTGCAGGCGGTTTGCTTTCTGCAGAGTCAGACTGAAGGTTAAACAGGTATGGCCCCTGGGGACTGTGAGCTGGTGAATTCTCTGTGGTTGCTTTTCTGTCATTAGCTACTTGTGACTCTTCCTTCTGCCTCTCAGAGACTTCATGTGCTTCATTTTCTTCCTCCTCCTCTTCTTCTATCTTTTCATCTGTCATCATTTTTTCCAACTCCTCGTCACACTCCTCAAAAATTGTAGAAAGCCGTTTGTACGCTGACCTAATATCCATTGGCTCATCAAAAATGATGATGACAGGTTTTTTGTCCAGACACACCACTGGCTCTTCGCCATCTGTGTTCTCAGGGATGCCCTGCTCTGATGCCACATCTTTCCTCGCATCAATGTTGACTGTTTGCACATCTCCTCCTTTCCGGCTGACTATGTCGTGAACTTCCCCACTCGAGAGCACCTGGACAGCTGTTTTAGTAATCATGAAGGCGATGTTTTCTGTGGGTGGGCTGTCCTCACTGGGAGAGCTGGCTGGAGAGTCTGTCTCTTCAATGCTGCTCATGCTGTTTGTTCTGGACGCTCTGGGTCTCAGCACAACCTGATTGTAGTTGACTGCAGAACCTTCTTGCTCCTGCGAGGAAGGCTGAGGCCCCGCGGCCTCCTGGGTGTGCCTCAGGAGAGGGGCAACGCTGCTGACAGGGATGTGCTTGCCCGTGCTCTGCAAGGCTTCACCCTGCAGCACACCCTGGTGAGCATCTCTTGACAGTCTGTAGTTTGCCTTTTGTTTTCCAGTCTCAACAGCTGGAAAATGTGATCCTAAGATATCTTGAGCCCCTCTTCGTTTGTCCTCCTCTGGCAAACTGACACCAGACAGGTTTGTGCTCTTATTCTGAAGGTTTTTGTTAGAATAGTCTGTACTGTCTACAAACAAACCCTTGCTAAATGTAGGACTGTCATTCATTGCAAAGCCAATTTTACTGTCAGCTGCACTGGATGAATCAGAACCCAATTCTTCTTCAGTTTTCCCTTCCCTCTTCTCTTTAGGATGGTCACTATCTGTGGGAGATCCTGTTGTAGCCCCATACACCTAAGGGGGAAAGTTGGATTACTTAGTTATTCAGGGCTTTTACCTTTACAGGACGTTTTTTTCCCCCCAAGATTAATCTCAGGGGAAGTGCAGACCTCGTGAACTCACCACTCCATTTACTGCTGCAGAGACATGTCTCAAGTTGTCATCTGATTCCTGTCTTTCTTCGGGGCAAAATTCCAAATTCTGGCAGAACAGTGCATGATGTTACTGCTTTGTGCTATGCATTAGGTCAGGATGGGATGTTACCTTGTTTTAACAAGGCCTCCAGAATATGCAAAAGCACTCTAATTACCTCACTGTCAACAGAGGGCTCCTTGACCTGTTCACCTTCCAGCTAAAAAAAAACCCCATGTTTTTATAAGATTGAAGTTGAAAGCCTCACAGTATCTGGTCGCATTCAGCTGGGACACATAAAAAGGGAGGCTGACGTGGAAGGGCTGACAGCAGGGCACTATGGCTTGCTGGCTCTCCAGAGAGCCAAACACAAGAGTCTGGCTTGTCTTGAAAGGAAGTTTTATACCAGTAAAAGCTATTTTTCAAGTTACATTTTGCTGCTTCTGATGTTGCTCACACCTGAGCAGTGCTGCTCCACCACAATTAGTGTCATTACAATTTGAGCACTTCTAAATCCTTGCTGCAGCTTAAAAGTATTCCTTCAGAATTAGCAGTGGCACCCTGTGGTGCCTGTGGAAGTGCAGAATGAAATACTGAGCTATGTTCCCTTACAGCAGAAATGCCAAACACCACACAGGAGGTCATCCACTGGCTCTAAAGAAGTATGTACATTCCCAGCAAAGAAACTTTAAGGGGGCTTTTTTCTTTATTTGCAAGTGGGGACCCTTGGAAATGCTGTTTCATAACACCAGGCTTTTCTCTGTTTAAGTGCTAGTGACAACTTAGGAGAAACACCAATCATCAGGGTGAAGGAATGACCTGAGGAGACACCATGACTATGAATAAGAGAGAAATCTACAGTCAAAAGACAACTCACCAAGAAGGAAAATTAATTTGGCCTCGAGTGCCTGAAGGCAGTGAACCAAAAGCAATAATGCTGACATTGCTTGCTTGAGACTAGAAGCCGACTTAACACACCAGAAGGACAGATTATACTGATGCGAGCATCAAGACGTGCAGAACAGCGAGGAGCGCTGCTCTCCCAACTGAGATGGATGAGTGACGGTGCAGAAATCCCCAGGCTGGCTGTGCATGCACGTCCCATGCATATGGAGGTTCACCAGGTATAATTGCTATACCTTATGTGACATTTTCTTACGTACTATTGGCGGATTTTACACAGACAAACTTTACTCACATCAAGACACAGAAGTGAGAAAGTCAGTGATACACCAGAGCCACAGTTCACCTCCACAAAGGCTTGTTCAGCAGCAGCAAGGCTGAACAGCTGCTCCATGGACACCTTGACATCGCTCTTATTCCTACATGAGGAGGAGCTGTCATGCAAAGCAGCCCAGCAGCAAGGCTCAGGGAGCAGGCTGACACTGTCTGCAGTCGTGTTGAGAGGCACTACAGGAACCAAACACCGGGGATGTGATCCCTCAGGCCCCCGACGTGCTCAGCGCCTCCCAGTGCCATGACACATCAGACCCTGCAGAATTAGGCCAAGTCACTTCATGGCACTTGTTGCCTCTGGATATGCTGATTGCATATCTTTTTTTAGCAAGTTCCACTTCTAGTTCCAAGCATCGGTGCAAGCCCTCATGGTGTCCTTGTACAATATATCTCATTTTAGGAGCTGCTGCTTTTCTACTAAAAAAATAAAACCACCACAAAACTCATTTCCTCAATGATTTTATCATGACCATAATGTTCCATATTTATAGCCAATAAACACTCTGTCATGTCAGATTACAAAACCAGACCTCATTAACCTTAATTTCCTGGACTCTGTGTTATTCAAACAAGTATCAGTTCATGGCAATTACTTGGCAGCACCTTTCAAAGAAGTGTTTGTGCTACAGGATGTGCAGTGTCCTGAGTGATGACTCAGGATTTTATGTAACAATATGATCTTCTCATTCTGACAACAGTAGTAATGAGAATGAATTCACACTTTTTTCTCTGTAACATTTTCATACACTCCACAACAAAGTAGTTTTTCATTTTTCCCTCATACCCATGGACCTGTACCCTCATCCAGCCAGCTGTTTGCAGCTTTAGAGCAGAACTGCTGTTTGGGCAGCTCCAACACAAGTCCTTGATTGCAATGCCCTGACCTGGCAGCATTTGCATACACACAAAAATGTACAAGAAGGCTGAAATGCTGTGCGGAAGAGCTGTGTGCCCTTACCCACCATACCCACCTTCACTGCAAACTGGCATTTGGCTGACAAGTTGTCAAGCCTGCACAACCCCCTAACCCCGGCAGTGATGCAACACATTATTCTTACATGTAAAAAAGAGGCCTGCAAGGGCAGAAATACCTGTCCTTTTCTTGTCCTGCACATTGGCTGCCTGCTAAATCAAATCAACTCAACTGGCAACTCCAGTCCATGCACAGCTGCGAAATTTACCCCAACTTGGTCACAGTCCCAACACACAGCACCTCTTCTCAGCCCCGTGACTGAATTTTGGGCATTAACTTTCAGTGTAAGGTCAAATTCCTCCCATCCACTTTGACTCTGTCATCCAATAAACTGCGTGGGATTTCTGAATATCTAACAATTATTTCTGGGATCAACAAATGAAACAAAGCACAAATTCTCTAAACTGGCTCTAGAGACTAAGAGGAACCATTCACTCCCCACAAGCTTAGGAGAGATGCTTCACCATCCATCGCCAGAACAGTAAGGGAAGGATATTCTAAGTAGTATGAGCATCTCTGACAGAAACTGATGGATCCTATTTTGATTTCACAGAATCATAAAACTTCATGCAACCATTGTATAATTGCTAATGAGACACATAATGTAGTTTAATATAGTGTTCCATATGAATGTTTCTGAGTCATATGGAGATAGAAGGAAGGAAACCGCTGGGCAGTGGTGGGTGGGGGTTAAAGAGAACAGGACGCAAGATATAAGATTAGTTTTGAAGGAAAGAAGGTTATACCAAGACCGGGTGGCATGTCTACAATTGCCACTTGTTACCTTCTTTTCCTTGTGATGCATTAAAGTCCCCGGCCTTATGTCTTTAACATGTGTATCATTTCTGGACTGTTCAGCATGACTGTTTGAGTTTACATCCATAAAAGAGCACTTCTGGAAAGCCTAGGAAATAAATACTGCAGGTTATCAGGAGACCAAGAACTTTTACACAGAAATATCTGGAGATGACCAGCTACAAAGAGAGCACTTGTTTTTAACAGTCACAGCTCAACAATGTTATCTACAAGCTCATGAGATAATAATAGAGATTTTAGACTATCAGATTAAGAGAACCAGGGCATGCCCTCCAGTCTGTCAAGACTCTAACCTCATGCTGACCTCAGTGCCCCCTGTAAGGAGGACAAGCCTGATTTCTGGATTTGCAGATGATGAAGGCATACAGAGGTGCTGCAGAGTACCCAAACTCAAGTAGAAAGCCCATGGCAAACTTAGGGCTTGTGACAGCACCTACTTCCTAGCGGCTGATAATCATGCAAGAGTGACATAACTCCTCCCATACCAACTGTAATTACAACTTTAAACATGGAGATGTGCCTTTGCCACTGTCTTTGCTAATGAGCCATAAGCTGACTGTCCCAACATATGGGTTTGTGGATACTGGCCTCCCACCATGGATCCCCCAGGGCATGGCCCAGACTTTTCAGCAATTTATTTTGTTATCCTCCTTTCATTTCCTTTGAGTTTCTCTATCCAGCTAGCTCCCAGATCTGGAGGAGCAAAACTATCACTGCCACTATCACTGGGCAGGGCAGGCTGCAGATGTGCCTCACCAGAATTTCTGTAGGCCTCCACTGGCACATGGCCTACCTTCAGTGAGATGTACAGGGAGGACACAGCAAAAAGCAGGGAGTGCTCACAGGAGTCAGACACACTGTGACATGCAGTAAGATTGGATTTTTATACCATATATTAGGGAAATTATTTGATTCCTGACAACTCATGAAATTAATAGCCCTGATTATAGACTAGAATCAGGCCTGTTCTTTAAATACTGTATTCTTCATGTGTATTGCAAGTTCATGCAAAATCAGAAAGGTAAGGATAACAAGAAAAATCCAGTGCAAAAAATCAGGATGTAGACTTTCTTCTGGTTTTCTATTACATCCTATTGGTATGTGTTAATAGACCAGAACACCTAAGATGACATGAAACTAATAGAAAACACAGTCTTGCTCCTCACAATACAGGACATGGACTTTTCCCCAACTCACCCATTTGTGAGACCAGTGATGTGGGTTTGAGTTAAGCATTCTCAAAGTCCTTCAGGCTTTAAGTGTCAGAAAAGCTATTTTCCTTTGGTATTTTTTATCACCTTTGCTCTGAAATATCTGTAACAGTCTCCAAATAGTTTGTGCTACAGCCACTGATTATTATGATGCCTTTTTTTGCTACATTAAAAATCTTCATGTTGTACTCAAGTCTCTTCTGAACTTTCATATTCTTAACAGCCTTTTCAAATGGGGGACACATATCCATGTGTCATGGATGCAGCAGCACACAGTGGATCTCACTGATCCTGAACACAGAGATAAAAATGCTCCATGTTTGCACATCTACACCTGAAGTAGACACAATTTTTTGGCAACAGCATTGACCTGGGAGCTCCTGTCAACTTGTTACTGCAACTCCTGTTTCTTTCCGAGACATGCAGCTGTGGCCTGGCCTACATGTTGTTCTTCATGTGGACTTTTTGGTTCAGCAAAGCATTATGACCACTAAGTGATTGCTATCATCCCTCTGCTCTCATACTTCAGTGATCTGAATTAAGATGATTTACACAGTAAGGATTTTAAACGTATTTCCAGGCTCTTGATGAAAATACAGAGAGACACTGGGCCTGTTGTTGCTCCCTCTGAGACCTGTCTATGAACACCTGCGTCGAGGTCAGTGATTTCAAAACCAGACAGCTCTCAATTATGCTGTGATAGGGCTTTTTTTTTGTATACTCCAAGGTGCCAGATTTTTATGAGAATGTTGTGTGATGTTTGGTCAAATGCCTTACTAAAATGCTTATAGGTATACAATTCAGTTTAAGCACTCAAACCTGTTACTTGATCAAAGGGCGCTGTTTGCTTTGACAGCTCTCTGTTCCATTACATTGTGCTTACTAGCATAACTGTCCTTTAGTTCTCCAATGATTGAATCCTGTCTCATTTTCCATCTTTCTGCCTATGATATCAAACTAGGAGCCTGTAGCTCTTAGATCAGGCAATTTGCCATTTCAAAATATGGTACTCTGTTAAACTTCTAAAATATACCTGGTATTTGGTATTGGTTTAAAATGAGTATTGCTAGTCCCCAAAACTAGCATTTAAACACCCATTCCCTGTTGAGCAACCATGCCTATTTCTCCTCCTTTGCTCCCCTCAGCCCTGCTTTCCACACCTCAACCTCCACTCCATTGTCCCCAGCTGCAAGGCAGAGGGTTGCTTTCCTAGGGACAGAGATGCTGTGACAGCTTCCGTGTCCCCAGCTCTCCTGTCTCACTGGGCATCAGCACATGGAGCGGGGATCAGGGCAAACTGCTGCCCTCACTCCCTGCAAACCAGCACTGGCGAGGGAGAGCTGAGGGAAGGAGCAGTTACTGCTCAATGCCTGTGTCTCCTGTGCTCCAAATGCTCCCCGGGCAGCACCAAGCCCACCCGCTGGCAGGCAGACAGCAGGGATCATCTCATGTTGCGAGAGTGCTCTCAAACACCCGAAGTTATAGCCAGTTAAGCTGATCCACATCTCCTTTCCTCATGTGGGCGTGGCAGAGGACAGAGGGTGCCCCTGGGAAGCTGGAGCTCACTGATGGTGGCTGGAATAGTTGGCATTTACTGCAGCACTGCCATCACTAATGTGAACTGTCCTGTGTGATGTCAAGTGAAGGACCAGTACGGGTCTGCGCCACTGGCACTGGCACAGTAATGTACCAATTACACCACCGGGAATGGGCAGTGTTCATGTATCTCCATGTTCAAACACTCCAGGGAAACTTTGCCCACCAGAAGCAGACCCAGTCTTTCTCTGCTCCCGCCAAAGTTAACACAGATGACGGGCTCTCAGCACTTTGCCAGTTTGGTACTAGGTGAGCAACACTAGGCCAGGGACAAACACACCAAATGCACACCAGTATTTCGCTTGTCCTATCTGCATGTGCAGACTTCTTCAGTGGCAGCCACTGCATTCTTGACCATTCTCTCAGCTCTGGACCTCTTGAACAAAATTTGTTAGTACTTCCAAAAAGTGCACCACTCAGTGCAACAAAGTGGTACCAGGTGAGGCTAGCAGACTTACTTTCCTTCGTGTCCTGAGCTAGAAATTGCACTGAGGCCCTAGAAGTGATACTGGGCACAGGCGTCCTCCTGTGCAACCCAAAAGGCATACCTGTAATTCTGCCATTATCTTATCTCCTTCCTCTTCCTCTTCATCTTTTGCAGCTGGTGTTACAGCATGCCCTGTGCTCCGAGACAATGCCTGATCCTCTTTAGGGGCTTTGGATTGTGCTATTTGCCCAGCATCTTCAGTGCACTCCTACAAGGGGATAAGAAAGCACAGACAGATGAAACAGTTGAACTGTCCTGATGCAAAGCAAACACCAAAAATTCAACACTACTTCAATTCCCCTATTGCAAGGTCCCTCTTCCTGCTACTTGATCTGTTCAAAAGCAACCAATATTGCTGATGTGATTATATGTTCAAGATTAAAAAGCTTTCTAAATTGGACTTCCCTCCACTTTCTTTCCCAGAACAGATGGGGAAAACAAGCCCAAAGAAACTAATTTGCAACATTTCTGTAAAAACACTCTCAAATCTGAGCTGATCTTCCCCATCTGTTTAAGGCATGCTTCTTTTTTTAATCTTCTTACCGCTCTAAATGAAAGCAGCCCGTGACTTGCCTTCTGCATTGTTAGGAGATAAGAGCAGCAAGACTCCTGTAAACAGAACTGATCAAATCTTACTTGTTCATTTGGCCTGACAGAAGTGCATCCTGGTAAGCAGTTTCAGTAGCTCTCCAGGACACAGCTCTGCCTCAATTTATTTTGTGGTTTATAGGCCTAAGCCTGTGTCTTATCTCTGTGCCAACCTCTCATCAAGAGTCTGACTGCCAGAGTATGAATCATCGTACCTTGACAGCAGCAGCCTCTTTTCTGGCTGTATAGATGACATCTCCTGATCTCGTTGTGGTCAGTCCTGACCCTGGCAGGTAACTGCGCCGTGGAGGTGGAGGAGGTGGAGACTTGGTCAGCTTGTCATTATCCTGTTCTCCATCAGGAGCTTCTTCTGCAGGTAAACAGAGCAGCACAAAGTAAGCAGAGGTGAGGGAGAGGAAGATAGTATTGGCATACCTGCCTCAATTGGAAAGGAAAAAGATCTCTTAAAAGGTCCTGTTGCTGAATACATGAACAGACACACATTTGGTAATCAAGTGTAATGAATGAAATGTACTTCGAATGAAAATAAACAGTGCTGTGCTTGCACAGAGAAACCGGATCCCTTCACCCAGAAATTTTTAGCAAAACTCCTGTCCTCCAGGCCCCTGTAGCTGGGTGTCAGCCATCGGTGTACAAGGGGGGTAGCAGAGCACACGTGTAAAGAAGCACGTAAGGCGCAGGTTCTGGGTACCCAGTTACAGATACTGCCCCTCAGACTCCTTTGAAAGCAAGGCCACTGACATGGATACAAGTGAGATACCAGCCTGGGGGCTTCTCATCATTCTCAGCAATTCTGAAGCAGCCAGCACATGCTTCTGCTCTGCCTGGGAGCTGCTGCTGGCAAGGTGCAAGCAGCTGAAGATTTCTGTCCATCTCATAGCTGGACACAACTAGCTAAGTTCACACAAAGGCTGAGTGAAAATGTAAGCAGGGATCTAGAGATGCCACGTTTGCATTTCAGTGAGTCCTCTCACCTCTGAGCAGGGCAGGGGATCACCAGAGGCAACTCCTCTTCTAAGGGAGCATTTATTTTCATTTAACTTGCCATAATTCCAGGAATGCACAGTTTTGCCTTTGAATTATCATATAGCAGCCCCTATATATATTTTGCTAACCCAAGAAGATTCAAATACCAAATGCAAAGGTCAAGCAGGGCCAGCCCTTGCTTTCTGAGGTCCTCCTAGAGAAGACCAGATTCTCAAACTGGCATTGCTCCTGAGGATGCTTCCCCACCAGCTGCCATTTCCTCCTCCCCACTGTCCCTGGACAGCATTATTTCCAGAAGCAGCATTGCCCTGCTCATGACCTGTTCCCTGTGTGTTTCTGGTTACAGGCTAAGCATCATAAATATGGCAACAGCCACTATTTTCACACTGCTGTTTACAGTGTCTGTTTTCAAGAGCAAAAGAACAACCTTTCTGCAGCTACTCAGTGTTATATAAACAGCTGGAATAAATACAACCCAGAAAGATAAAACATCCTTCTTTTGGGATTACCCAGCTGTTTAGGGCTAAGTGTTCCCTCTGGGCAACTTATTGCATAACTGCCCACTCCTGGGGCTCTGTCAGGCTCCTCCAATGCTCCAGCTGGCTGTGGGGACTGGATGGAGCCCTTGTCTGACCCGGACTCATCTTTGTTTCCTTCTTAGCTCAAATGTTCTTTGAAGCTGCTTAAGCTTAAAGAAATGTTTCGTTGTATTATCTCCCTCCCTGGTTATCTGGCACTCACTTGCAGGATTGCAAGAAGAGTGAATTTCCAGATGCACTTTACATTGGACCACTCCTTTGGTCAATACATACCACCTAGTTTTTAATTACATCAGATGTACTTCTGCTGTAAAATCAGAGTAATTCTCTAAGATGGTGTTTAGCAGACTATGATGTAGGGCCTTTGCAAATCCCTACTCCTTTAAATGGGCACAATCCATTACCCTCAAACTGGTAGTGACTCTGACTGCAAGAATTCCAAGTTTTTCTCCCACTTAATGAGAGCAAGCTTGAACGAGAGACATGAAGGCAGAAAGAAAACATGATTCCTACCATCTTATTCACATCTCTGAGAAGCTTATCCATCTCCATCTTCAAAATGGGAGATAAAAAGAAGGAACACAGGCAAGAAATATTGTCACTGAGTGTGGCAGGTGCACTGGTTATTGAAGGCTAATCCCCCTCACATCCCTTAGCTGGAGTCATTAAGAAGAGGTTGCGATGGGGTTTGCTCATGGTCAGTGCAGTGCCTCTGGGCTAGTCATAAAACTTCAAAACTGGATTTCTGTTTTATTTACTAAACAATTATATTTTCCCAATATAAATGGGAAGGAAAAAAAACTTTGGAGGAAAAAATTGTGGGGAAGATCTTATTCTGTTCTTTTTTTTCTTCGACATATTTAAAGAGGGAGGAGTAAATTAACAAGTTTAGCTCACTAAGCCTGAGACTGTCCATGAACAAAACCTACACTTT
Organism: Pardalotus punctatus; assembly: GCA_013400915.1. Lineage (NCBI taxonomy): Eukaryota > Metazoa > Chordata > Aves > Passeriformes > Pardalotidae > Pardalotus > Pardalotus punctatus. The sequence continues at coordinate 292,656 of VZTX01008022.1, forward strand.
ATGGAACCTTCTTCGGTGCCAAAGGGCTCAGCACTTCTGTGAACAAAATGCGAGCTGTGTGTTGCCAGCTGTTTCACTAAACTGCAGCTTTTTTCAATAGGCACAGATAGACTGGAATTAATTGCTCCCACCATACAGACTTCTACCAAAATAAATCCAAAGGTTTCAAAAGAATAACGCCTTCCTGTGGCAGTCTCTGCAGTCAGTTAAACTCTCTTTAATGGAAGCTACTGATCATTCATCACTTGCAAAAATCAGGGCATTCTCACATAAGAAGACACAACGAGAGATGAAGGAGACCAATTTCTAATGTACACGCTAGAAATGATCACCAGATTTTTCACTGAACAATCCTGATGCTAAAATGAGTTAGAGTCAAGATGTTAAACAAATATTTACAGTCATCTGAAAGACTGCATAAAATGTATAATTTTATTTTGCTTTGTGCTCTGCAGAGAAAAGAAAAGAGTTTCTTCACTGGGAGAGGTTCTGTGTGGAGAATGGATGAGACAACATAATCTGGCAACATGACCTATCTGGGTTCTGCAGTTGAGCCAAGAGAAGGTTCTGCTAATTTATGGCCAAAATTTTTTATGTATTGTATTGGTAGATAGGTGGTCTATCTTTTCTTATGCTGTCCAGTTTTCAAGTCTACAGCAGACTGGTATTGAACTTTTCATCCTGAGTCCTAGAAGACCTGAGCAGTATGTGAGATATTTAATCAGATATTAAGGAAAAGTTTTGCTGTTCCTGTATTTATGTTACTATTACAGGATTCATTATGCACAACAGAAGGCAAACGTCTCAATCTCATCAAACTTGTTTTTAAATCTGCTGGCTGCACACTGTGCAAAATTGCATTCTAGAAGAGGATTAGTTAACTATGCGACTTACAAAACTTCTCAGTTACTGTGCTCTGCACTTTTTAAGATGTCACAGCTCACTGCACCCATATGGTACTTATTTTCACTGACTTCTTCTATTTATGCCACATATTATACAAGCTAATACTGTTGATAGCCAGTAATCTCACTGAACGGTGCCAGAATTCTAAAATTATTTTATGAGGTTCAACAGAATTTATTTTAAACATGTATGTTGTGAAACATCCAAGAAGTCACAACTTGGCAGTGTCAAAGGTACACCCAGAACAAAATGCTGGATCTGAAAACACTCCTCCCAAATTCTGTATGAATTTGTCTACACAACCCCTAGAGCAAAGTTTCTCATGTTTTTACAACGTTGGCATGCCAACACCTTGAGTGCTGCATGCAGCTCTGACCTCCACAGCTCCAGGACGACACAGTGGAGTTAAACAAGGGTAACTGAATCTTGCCTGGGGAGGGAGCAGCTGGCCTGGATGGAGAGACCAGAAAGGCTCAAAGTTCACTGTTTGGAGGCTGTAGGGCAGGCTGAGAGCTCCAGGACATGATAAAGGTTTAACCACTGCCTTCATGATTTTATAAAGGAAATGAAGAGCTGTTTTTCGCCAAACTGCAGAATATTAGAACTGTGGGGAGCTCAGTGAAGCTGGTAGGATATCAGTTTAAAATAGAGAAACGAAGCTCTTTCCTCTATTTTAAACTGGTATCATACCAGCTTCCCATCAAGATGGGAGCTTGCTGCCACATCAAGGGGATGCAAATTGCATAAACAAGTACAGAGGAATTACTGCATAAAAGTTCCACAATGGATATGAAAGGGAGGAGATTGGGATATTCCCTTTAAAATCACATGGGGATGCTGGGAGACTACTAGAAGACTGCAGAAGGCAGCCAGGTTCTGTGCTCCCCACACACAGTGTCTCCAATTGCCTGTCCGAGACTGAGCCTGATGGACTCTTGCACATGTAGCTGGGTAAGAATTTTACAGCTGATTTGTGTTTGGCTAATGGGATAAAGCCAAGGTTTGGCTGAGGCATCTTCTTTTGCTCCATGGATTTTGAATGAATTCAAACATGGATTTGTATGTTAAATTGTGAAAGAAATAGGACTGGAAGGACATCTCACCATCTTGCTACCATAAAGTAGCTCTACCTATATAATTCTAGCTCAGTGCTAGTCTAAGCCATTCTATCCAATAATGGGGATCTTGCATTCTCCTCATTGCCTCATGTAGCTTCAGTGCTCCACTTTCCTTATCTTTATGAGGTTTTCTCCTAATGCCTAACCTGGATCTTCCTGCTTGCAATTGCTAACATTTACTGCTGTTCTATCCACCCACAGCAAGTTATTCTTGCTTTTTAAAGCAGATTTTTGTGTATTCAGAGATTGTTTTGTCCTTCCTCAAGAACACAGAAATCTATAAAGTGAAAACATTCTACAAAGGCAGAAAAATAACCTCTTCTTTCCAGATATGCAATTCTTTAGCCCCATTTACTTTAGCAAACCTTACCTGAGACTTCTAGTTTTTCTGCTGCATCCCCTTTAGGCAGGGCTGCTGGCTGGGGAGGCATCTCCAGGTTAGGAATTGACTTCATTATATTGGCCTGGGCCTCTTCCAAGAGCTTTTCAAATTCCTTTCCATTATAGTGGTCAAGGTTTTGTCTTTTCTCTTCCCATTTCTTTTCAGCTTTCTAGACAAAACCAGTAAAGCATCTGTTTATTTATCTGATTTCCATTGTGATCACTTACTTAAAAATAAAACCCATGTGTAAACATTATAGGTCAGTATGGACAGATTCTTTCAGTTCAAGTCAGCAACTAAAGGAAATACATGAACAGTAATTGTACACTGTTCTGACCTGCATTGTGCTAGATTTGGCACAAACACATGACAGACTGACAGTGGCCACTGCTCACTAAAGGAACAAAGGCAAAATTTAAATCTGGATCTCTGCCTTACTATATCACACTGGTGATTAAAGTGCATGTCTGTAATAAGACACAACAGCTCACCTGTGCGTTTTCTCAGTATCTCTGTGTAAAACCACTGGAGCTTCATAGTCTTTCACTTTTACTTCTCCATAATAAGGGATATGGAGATTTAAAGAGTGAATGAAATCCACTGATGCAAGTGTTGCCAGAGATTTATATGTTATTGGTCAAAAATAAGGTACTCTAAAGTTTGTAAAATAGAATTCAATATTTTTTTCCAATAAAGATAATTAAAAAAACACAGTTACCAAATTTTGGTTACATGTAATTTTTCTGTTGCATTTAAAATCATAGAATAGTTTGGGTTGTAAGGGACCTTTCCAGGTCATCTAGTCCAACCCTTCCACAACAAGCAGGGACAAAATCAGAGGGTTTCTTCAGAAGTACAGTGTAATTAGGGATTAAGCACATAAATCCCCAGAATGCATATGAAAAGTCCCACCTCCAGCCCCAAGAGTGAGACTGGGAGTTCAGACCCAAAGAGAGGACAGATGGTTGAGTAGAATACCCCATACCTCAATTGATACAGCTCGATTTCTGGTACTTGCACTGTGAATTTCCTCAATGAAAAGGCTTTGCATGGTGGTGCCATTGACAGAGACCTGTGGTGCTGGTGTGGCCTGTGTGGGCTGGGGTCCTGCTGTGGGCTCTTGCAGGGGGGCTGGTGGTGTGGCTGAGGGGTGACCACCTTCACTGTGACTGCCTGCAGTGGGGGAGCCCTGGGCATGGTTGACCAGGGCTGAGGAGTGCTGGGACTGATGGATGACAACAGGCGAGCTCTGCACGTGATGGACAGTCATCGCTGAGAAGGGGATGACTTCTGACTTAACTGATGACACCTGGGACTCGGATGGGATTGCTGTGAGGTTTTGCTGTGCGTGTCCCTGGGTGGCCTTGTGCTCCTCTTGGTTCTTCAGAGTGTCAGCTGCAGTGGACTTTTCCATAGCAGAGTATTGCATGGCTTGGGATGGATCCACACCCCTCAGCAGTCCTTCTGTAACGTGTCTGCCCAGCCAAATGGAACACAACAGCACATGGTTAGCACACAGGCCAGTTGTGAGTAATACATAACCATAAACTCTTGCAAAGAAAAAGTACCTACATCAGAACAATCAAAATGGTGGTTTTTTATTTCCTGATGCTCTCAGCTCTATGATTTTATAGCTTTCTCTCAGAGTCAGTGGCTCAGGATTTTAAAGAGGCTACTCTAATTCAGATGGTTCTGCCTGCTAAAGTGTTTACAAAATTTCACTGAGGTACTGGCAGTTTCTGACCAAACCATGAGCTACAGTGGCTTGATTTTAGAGTGAGAATGGAAATCAGTTGATTACCCTCTATACAATGTATCTAGCTAAACAAGTTCCTGGACTATAAGCACAGAAAAGTGAAGCTATACATAATGAGAGGTAGCAGTCTGGCACATTGTCAGAACAGAGCCTTCAAATGAAGGTTCTGTCTCAAATGATACTTCACAAAGGTCTTGCCTGTCAAGAGAGTGGGGTAGGATGAGCTGAGGATGTAAAGAAGCAACTATTTCTGGCAGCTAGCTGTGAAATGTCTGAGCTTCTGAATGTAGCAAGCCATCAAATGCCATCAGTTTTCCCATTACTGAAACAGACTTTATGAGGCTTCATATGCAATTTTGCTGCAAAAAAAGACTTTTGGTAAAACTTTGGTATGCATAGCTTATTGTTCTATTTTTCTTTGCAAGATTGGAAGTAACTGTAGTAATTTTTAAGAAAAGAAACTAATGTGAAAGGATATAGATGTTTGTCTGCACGGAAAAATAAATGATGGCTCCTAGAAAACCTGTTACATAAACCATTTTATCTATCTGCCAATACTGCCAAATCCATTTTATATATCTCCAGGATATATGGAAATACTGGGAACCCTGCATTCCTTAGAAAAATGGTAGTGACAACAGGCTTATGACTTACATTTTCTTGTAATTGAAGTAAAATTGAGACCACCACCACTGACAGTTTTGAGCAAGAATTAAATTCAATGCCCACTGAGTCATATAAATCAGCAATCATTTGCTGCTCTTATATTCTGACAAATATAGCTAAACACTGGCACTTAGTGGACATTAAGTCTTATCTAATATTTCAACTTTCTCTAATGCATGTTCCTTGCAAAGAAGAGAAAAAGAGTTTGCATTACTTCATAAGCATATTTGTTTAGAAGGTTTAGGACACCTTTATACACTTAGATTCTTTTCCTGTTTTATTTCTTACTGTTACATTTTAGGTGATGAACCTTTCAGTGTCAGAGAATGTTTCTGTTAGCTTAAATTGCTGTAAATACATAAAGTTAATTAGCTCAGATATGGGACTAGTGACCCTATAAGTTTTCTCATCTGGGTAGTTCCCAAGTCTGGAAGTGCTGACTTGAGAGGCATCTATTGTCAATTGTAAGATCTTGGTGACTGAGGCTGTTTCTCAGAACAGACTCACAGCACAGAGCACAGGAAAGGCTAATTTGATTTCCCTTGAGAAGGCTCTAGGAATAATCTATAAATACTGTAAGTAAGCTGAATTTCTCAGACTTGCTAGGGGGGAGGGAGAGAACACAAACCCAAAAGCTGCTCCAGCCCGGCTTGAGGAAATTCTTTAAGCTTGAAATAGGAAAAGAAAAAAAAAAAGTCACCTCCTGAGCATGGTAAGGACATCAGTCATGCTGCGCACACGTTTCAGCAGGCTGTCCAGCTTGTGTGGCTCTTCCTTGAGGAACCTCACAGCTTCTACCTCAATCCGGAGGATCGCACGCATTTTATTTTGCAACGTTGGGAACTCTCCTGCAAAGAAAACAATTGTGAAGCTGAAGAGAAAATGATAAAAGCCCTGGGCAGTAACTGACGATTGGGTGAATGTCAATTACTTGAACATCTATCTCTCTCCAGGGGCCACGCAGCAAGCTCCCTAATCCCAGCTTTAAATCTTTTTGGAAGTGAAAGTTAATGCCTCCAGATCAAAGGGAAAACTCTTCTCTATGGTTAAAAGAAAAGAAACAAAAGTAAAAAGTACATACCTTTCAGGGTAGCAACAGCTTCTCCCACTTGACGCAAAAGAAAGGCTCCATCTTCGACATCTTTCAGTGTAACTGTTTTGCTGGAAGCAGCAGAGTCTTTCTTCAGGTCTTCAACAAATGTCTCCAGCTCACTGGCAAAAGAAATAATGTGGACAGAAAATTTAAGCAGGACTTTCACATTGCAAGCAAATACATGTAAATGAATTGAATAAACTAAACCAGAAACTTCAACTGTGGCACCTTTATATCTGATACCACAGGCTAAACAAACAACAAGGTACCATGAGGGGAGGTGAGAATGCTGGACACTCACAGCATAGCAACACGCTTGTAACGAGCCCGAGTCACTGATTTCTGTGACAGGCTGCAGAGGTGCAGAGCATCTTGACCTCAGGGCAGCTGTGCCACAAGGGGCTGGTGGGGTGGTAAAACACATGGAACAGCCAGCAGCCCTCTGGGGATGCAAGTGCTTCAAGGGTGCAGACACACCGCAGCACTACAGCCAGTACTGGTGTGCACCTTGTGGGTTCTCATTGCTGATCACATGCAGAGCAATGCCCAAGCATTAAGAAACAACCCAAAAACTGGCACTAAAGGCTTCTTGATGCAACCTTGTTTGTCTGCTGGGTCCTGCCAGACAGCATACAGGATCCAGTTTCCATGGATAGCAAGACTGAAACAGCAAGTGGGCATGATGTGCAGCTCTTGCTCAGCACTTGGATTTAAGAATTAATCACTTTGGATGCTTTTTCCAACCACTGCCATTCTGTGCTTCCTCCAGCTCCATCTGGCACTTCCTTCTCACCTTTCCCAATATTTTTTCCAGTCTTTCTACACTCCACATAAAATTCTGCAATACTCCAGATACACAAACTCTGTTTTTTTGGGGGGAGGGAGCCACTTCTTTCCATTTAAGCTTGAGATGACATTGTTTTAGTTGGAGTTTCCATACAGATACATACAATTTTCCTCAAAAAAACCCCAACCCTGAGATGCTTCATGGGCAACTCTACTAACACCCATGCAAACACCTTAAAAATATAATCTCCTGAATATCTAAGAAAAATTCACTTCTATTAAGATATCAAATTTATGCACAGGAATATTCTAGGAAGCAGTTTAATTGCAGATAGAAAACAATGCAATGGAAACTCTGAACTGACAAATCAGCTACTCATTTGAACCTAATCTTGGGCCTCATTTCTTGCATCCATCAGGGATCAGTTTTGCAATTGCTGTAAGAGAACCAAGGTACAAGATGATTGCCAGGAAAGGGGTGGGAGAAGCCTGCCCTCTGCACCATCTGCAAATCTTGCATTTCCACGTATTTTCCTTGCACTGCCATGCAAAGCCAGCCATCTCCCAGACTCATCTCAGTGACATGGGGAAGAAAAGTATGCGGCCAGTCATGGGATAAGAAGGAGAAAATTCCTTACAGCACTATTGTACATGAAGGTCAGTTGAAATCGGAAGCACAGTCCCAGAGAACAATACATGGCAATACAACAGGATTTCTCATACACCAACAAACAGAAACAGGATCAGCATCTGAACATTACAGAACCACAGAATCACTGAGATTGGAAAAGACCTTGAAGATCATCAAGTCCAACCTATGACCTAACACCACCTCACCAACTACACATTAAGCCTGCACAGTAATGAGTTCATTTCACTCCAAAGACTAAGAATTTTAGAAACTATGATTTTGAATTGAGAATCATAAGCTGCTTCTGAACAGATCACAAACAAGTGGAGGTAAATGATCCTGTTCCCACTTCTGCCAAAGACTGCCTTGAGAAAGGTGGGGGAGGCCCTAATTCCCACTAGCACAAGCAGACTCACAGGAAACAATCCATTGGACCACACGATGGCAGCAAGGGAATGCTTCTAAGGGTATTTTTCCAGTGGAAGAAGCTGCAATAATGCAGATATCTCCTGTCTCTGTCTGCTTTTGCAATAAAGGGCACAGACACACTCCAGCAAGAAGCTGGAAAACTAATGTGGCTGTCACTCACTATAATGCAAAGGCTCCTGCTCTGCAGGACAATGCTCTGCAGTTGTGCATCCTCCCTAGCCTTTACGCCCCAGTTTTGGCACTGAGGCTAGGCAGTGCTGCTTTTGGGGATCCCTCCTCCCTTTTGCAGATCAGCACTGGAAAAGCAGCTTCTCAGCTATTTGCATCTACCAGGCAACAAAAAAGATAAAGAAAGACGCTTAAATTTGTTCATGTGTAGAAAGAAGAGAAAGGAAAACACAGAACAATTACAATGTTTTGATAGGTTTATGCTTGCCTGAAATGTAGGGATAAAAGGACTTCCAGGTAGCTGACAGTGGCTCACTTCCCCCTTTGTTCTTTGAGCAGAAATGGAAGGGTCATCAAAAACACCTTTGATTCCATATACTACCAAATATGATCCTGAAATTACCCATGGGATACCATATTACACTGCTTCATGTTGCTAGCTACGAGGGAAAATAAACTTCATCTCTTAGGACCCAAAGTTTGAAACACATTCAGTGGTCTCCAGAATTTCTTTTCTCTCATTGGGGAAAACACATGGCTTTATAGATTGGCCTGAGTAAATTAGCAAGACATGCACATTAATGCAGTTTCAGAAGGCTAATATAAGATAAATTATTTTTCTGCATCTATATTGTAAATGGGGAAGCCGAAGCCACTTCTATGCTGAGATCTTTCTTTAGGCAAAAAAAACCCTCAGAGGATCTGCCTCAGATTGCAGTATCAGTAGAACAGGTTACAAAACAAACTGACAAAATTAATGGTAACAAATCACCCAGACCAGATGGTGTTTGCCCTGGAGTTCTATAGCAACTTGAAGTTGAAGCAGCTGAACTATTAATGCTAAGCATCTAACTTCTTGATAAAATTGCTTTGGCACCAAATTAGTGGAAAGTGTCATAAATTATACAAACAAATTTTTAAAAATGGAGGATATCCAGGGAGCTGTACTTTGGTGAGACTGACACTTAGACCTGTGTAATGAATAGGTATCAAAATAAAGAATAAGTAATAAAGAATCAATGCACAATGGATAAATATGCTGTGTTAGGTAGGAATTAATGTGTTTTGTGTAAAAAGAAGGTAAGTCTCACAAATCCACAAAGAAACAACAGAAGCATGGGGACAAAGTATAGCCCAAAAGGCTTTCAGCAAGGTGTTTGAGAAAAAGCTTTCAAGAATGCAAAGTTGCCATGGGAAAAGAAAGCAAATTCTCTCATGGATAAAGCACTGAAGTAAAGATAAGGGATCAATGAACAGCTAACTCAGTGAATGTACTTTGCTGGTGGGTTCCACAGGGATCACTGCTAGGGCTGGTGCTTATCAACATACTATAAATAATTTAGAAAAGAGGATGAATAATATAGAAAAAAAAATCTCAAAAGGCTATTATATTATTCAGGGAAATGCAAATGAAAGGTGGCTGCAGAGGACTGCAGGTGCACCATCTGATACTAACTGACCGGGAAAACAGCAAAGATTAAATTAACTCCTAATACATGTAAAAGTAGTGCTCAAGAGAAGAGTAAAAATAAAACCAGAATCAACCCCACCTAAAACAAATAACCTCCCAAAACCCTACGGTTTTACACAGTGGTGAACTTAGAACTGATAATCATCCATTGTGAGTTAGATGTTGGATTTTTAATGTAAAGCTCCCGTGGAACATGAGGACAGGAAGGTCACGGTGCGCCCACATCCAACTCGGCTGTTGCAGGGCTCTCCTGTCCCCCCATCCCCACCTCACAGTTATACACCAGAGTCACAAAGGACATAGAGAAAGGCAACAGGACAACAAAATTTATAGAAAGGCTTCTAGAATAAAGTTAACTAAGCAGACTAAGACTTCTCAGGATGGAAAAGGTATGAGTGGGGGAAAAGGGAGTGGAAAGGGAATGGTGGGGAGTATCTATAACATAATGACTAGTATGGTGAGGGTGAATATTCTGCTGTGCATTATTTAAAAGTTTGGGGATTGATTGACAGAAGAAAGACTCAAAAACAAATGAAAGAGATTCTTCTGATATCCTTTCCCAAATATCTGTTACTAGTAACTCTAAGTGAAGTTTTGTTTTCATGGAGCATGGTTATTATTACAAAAAAATCTGATACTTTTCCTAACAACATATAAATTGAAACTTACTATGGATCGTATCCAATTGAACAGATTGGATGTGGTTATAATTTAAATACTGTGCTTATAAAACCCTTCTATTAAAGTGCTTAAAATAATCTACAGCACAGAGTGGTCACACCTCTAATGTGCTTGTTATGACATAAATACTTCATTAGGCAATGTGTCATAGCATCATAATTTGTCCTTGGTCACAGTATCTGTAAGTGTTATAACTAACATCTCTAATTTTGAGTCAAAAAACTAGATAGAAAAAGTCTATACATTTAATTCTGAGTGAGTATTTCACTGTTACAAGCATACATAAACACTGTTTAACGTATTTCATTAGGTATCTCTGAACTGTAATCCTGCTACAGCTGTGACACACAAGGGCACACTTCTGTAGGCACCACTATGAATAGCTGCTCAACAGAAAGCTTGTTCTGAAATGTACACCAACATTTCTGTTGTTTACAACACAAAACTGTCAATATTTCTATTTCCTTATTTCACAGCATCACAGAATGGGTAAGGTTGGAAGGCACCACCGTGAGTCATCTGGTCCAACCTCCCTGCTCAAACAGTAGTCTTCAATTGCAGAAAAGAGGACTTTTTAAGCTAAGATTTACCACCTCAGAGTAGTAAACACACTTCTGAAAGTATTGCAGTAATCCTTACGTGCCAGTGTCTCACATGAAGGCAGTCTAATGATTTAGTCCTATGATTTAGGAAATATCAACAGGGTGACAGTTGAAATCCTAGAAAATGACAATTTTTTTGCCCTGTTGCTTTGCATTTGTTTGTACATCTGCAGTGGGATCGGTTTAGCTGTAAATGACTACAGAGAATATTAACCTTTTTCTCAATATGTCAGTGACATTTGATGTGTAATTTTGTGCCATATGCTCTTCACTATTAACAGCCATCAGCTGCTGAAATTAAAGTACTGTGGCCAGATGTGGTTTTCTTTCAGGCTCTGACCCTGCAAATGAGCACATACATGACAAAGGAATCTCACTGGACACAAGTAATGAAAAGTACATGTTTTTTTCTAGCATGTCTCTAAAAGTGGTGAACTAACTTTTGAATTATTTACCACATTTTCCTGTAACTTTAACAAATGAACTAGCACAGAAATAGCAGAAACTCTGCGAACAGGAAAAATTCTGATAAAAAACTCCTGATAAAACAGAGCCATATTGCAATCCAAGTCATATCCTTAATGAACAGCTGTAACAGTGAATGCCATTGGCACTTGACCTCACTCTGTATCCATTTTATGAGGCAATGCCATGAACAGCCATCACATTGTTTCTCCCACAGCAAACAGACAACCCAGGAACTTGGCAATGAGGTACACAGGAGTAAAGTGAGGAACCGGAAGGGCATTACTTAAGGCTACAGACCAGCTGTATTACATACACTAGCATGGACTGCTACTGCACATTCAACCTTCGTTCACAGGACTCTCCCTTAGTAACACCCTACCTTGTCTTTACAGATGCACCTTTTTTATTACAAAAAGTATTAATCTGACAACACGTCGGTCAACAGGAAGGATTTACTCTCTTTAGCCATCAATAATTGTATTTTATGGCTCCTCAATCAAAATTGCCAATGACAAGGTGACTAGAAAGTTTTTCTCTATTATGGAGCAATTCTTCAGGTGTGAAATAAATGCAGTGATGAGAAATAATTAGTTATATAACATCTTACAAATATGTTAGAATTAGTTGTATTGTTTATTAATTTCAGCTTTATCTTGCCTCCTGCTGACTCTGAACAAGGACTAAAACAAACAACTTGATCCCACCGGTCTTTGTGGGCCAAAGTTCTGGGGAAAAAAACCAGAATCTTCCAAAGGTTCTTTATACAACAACAACAACAACAACAACAACAAAAAGTATGCAGCTAAGTGGATGGAAATATCAGTGAGTCCATTTTAGACAAGGACTGGCATTGCTGACTGCAATTAAATTTCAATCCTCTATTTGAGCTTCCCCTACCTCTCCCACGCAATAGCCAATGCATTCACTACTGAAATCTGATTTTTATAGTTAAAGCCAAACTTCATTACATTCCTTTGCATCTCTTTGTTCTTGAGGAAATTCCTCCCTCCTTCCCTAAAGCATAATACATAAGGCTGAAGGGGAGTACTAGGGTAGGGAGAGGCTTTCAGAATACAAGGGTGGTCATGGTCCTTGCAGTCATCTGTCCCTTTACAGGGGACTTCTGAAGAGGTTGAAACTGGTGGGACTTACCCAGTGGACTGTGCTGAGAAGGACTCCCAGTCAGGACCAGTGAGTTGAACAACACAGACACAATTTTACAGCCAATGTGATACACAGCAAGGAAACATAGCTAAAACAGCATACACAGATGCAGTTTAAATGGAGACAGTGGCAGAAGTTTCTACTTTATGGAAGAAAAAGAAGGGCAAAAGCAATAAACCTGAAGAGGTTTCTCAACCCACCATAACTTCTTCACAATCTTTTCTTCCTCGTTGAGGTATTTCTGCCTTTCTTGTTCCACCAGGTTGCGCTGTCGCTGCACAGGATCTTCAAGCCTCTTCACTGTTTCAATCACTTTGCCATTGATTTCTAGCTCTGCTTTCTTCACCATTGCCCTCAGCATCTCCTGGTTCTGCAGCTGTTGCACAAAAGAAATCAACTTCAATTTTTCCTGCTTGACTGACATGCCTGGCAACAGAATACATTGCAGAGCTCAGAAGGTTGGGATAAACACCACCCTACAGTGAGAGAATGTTTTTACCTTCTTCTTTCCCTCTTTAGCTGTAGCTATAAACATTATTCCATGTATATACATAACTTCCAGTTTCAAACTGATAAACAAAAGGGATCAGTATATCATTTTCAATGCGTAACTTCTGCAAGGATTGTGGCCCCTTTATTCTGCTTGGTTCAACACGAATCAAGAATTAATTACGCCTCACGAGAATGCCCAATGCCTGACTTCCACTTTTTGTGTACCTCACAAGCTTGTGCATCTCACTGCCCATACGTGCCTAGTGGATAATCCCACACATTAATGTCACGGCTGGAATGCACTGCTGTTTTCAGAATGGAAATTTTCAGTCTCTCAGGTGGCAGAGGAACATGTGGTGTAATTTGGTACACGCATACAGCTCATCTGCAATACATTAAACCTCCTTTACCCAACAGAAAAAGCCCTCTTTATAATATGGTAGTTTTCTGATAACTGCAAGTCACACCTTCTTTCTTGTCTTAGCCTGATGTTAAGTAACCAAAGCATTAATTGTCTTGCTGATACTAAGCTCACAGAGCAAAACACAGGTAAGAAGGCAAACTATGCTGTGGGTAGCCCTGGAGCAGCTATGACCCATGCTCACACAAACCAAACCTGTTTAAGTCTGTTATGTAAATCACAAGATTCAAAGTGATAAGCAGGACTCCACCTAGCCACAGTTTTAGGATACTGGCAACATGAAAACAGCTCTGTTAGCCCAGAAGCCGTCCCATACTCTAAGATTTAAAAAAACACCTGTGCTAATTGGGGGACAAAGTTCCAGTTTTAAAATTAGCAATTGAACTGTCAGCTGTCTTCTAAACATCCAGACTTAACAGCCAAACCACATTCAACACACAAAATAAACTTATGACGTAACAAGAAGCATCATAAAAATGGGTTAACTACAAGACAGCATAATGTAGCAACACTTCTTTAAAACTGATTTAAGAAAGTTCATGAGAGTCAAAGAAAAAAAAAGCCTTTGCTGAGACAATCGTTTCCAACCAGTCCAGGCATGAGACAAACTCAGCTTCCCATTCCCAACTCTTCAGAGTCTCTGTGCCTGACTTTCTTCTCCAGCTACACAATTGCGATGAGAGGGAGGGTAACACCTCACTGCAAGTGTGAGTGTGAGTGTGTGTGTGTGTGTGTGTGTGTGTGTGTGTGTGTGTGTATGAAAATCTGAGCTGTGACAAGCAGGAGGAGTCAGCTCAGAACTGAGCTGAAGGGAAGTGTTAGCAGTTAGTGAAAAAACAAAACTGGAAAACATGTCAACAACACAGAAATATATAAATATTATCTGGATTATTTTGAAGATAATGCATATGTGTATTTTTCCCCATTATGGGGTTAATGTTTGGATTTGATAAATTAAAATATCTTACTGCAAGGCCAGCACAACTATCTGAGATGCACACCTCTTTCATCATGTCCTATTTTCAAGTAGGAAAACCTAAATGAATGAATAAATGAGCGAAGGAGCATGTAACACTTCAGTCATACAATTTATTCACAGCTCTTTAAAAAGTGGAGAAATTTGACACATGGAAGTGAATTAGGATATGTGAAACAACTGATCCGAGGTCAATGAGAAGGTCAGTAACAGAGTTAGACTTAAGTCTCAGGTGTCCAGAATTTAAATCCTTGATGTTCCTCAGCTGGTAACAGGGACTTCCACTAATAGCAAAACTGAGTATGTGTGAGTGTGTGAGGTTGTGAAATGGCAGGCACATGCTTTTTCCTAATATGGGGGTATGTAGGGGATCTATATTTATTGTGGTGATGTGTACAGCTAAGGTGCTTGTCACCTCCATTTATGAAGTGATTGAACAATACCAGGAAGTTTCAGTCATAAAAGGTCATCTATTTATGATAATGAGAATAGGGAATAAAAATGTAACACAGCAAGATTTTAAAAAAAGCTTGTATGTTGAGGACTCCCAAACCTGAAGTGTTTGGAGTGAGTTCTTGAAGCCTGGGAAATGACTCATCCTGGTATCAAAGAAACGTTTTTGCTATTTCTATGAAAATTCATGCAACACTTGGCTAGTTATGGAAAACGTGGGTTTGTTCATGGTTGGGGAATAGGGCAGAAGGTGAGAAAGGAGACGAGCATATGGATTCAGAGAGACAAAAGGAAGAACTGTGGGCGAGGAGCAGTTGTGGCAGTCAGCGGCCAAAGGACAGCATGAGGCAGGGAGAGCAGGAGCACAGGGAAGAGCCGTGGCTGAGGAGGAGAAGGCAGTCTCTGGCTGCCACAGCACATTCACCTGCATGTTCTGGAACTGAACTTGGGTCTTACCTTTCTTCTGCCAGCAGGTATCAGATGTGAGACTCCCTGGCTAAGTGCACACCCTGTTTGCCCCTCTGACCACCTCTGTTAGCTACTCCACCACTTCAAGCAGAAGACATTTTACAGATCTGCCATAGTTATTCTGGTTCCACACAGTAGAACCTTTTGTACTATAAGCTTGCTTTAAAACAAGCCAAATAAACAATCTTAGATGTTCATACCTGAAAAGAAACTTTCTTGAAACAGTACTAAAGTTCCAAAGGCAAGTGCCCAAAGGTAAGGAAAAGCAATGCAGGCTTTCCTGTCGCCACCAAATGACAATTTCTTGCTAATTAGAATTAACTTAACTTGTAACTGCAAGCAAACAAATTCAACATGCTTTTTTAGAATTCTAGCATCCTCTCATGCATTCTTTACCCTTAGCTCTCACTAATCTCTCCAGACACCTTCCTTGTCCTTCATCTAGTGCTCCAGCCATTATTCGCCACTGCTTTCACACAAGCACCCCAGCACTGCCTCTGGCACCTACTTCAAGAACGATCTAAAAACTTGTTCAGTTCACTTTGAACGAATTATCTGTGAGACAGGTAACTAGGAATACAAGGATTACTTCACAACCCTGCTGCTCATTAGGAGACAAGCATGACCTGTCCAGTGGGAGCTTCCGTGGCCCTTCTGGGAGAGGCTTCTGGGCCACACGCCTCCCCATTACAGTGCACAGCCACAAAGAGGAACTGGCTGGTGGCTGTAGAATCCAAGTATCTAGCTCCTGGAGTTTGTTACCATACATTGATTAAAGGTAGTCTTTTCAGTTCTTTAATGCAGCTCAAAATATATGTGAATTTCTAATTCAAAGTTACACTTGTGAGACTGAGTATCATATCCCATTTATGACAGTGTTGTTATTACATTTTCTGTCTTTTCAGCAGCACTCACTTCCCTGCAAACAGTGCAATGAGTGAAGGAAAAGCATGCATGTATACACATTCCTAATGGTGATCATGAATCATATCTGTGTTCCCTTAAAATTAGTTCAATTAAAGAAAATAAGGAGAAGACAAAAAACATCCAATGTACATATAAGCTAACAATAGATACCATGTACGTGTACTCTAAGGCTTGGTTCAAACCTTCTACTAAGAGTTCTCATGGTCTGGGCGCACGGAATGAACAACCCCACTAAACTCATCAGGGACTCCATTCTTATCAGTAACAAATCCATCCAGGACAAAGGCTATCTCTGGCAACGAGGAAAACTCCACAGCACCATGAAGCTAGTTATTCTTGAATGTCTCTGAAAATTAGAGCACTTAGAAGATGCTAGTGTAGTAGCAAGAAGTGTATACAGCCTCTAGCAACAGCCATGAGGCAAATGTCTGTACGCTAAGAATCTCTGTTCAAAATCCAGCCACAGACTGAGTCTTAACTTTTTGGTGGCATCTAGTAACATATGTTTATCTGGTGTGTGAATCAATACATCTGGATCCATTGTTCTGGATATGGTTTAAAAAGAAGATTTTGCCAGCACAAACAAAGGATACATGAATGGGTCTTTTCGATTATGTATTTCTCTGATTTTACTAAGAAAATTAGTATGAACTTACAGTGGTAACATCAATTAAAAATTAAACAGTAGACATTATTAAACATAGTTTTATGTCCTGTTCCTGTTTCTTAGTTATCCTGCCAAATTTTGTGCCTGTGCAATCATATTTTTTATTTTTTTGAAGTGTTTCTTCCAGTCTGTCACTGTATAAAAAATTCACACAAACAGGAACAAACTGACTGCCAGCCCCAGAGAAACAGTGAAATTGAAAAATATGAAGCGCTGTCAAACATAAAATGAAAACAATCTGGGAAACCAGAAAAATACTTTTTCTCTTTAACTTATAATTATTTTTGAAAAAAAATAGCACAAAAAATTTCATTAGAAATGTGATATTTCAACACTCTTCAGTTTAAAACACTCCCTTGCTGTTTCACTTGCTGCCCTACAAACTGTGAGCTCTTTTTCAAAATAGTTCAGGAATACCATGACAGAAACTCTTATGAATGGAATTTATATGTAACATACCAAAGTTTCCCTTGAGCTACAGGTTCTTCCAACTGACTATCAAAATTTCTCAACTTCCTACTAGCTCAATGCACCAAGTTTGCCATAATTTCTGAGTTAAAGGAAGCCAGCCAGAGTTAATGAGCACACTCAGGGTATGTCCTTTCTCCCTTCTCAAGACTTCCTTGGCAGCACTGATTTGTGCAGATGGTGGAAATTTCTTCACTCCTGTGCACCACAATGTTAAGTCTGATCAAAAGCAAGGCTTCTGCCCCAGGCAGGACCATGGACATAGAGCTCAGCTGGGGAAATGCCACCTCCTTGGTGAGCAGGCCCTGTGAGAAGGATGCACTCCCTGCCTCCAAGCAGCACTGCAGCTTCTATCCTGCTCTATGAGGCCACATGCTGAGCACAGCTGGTGGCCAGACCGCAGGCGTTTGCCAAGAGCTGCATCTGGCACACGGTATTGGGAAGGACAGAGGGGCTGCAGTGGTTTGTGGCACAAATGTGGAAGAATATGCACTTATACATAATGTGCCAGGGCAGGGATCCCGTGCCAGTGTCTTGAAGTTAGATGGGGAACACGATGGCTGGCACGTAGGCAGCACTGCTGAGAATAGCTTTTGAAAGGGGTGTTTGCTATTGGAACATACTCATCCTAAACTGAAAATTTGAATGCATGGCAGCTGTGTCACAGGCAGAAGTCACCTGACTGACCCAACCCTGTGCTCCAAACACCTTCAGCCACCTCTTCACTCCCAGCAAACTGAGCACAGGATGTTGCCACAGCACCTTCAGCTGGCCACATTTTCCTATCCTGATGTTTACCTCACCCTTCTGCTCCCTTTTCCTATGGTTCATAATTCAATTTCCTTTAGATAAGGAGGTGAAGGCAAAACATGCTCTGAATTCTGATTTGTATTAGCATTATTTTGCTCTAAAATTAATCAGCAAATCAAATGTGATTGACATTGTACCATTCAAAATCACCCTTGTTATAGAAGCAGTAGCTGCAGCCCTACAATACCGAACATGTGATGTCACTTTCTGGGCAAGGAGGACTGGCAGAGTATTGAAGCTTCCCCTGCTGTCCACTTTGTCTTACAAGAAAGTGCTTTGCCTTCTTTTCCATCTTCTGAGACAATACACAGTGCTCTTCAGTTTCCAATTAAGTGAAGGGCTGAATACCCATACAGCAGCATATGCTTATTTAAACAGTGTCTGAGATGAACAGCATATATTTATATTTGCAGCATGACTGTATGTGCCAAGATACTAGTTTTGTTAACTCTTCATTGGTTGTATTGTTTCTTGCAGGTTTTGAGGTGTTGATGTGTATTAGGAAGGTATTGATGAAATGTGAATGTAAGTAGGGCACAACAAACTTTTGCAGTAACATTTGAAATGCCTTTTTTTCTTAGTGTTCAAGTTGCTGTTTTTCTGGATTCTGTAAACACAGGACTCAAACTCTGGCTTAATGCATATCTACTGATCCTCAGCTACATTTGGGTTCCCTGACAACAAAGTTGTTTATTCAAGGACTTAAAATCTGTCTCAACTGTAAACAGTATGAAGCAGGAACTTGGTTCTTCTGACATGTTTATATAGCACATAGCATAGCAGGGTCCAAACTGTAATCACAGACTTGATATTATTGTAATTTAAATAGTGCTTTAATGTCTAGAGTCATCCAACAAAGCTAGAAATTAGTTTTTTTTCTCAATATCTGAGCAGCAGTAGTTTAACTGAGCTAATTCTCACAACTCAAGGACTATGCAAGCTTTTGTGTCTGTAGTGCTTGGGTCTGCCCTTTGCTAGAACTCTGCTACTGAGACTCACTTGTACAAAAGCTAAAAGAGAGAAAATGAGAGAGAGGGAGGGAGGAAAAAGGCATTTGCTGAAAACCCACCTTTTTTCCCAGCATTATGTAGATAATCATACCTGTAGCTGCTTCATCTGATGCAGCTGCAGCCGCAGATCCGACACGTTGCGTTTCATTCCATGCAGGCTGACCTGCATTGCTGGGGCTCCAGCAGGGTGATGGGGGACAGCCAACTCCACAGCTGCCAGGGAATTCTTCCCCCCAGAGATGTTGGCAGCACCTGCAATAAGCAACAGGACAGGTTGAGCTCACAGCAGAGAAGGTGCAAACATGATCCCTCCTCTGCCCACTGAATCCACACATATTTCACACAGATGGTCAGGAAAAGAAAATGACAGATGCTAATGCTCAGTATTAACAGGGCATTGGCATCTCCTTATCCAATGCATTTCACACGTATCTCTGATGGAGCCCAGTTCCATCAGAGCACTGCATTACCCCAGCACTGCTTTCTACCACATGTAGTGGAGATGGGACAATAAGTTGTAACTGCCAATTACACAAAACAGGAACAAAACAAATTGGTTCTGAAAGTAACTTTGGAACTGTTCTTCCAGGAGACACGTGAGACCAAGTTGATGCAAGGTCAGTCATAGGACTCCTGAGCTGCATATTTGTTGATTAATCATCACAGGAGAGGGATTCAGTCAAGCTGTCAAATAAGGGGAAAGATTTCTACGGAGAATCTTGCTTCACTGCTTAAAGAACAGTTGCATTATGTCTAGCAGGTATCTCCAGCAGCAACCATATAGAACCTGAGAAATGAAATGATGGTGTGGCAGAGGCTCTCCAGCCATGTTGCATCCACCCCACTCCCTTTTAGTGTGTCAGAAAGGAATACAGCATAACACAAGGAAATGAGCCGAGCCACACTGAAAATAGCGACCATTGTCCTCACAAAATTTTCTTTGTTAAAGAATGCTGCTCCTCTACACAGCAACAATGCCAATCTTGTTCTTTCCAGTCTCAAGTACCTGGGAAGAAGTTCTATTTAGAGAGAAAAAGCAAATTCCAGCTCATAAGTTAATAGAAATGTCAGCTTTCTTGCAATTTGCATTTACACACCCATATTCTTCAAATTTTTTTTTATAATGTGTCTCTTGTCCCCACTACCACTGCCAGGAGACAAAATGACAGACTGTCAGTATGACAAACTTCATATTTTAAGTCCAGCACTATGTAGTCCTGCAAACTCTTCTCATCATACTGCCAAATCCACCTTATTCCTTGATCTCAAACGGCTCAGATGGCTGCTGTGCCCTGAACCATTGCATTAACAGCCCCTCACTACAAGAAAGACACTGAGATGCTGGAGTGTGCTCAGAGAAGGGCAACAAAGCTGGTGAAGGGTCTGCAGCACAAGTCTGATGGGGAGCAGCTGAAGGAGCTGGGGATGTTCAGCCCGGAGACAAGGAGTCTCAAGGTCCTTATTGCTCTCTACAGCTGCCTAAAATGGGGCTGGAAGGAGGTGGGAGTTGGTCTCTTCCCCCAGGTAACAAATGATAGGACAAAAGGAAATGGCCTAAAGCTACATCCAAGGAGATTTAATGTTAGGAAAAATTTCTTCACCAAAAGGGTCATCAAGCACTGGAAGAGGCTGCCCAGGGAGGTGGTTGAGTCACCATCCCTGAAGGTCTTTAAAAGATGTGTAGATGTGGTGCTTAGGGACCTGGCTTAGTGGTGGACTTGGCAGCGTTAGGTTAGTAGTTGGACTGGATGATCCGGAAGGTCTTTTCCAACCTAAATAACTCCATGATTCTATTCTATGATTAGGTCATTCCCTACTTCAATTTCTTCCTTCTCTATGATTAAGAAATGAAAGCTGAGGAAACAGAAAATAGCTCATCAGTGGATCTGCACAGGGATTTTGATCATCATTTGTTCTCACAAGCACACATTCTATCAAGTTTAATGAAACCAAACAAAAACCAGTGTTGTGAGCTTTGCCTGCTGAAGCCAAATTTCCAGTGCACTGAAGTGCATGACACATCTTCTGACTGGAGTGGGTACGAATCCAAGAGTGGGAAGTTCTCTCCCCATGCTCTCATCCCCAGTAGTCCTTTCAACCATTTCTCCAAATGAGCCTGAGTGAGTACAGCTCAGCATAAAAACACACTGTTTGTTATTTCTTTTCCAACAGGTGTGGATACCTCATATAAAGCCATTGCAAAACTCATCTGGAGGAAGCATTCTTAAAGAATGGAAATTACACCATACTATTTCTATTATAAAAAACATTTTTTAAGAATCGTGTTTTTACTTTTCCTTGATTGGCAATTCTGCTCAGTAAAAGCACAGGCCCCTGTGGCTGGATCCATGCTACACACAGTGTGCCATGCCATGGGCTTCTGGAGACATGCTCAGACAAAAAGCTGTTCTAGCTTGGTCCAGGCTGTTGTAAGGCTACACCTTGCCTAAATGTGCTCCAGTGAGATCTGCTTGGTGCTTCAACAACAGCACTCTTCATTACACTGCTGAGCAAGCTGCTGCACATTTTTGCTATACTCCAGTATGATTCAATGCTCTCTTGACTTTCAAAGAGCTCCTTAACAGAAAGCAACACTCAAGAAATAAACAGTCCTTGTTCACTGCCGTTATGTACCCACTCCATGCTTCAGTCTAATATATGCTAATACTTATCTGTCTACATGTACACTGCAGTTTCTCCTACAGTCAAGCATCTATTTCCCTCCCGTATGCACTTTTTGCTCCTTTTTTTAAAAGAAAATGGTATTTAGTTCATAAACCTTACAGACAGAAATCACCAGAGAGTCTGAAAAATGTGGATAAGCCTCCAAGAGCTCTGATCCCTAGCCGCAAATCTGGACTATTTTTGAAAGCACATCTACCTTTCTGCTGTTCTTTGCCTCAAGCAAAAGCTCCAAAACCTCAGCCCCCGACCCTGTGATGATGCAGCCAAGGCATGAATCAGACCCCGCCAGTCCCTCCCCCCATGCTGGACCCCAGTCAATTCACATATTTTCTCAGGAAGGGGTGCCTGCTTTCCTTTTAGTGTAGATGGACTGTGATCTGCTTCTGTAAGCAATAAATGTCTCTAACTCCCTACAAAGCAGCTCTCCTCCTCCGCTGCTGCCTCAGCCACCTCTTTTCGCCTTTAGGTGCTCTTGGCTGCCCCAGTGTCCCTGCTGCAGAGTGCTCAGAGCTGTGAAACATGAGCTGGGACTTCTGACTCCAGGGGGTGTGAAACACAAGACACCGAGTGAGCAATAAGGATCAGCAGCTGATCTCTCAGATATACATATTTTCATCAAGAAAGAATAAAATGGCAGCTGAATGAGGGGCTGCTTCATCTAGGGAGTGTAGCTCACTTTTGGAAATAGTCCCAGGCTGTAGCTCCAAGATTAGATGTGAGGCCAGATGGACTGAAGGGGAAGAAACAGCATTGGCTCTTGGGTTTTTAAATAAACCCTTTCTTGAGCTAGGTAAGGGAAATTCAACCTCCCACCATAATTTCCTAATACTCTGGACAAACAAAATAGTTAACTTTTTTTACAAAGGCTAATGAACTAAGTTGACATTCTAGAGCACAAAGAGAACTGATGTGCAGAAAGAGGAAAGGTTTGCTGTGTGCTCATGGGGTAAGGAACACAACTTCTACTCCCTGACACTTGACCTTTGCTATGGTTGCAAAGACACTGCTCTCTTTCCATTTTCCAGATTTTATTTTTCTTTCTAAAATGATAAGATTTTATTTTGAAACAAGTAGGAACAAAAGGCCATCACTTCTGATGGCCAGCAATGTTTCTTCACAAATTACTAATCTTATTAAAGAGCCACAATATTTTCAAGCATTATTTGGGGAGACATGACAGTTATGAGATGGCACTGAATCACCCTTACAAGAATAAAATATTCTTTTATATACATTAGTGTGCAACTTTGCTTCATTTATCCAGAATAAATTTAGGACCATATTTTACCTGAAAATGCTGACAGATTTCTAGGATTAGCATAATCTGTCTTTGAATCTGAGATAAACAAGCAAATATGGACAGTGATTTAATTCACAGGTCATCACAGCAAGAGTCATGTGTGTGAGAAAGGCACACAGATATGCCCAGATCACAAGACGGCTCACAAAGAGTAAAGAACCAAATCTGAGCCCTATGTTTGTAATATTTCTCCCTGCTGCCATCTTCCTCTTGTTTTGTATTGGTGGTGTTAGTGCAGAAAGTATTCCCTCCTTAGGGAATACTGAAATGCCTTCCTTCCTCTTCTAACAAGGCAGCAACTACCAAAAAGCTATTGCTTTTTTCAGTAATCCACGAATCAACAGATCTCAATTTAATAAATGAATCCAGGATTTAGTCATTCAACCAATCAATCAATCTCCAGCTGATGAATAAAAATATTGCAGAACAGAGAGTATGTGAGTAAATCTCATGGTGACTCTTACTAGTATGGTTTGGTTTTAGAACCACATGTTTTTTCTACGGGAAGAGTTCCTTGATGCCATTTGTGTTTCAGGAACTGAAGATCTTTATAAGGATTCAGTCATGGGATTTCTCCTAACATTAGAGGAAGGGACATAACCAATCTGTGAACGGTTACTGCTCTTTGAACCCATTCCCCATGAAAGAATTGAACCTAAAGCAATAAAAGATAAGAAATGCAGACAAGCATTGTCATTGCAGACTCATTTTCCTCAGTGAAAAAGCTGGGTTTCTTCAGCATGTTTAATATTTGGGGCTAAAGAAGCCACTGGCTTCTACAGACTGACAAAGCAAAAACATGTTAAATACAACAGTTTGGTTCATATGACATACCAAACAGAGTATTCCACAATCTAGCTATATAGAGTTATCTAGGGTTTAGAAATTTTGTTTCTTTCCCATCCCAAGGGAGGTAGTTCTCTATTTTTTGCATGAAAGTCTCCTATCATTGGAACACACACTATAAAATACAATGTTGGTTCAACATTGATGAGACAGTATTATCTTGCACAGATGTTTTATTTTTTAGACTGGGAAGCAATTCACAGTTTTGCTTATCAGGGCTCCAGAAAGGACTGCTCAATCAACATTTTATACCATCTTGTCTTTCAAATAGTCTTTGAAATTGCTAAAACTGTTATCTCAGTGCACAGTTGTCAAGTGGAATTGTAAAGTAAGAGTCGACTGCCTAAATGGCTATACTTAATAAAGATTGGGGTGAGTTGAAGAACAAAACAGCAGGCAGCAGAAGTGTTTCTAGCTGCTGCTGGCATGTTTGAACCCATGCATATTTGCAAAAAGGAGAAACATTCTGTAGCATATTCTGGCAGATTGCCTAATTTTCAAGTAAACTGGACAGCACTTTCTTATTGGACCATGTCCTGAGCAATTCCAGGTGCAAAAGCAAAATATTCCATTATACAAGACTATTCTTTTTTACAGCAGTCTTCAGTAATAGCTGTTGTGGGTTACAACACTGTAGTATATTGAGGTCATCACACCTTGTTTTCCTTACCTGCTACAATTTAATTTTGCAGCTGAGTCGTGTTAGAAGGACAGGATATAGGGATGCAGGCGCTGGAGTTACAACTCTACAGCACTGACAGGAATCCTTGCAGACTGCTGGCTGCATGGCTGTTCCCACTGTCCTGTCCCCTTCTCCCAAGTGACGAGAAAGGCATTTTCACGACAAGCTGAATGCTGGAATCCTTATTCATATGCTGGATAGGCACATGGCCATGTGACAATGGCTCTGTCAGTAAGTGGCAGATGATCTGGCCTTTGACAGTAAATTACACTGTCCACCCTCCATCACCCTCACCATGCTTGCACATGCAGCTGTTAGATGTAATGTCATCATTTCAGGGACACGTTCATTCATGTGATAAGGTAGTGAACAAGGAGTATTTGGAAACAACAGTGTCAGGAAATGGGCACTGGTCAGATGAACCACACTATTCTGGCGGGCTGGGAATGACTTCCCAGAGAATGCCCGCTTTGCTTTACGTAAGGATGTTTTCCCAATGAATATTATTCCATTTCTCATTTAAGTGAGAGAACATTTACACATGCACACACAAATCAGTGAACAATTTAGGTTTAAAGGGACGTCTGGCTGTCATCTGGCCCAAATTCCCACTCAAAGCAGGGCCCACTTAGAACAGGTTCTCCACCTCAGTGCACCCTTTGTCTGAACTGGTACCATCCCAGGGAAAGCAGAGAGGCTGCTGTTTGCCATGCACTACAAAGAGGAGCACAAGGCAAAGTGCATGCTGGTTGTGAGAGTTTCATAAGTGCTTTGTATGAGGTGAGGCCTGTGCAAGTGGGAAATGCCATAAATTCTCAGTCTATAATGACACTGCAATAGGGAAAAATCTTAAGACCATTTTGCAGCTGTTTTGAATAATGACGGACTTTTCAGCATATTGTCTGAAAATGAAAAATTACAACTTATTTCTTCAAAGCTTTTAAGTATTCCTCTCCCCATCCAGAGGCCAGCAGGAAGGGAAGAGTTGGAACGACACCAGAGAGTGGCTTGGGAGCAAAGCTTCAGTACCAGGACTTTAGCTCTTTCTCTATTCCATGTGGTTGACAGTTTCCAGGTCTAGTTTGGTTTCAGTCGATTAGGAGGACATACTGCAATTCCAGACAAACCGGAATCCTGAACGTGAGCTAACAGCTCCAACAGAAAGGCTAGTTAGGAGCATAACAGGTTTGCAAATATATGTGTGTGGCTTACTACCTGTGGGAACAGCACTACCAGGAAATAGGGAAGTGCCTTTATTTGCATTCAGTGCATGACAAAGGGTGGAGAGGAGGCAGATAAGCACAGGAATACCCTGTGGACTTCTCCAGCAGCAGCCCACACAAAAAGAACTTCAACCACATGGACATCTTCTTTCACAACCGCCTTAAATCAATCTTTTGCACACTTAACAGCTCTCCAAGTGGGATGCTAAAACAAGACCGGCTCTTACTGGCTTCGTAATTGGTGCTTGCTCAGAACAGTTTAGGTGCATGCAAATAATTAGTAACAGATCAATGTGGCTTAATTAGGGAAAGTGCTGTCCTGCTGACTGCTAAATTTCTTAGTGTCACTACATCCATAGGTATCCTAGTGACAGAGGGTCCTCAGAGAAAAGTTCAGGTGACAAGAAAAGGAATTAAATATTTAGTCTTCTACAGCAATCTGGACATATCTAGGGTTAATGACAGATATATATATATTTATATATATACATACACACCCCATAGATGGGATGAGTCACTGGAAAATTCACCAGATGCAGAGGCTCTGCATCTCATTTAAACCATTCAGCACAGGTGTGAAATTCATTCCAAATACCATCTCAACCTGTCAGAAATTCCTCTCTTCAGGATGTGATCAACTCCCATATCCTGCACTTAAACTTCAGTTCTGACAGTACAGCTATGGAAATTTGAGTAAATTTGACATTTCCTTAAGCTGGGATGTTTGTAATGTTAGAGCTATTCATATACCTGAATAAGCTATAAATTAAAAATGAATTATCTTACCTGCAGTGTCAACGCTGCTCTTGCTAGACACAATTTTCAACATCATCTTCTCACTAGTAATAAAAAGAAAAATTGTAATTTTAGTTTTCTAACTATTAAAACCGAAGTGAAGTTAAAATTCAACAAATTAAATGGCCTTGTCTAACATATATACTTCTAATTTAAATCACCAGTTTTTGTCAGTTGTTTTTTTTTTAAATCACCTTTTAGTACAAGTTAAGCAAGGAATGGAGTATATGCAGTAGAAAGCACAGAGATGTAGCTACATTAATTCTTTTTATCACAAAGAAGAGTA
Source organism: Pardalotus punctatus (assembly GCA_013400915.1). Taxonomy (NCBI): domain Eukaryota; kingdom Metazoa; phylum Chordata; class Aves; order Passeriformes; family Pardalotidae; genus Pardalotus; species Pardalotus punctatus. The sequence goes on from VZTX01008022.1 coordinate 319,486, forward strand.
ATGCAGTTAATCTCCATCTATCGTATGGCATATTCTTCCTCTCTGCCTAGCATTCTCATGGAGATGATAAAGAAATTTAAAAATGATTGAGCATTCAGGATTTTTTTACTATTACATTCAAATATATTTTTGTTGATTGATTACTAAAATCATTACAGATGAATTCTGTTTTTACCTAGAAGCATCTTTGCTATTACTTGTATTTGGCCCTTTAAAAAGCGCAGACTGAACAAGACCAGTTAAACTGGCAATCTGTTTCTCCATGGCTTGTATCCTCTCTCTGTAAGACAAGAGAACCGTTTGTTAAAGCCAGATATATTTGCTTTCAGATTTGTTTTTCTAGGTGAACGATTACCACAGGATTGGAAAGACACTACAGAGTTGGTGCAAAGGCCCTTGGGTACCAGCTTGCTTACACCTTATTGCAGCAGCTTACCACATCTTGGCTTGGACAGCTTTTGCATGGTAACACACAATAAAAAAAAAAAAATCTGCTTAGTTAAAAAGAACAAAACAAACAACCAAATAATAAACTTCTAATGATCTCACAAGACAGGCACCTAAAACAATTGGTTAATACCTCTTAGAACTAGTGAAAAAATTTTTTCAGCATTACATGCATTTTCTTTTTTACCTACACTGTGCCAATTGTCTTGCCTGTACTTAAGGTTTCAGGATTAAAGACTTTGCACTTCTTCTTGTTACTATTTTTACTTTCCCCAAACCCAGGATTTTTGTCTGGGAAGCATTTAATCTGCCCAAGCTGACTACTTTCCAGTCCAAATCCTTTGCACCTGACATCACAACTGTCTGCTTTGAAAAGGACAGAAATATGACAGAGAGGCACAGAACACCAAACACAGACTGTACGGCAACATTATAATAAAACAGATTTTCTTTCATGCACGTATCCCGAGAAATTCCCAAAAAGAAGAAGAAAAGGGATGAAGATGCACTAAGTATATTCAATGTTTCCCATAGGAACCAAAGGCCACTAAACAAGAATGATGACTTTTTTTTGGATGCGAAGGCTAATGTTTGTGTGTTTATCTGTTTGCATAAATGCATATATTAGTCAGGTACCAGGGGACTTCCTCCAAACCAGCCTTTTGCTCACACAGTGCCAGTATGTCAATGACACGCTACAACACAGATGCACATCAGCATGGGACCTTCTGAAAAGACTTCCCTCTGTACAGCAGTTAAGTGTGTGGGGAGACAACAGAAGGAAATTCTAACAGTGGTTTTGGAAGATGACTGGGAACAAAACTTGTCAAAAAGCAAGTGGTTAAGACCAGCAGCAGTGACTGATGAGAGAGGGGGACAGACAAACTCGGACACAGACTCAGTGTGCTGCAGGGCCCATCCATCACCACCACAGCATTCTGTGCACGTGGGAGCAGCCAAACTCTGGCCACTCCAGCTGCAGTTGCTGTTTGGTGGCCAAAGCAATAGCATCCATCAATAAGAGTCACAAAAACTCAAATGTAGGTACCAATAGCAGCCAAAAGCAAGCTGACATGATACAAAGCAAGTAACCAGCCCTTCTTGCAGCCAGATGGATTATCCAGGCTAATTATTTCAGTCACATTCAGGGAATGAATGAGGTTTCCTGGGATAGCACGCAGATACCATAGCCAGGAGAGACTCAGAGACACCCAGAGGTTGTGGAAACAGGGCAACAAAACAAGTAATGAGATGCTAACAGACACAAGCAGGAAGAAGAGAGTGCTCAGTCAGTTCCCAGCCAGCAGACATGTTCTTACTGCAATTTAATGCAGCGCACGCATCTTACTTTTCTGTCTTCATGTTGAAAGGTTATTTTGAAGAGTGATGAGAAGACTAGTGAATCCGACTTAATTAATTTCAAACCAAGAAATACGTTACGGAATTTCCACTATTACAAGTTTTAAAATAAGAAACCGGTGCAGGCTACAGTAACCTTTGGAACAAAAACAAGTACTAAAACCCAGGGATAAATATACTCTAACAAACTTTAATGCAGCATTTTTGACACTTAATAATGAAAACATTTTTTTTTCCCAGATAATCATCACAAAACCTTCCTGGAACTAAACTCAACTGGAAGTCTATCTGTTTTACCAATCCATAAATATGATGTTTTTTTCATTCCACATTAGATAATCTGGAAACAATTTTCTGCTTCAAAAGATATTATGGCAACACAGAGCTGATCTTGTCCTTTGCCATGAAATCTAGGAAAGTATGTTGTTAAGAGGGAGAGGGATGTTCCAAGATACGAGATGATGAAAAAAGAATGAAATACTGGAATCAATTGCACAGAACACATTATTTTTCATATGGTAAAAGCATTAAGAATGTGAAGAATCTACATGTGCTCTGGAGTTACTCTGTTAGAAACAAGGCAGGATTTTTCCTGTGATCATTTTACTGTAATACCCCGACGTGTCATGGCCATTAGCACCAAACATTTAAAAAACAGGTGTCTGAAAGGAGGTGCTTTTTAGGCATTAAATAAAACAACCTGATTTTTAGAGGCGGCTGGACTGAAGGAGGCAGCACATTCCAGCATGGGCAGGGAGGGCTGCAGATGGCCTGGTGGTGGGCTGACCTGGCTGGAGGGCTGGTGGCCCAGCTCTGTCACCCAGCTCTGTCACCACAAGACCCCAGAGGAGCAGGGACAGGATCTGCGGTCCACCCCTTCACTTCCAACTTCCTTGTGAAGGGCTGGAGCAGCCTCTGCTCCAGGAGGGAGAAAAAAATGCTTTCCTCAGGCTGTGCCAGGCCAGGGTTTAACAGTGATGCCAGCACTACCATGACCAAAATTGTACAATTTTGGTTCTCAGCATTGTGTTTTGTACCCCTCGCTGTGCTCACTGCTGTGGGGAGGGAAGGTGGGAACAGCCTGTCCCAGCAGCTCAGCCTGCACAGAGTCCCATAGATGGGGCAGCCCAGGGTTCCCAGGCATGGGACAGGCTGCCACTCCAGTGCATGGGACACCAAGGTTCCCAGGGCACAGCACAGGCTGGAACCCCAGTGACACAGGGCAGGCCAGGATGTGATGCACTAGGACAGAGGGTCAGGCAGAACAGGACAAAGTGGTGCCTCTGCTTGCTGCCATGAGAAGGGTGGTATCCTGAAAAGAACCAACCCCGTCTTTGTTCCCAGATTAATTTCCCAGATAAAGCTATATCTCTCCACCACCCAGGAAGAGCAGGGAGGGTCCCTTTTTCAGCAGTTGGGAGAGACATGGCTATTTTATCAGCCAGAGCACAGAAAGGCATTGTTTCACATTATTTTCCTGTGAATGCTGGGAGAGTCAGAGGTGGCAGCATGATGGGGGGAGGAAAGGAGGGGACAAGGTCAGAAGCAATGCCCAGTAGAACTCTGTCAGACTTGGCTGTGGCTTCTCACAGACCTTGGCCAGGAAGGCAGGGTCAGGCCACTTGCCAGCCCTCCTCTCCCCAGCAGCCTGACCCACAGCTCCGGTTCCAGGTGTGTCCAGGAACTGGGGCCCTGCCTGAACATCCCACTCTGCAAATTCAGCAGAACCAAAGCAAGCCCTCGCTTCACTGGAGACTGTGCACTGATACATCAGATTTCATCACCAGATTTCTTCCTTACACCTTCACTGATGTTTCATGTTATTCCTTCTGCTGGACTTAACTGAAGTAATGCCAAGAAGGGGCAGAACATATTGCTGAATTGGAAGCCACTTGTCACAGCAATGCTATTCAAGCTTGACATGCTACGTGCATGTTACTTCCCCATCCTGGGGACATCTTTAATATTCACATAACTGAGAAGATACTTGGTACAGACGCAGAATAAAACTGGTCTGTGTAACTGTTCATTGGTGCTCCTGTCCAACCCCAGGCTGTGCAGCACATCACCCACAACAGGCATACTCAAACACCTTCGTGGAGAAAAATTTTTCAGCGACTTCATATTTTATAGTTAATCTCCAAATGAAGCAATGAAAAGGGGATCAGAGACAGAGAAATACACATTTCTTTCTATATTACTCAATGATAAAAACATTTAATTACAATTTTTTTATCTCAGTGGGAAAAGAAAGGAAACAGGAGTAGGTTGTCTTTCCCAATGGCTTTCCTAGAATCAAGTGAAGCTGTCTTATCAGACTTTATCTCAAACTCCCCCAAAACAGATGAATGGATGTTCTGGAAGGGAGGGAAACAAAGATCAGCAGAACTCTTCTGTATTCTGTTTTTTCCCAAAGAAAGATCCACACAGGTGAATATTTCAATCTTCTAAGGAGAAGATTAAACTCAAACCTTCTACAGCTTGAAGGTAAAGGGGAAAAGGAAGCTCTGAAGCATTGCCAGCTGTTACACTATTTGACAGTTCTTATCCCAGAGCCTGCACATCTTCCTACAAACAGTTCCTCTAACAGAAGGAACACAAAATACAGTTTACTTTTCCTCCATCCTGTATCGGTCATTTGCATTCATCTTTTTCTGCCTGGTTATTCAACACCTTTCACAAGGAATATGCAGTTTTGGCCCTGTGGAAAGTGTCTGAAAGGGAGGATTTACAAAACCCCCCTTATACAATATCAGTGCATTGTTGATGGAGTCTCTCACTGTTCATGCCTTTACAAAGCAAGGTCATTTTTCCTAATGCATAGAGAGTCCATCCATACTTCAATATATCAAACAATAAAGTGGTTTTGTGGGGAGAACAATATCTAATAATCTACACAGAGCCATTACACTTCAGTCTTGAACTGCAAGCCATGAGCTGATAATGTGATCACATTTTTTGCTCAATCCAACTATCATATTTTCTCACTAGTATAGCATTAAAAAAACGATCACAAAAGTTGTGTTCAGGCAGAAGAGGAGCACAATACACTCCTAAAATGCTTTTGGAAGAAAAATATTCTATAGAGTTATCTTGCTTTTTAGTGAGTAGCAGCATTTATTATATATATATTTTGCACTATTGAATAACCTAGAATTTTGCAGAGATTTTAAGTTAAACATAGAATTTTGCAGAGATTTTAAGTTAAACAGCATTTACTTTAATGCACTTTTGGATAAACAACTTCTTTTCCAATTTATCAACATTTAAACATCTGTTTTGCCTGTAGTAACTTCCAGAAATGTCCCACAAGCTACCCAAATGAGCCATCCAAAAATATGACAGCCAATCACTGTTTAAGCAGCTCATGCTCACTCACAAAAATTTACTCATTCTTCCAGTAGACCTCATATTTAAGAGATGATGACCCTTTGAAGGTGAATGGCTGCAACCTGTTACAACTTCTAATATTTTTCTGCACATGAATACTAACATCTTTTATTTTTTAAAATCTCCATGAATTTGTCTCTTCTCACTGTTGTAAAAGAGCTTTTTATGGAACTCTTCTGGTAAATGAATTAATTGTGAGAATTTATTCAATGCTTTATACTACAGAAGTAGCTATCTTTGTAAATAACCAAGGTAAAATAGTTAAAAGAAAGAATTACATGAAACAATTAAATCCCCATCAACTCTGCCTTAAATAGCCGGCTTGATGAAACTGGCTTCTGCAGGGTCAAACTAAAATGGGAAATTCCCAAAGAAGAGCTCAGAAATACCAGTTTTCACCTTTTGGAGATCTAAATCTTGTGCAGTTAATGTTCCAAAGGTAATGGAACCATTTTCTTCAGCAAAACCAGGATACAGTCAATGAGAGGTCTTATCTGTTTTAAGTACCCAACATATTCTGATAAACTACAGATATCCCAGTTCAGCCTTGGACTGGAAAAACTGAAGGAGACTTCAGATGGGAAGAGAGATTCAGTTTTACTTCTGACATTGTCACAATCCATTTCAATCTCTTCTCTGACTTAAACTTGCATTGTCCTGAGGTTGTGACACTGCTACTTCAAGGTAATCTCCACCAAGATATGATACAAGAGATGTTTTCTTTGCTCTCAGCACACTCCAGTAGGGACTAAAGGAACAACAGTGCTGAGATGATGGGTTTGGTGCCTGCAGGGTCCTCAACCGGCTCCTGAATGAGTCAGGATGGGGAGTCTCTCTTGCCACAGTGCACAGATGCAAAAGAGCTCTCTCCTCAGTATGTCCAAGGCTAGGAGCTCCTCTGTCTGCCCACAGCTGACACCTCTGCACACAGACTGACTGACACACTGCCATGCGCTTCCTGTGGCCTGGCCTTTAGGCTTTTGGCATCAGCAAGTGGATAACACACCCAAGAGAGCAGCAGACTTCTCATTCTATCATGTCTGGAGGAGAATGAATTCAGCCCTATCTCTCCAATCCCGAAAACATTCTCACTCACAGAAGCAAGCCCGTACTGTTTATGGGTGTAAACCGTAAGTCCTACACAACAAGGTAGGGGATACCTTTCTGCTATTATATACATCGCCCTTCAGATAGCCATAGCAACCTTGGAACATTTCAGCCCCTGCTGAAGCAGGAAAAAGAGCACCTCAACATGGATAACCCCTTGTTTAGTTTAGTATGGTTTAAACAGCGTTTGCTTTCAAAGTTTATGAAATTATTACAAAGCTAAATTAAGGCTTAGAGCATTTTGTGTTTGTAGAACTCAAACCCAATTCTTAATATTGCAGTGGTTAATTTGCATGAATTGCTTTTGGTATTTACAATTATTTTTTAGAATCCACACTTCCTCAAGGCTGAAAAAACCCACAACCTGCAAAGACAGCTTTCAAAATGATTCTTTCAATGCCATGTGACTAATACACACCATGCTGAATTTTAAGGTCATGTATTTATCTGGAAGTGCAATTATGCAAATGCTGTTTTCTTCATTGTTAATATTCTGGGACCAGGACTAAAACTCCTGGTGAAAAACTCCCTTTTAAGGAGTTGCAGAACGATCTGTGTAATTGCTCTTTTATCCATTCAGGAACACACAGCCTTGTGCATATCTGTGTAGCTGAGTGAACAACTGAGATGCCCGGAGGGAAGACAGAAAATTGCACAAACTGAGAAGTTTTTGGTCTTTCCTTATTTTCAAGCCCTGTCATGAACTTCGGAAAATTTTCAATCTGTAAATGGAATAAAATTGGCAAATTTCCTTCAAATAATTTCCTGCTGTAATGATGGTGGCTTGAAATGAAATTGCAACTTTCTCTTGCAAATATACAGATACATAAAAATCAGATTTCACTGACCTTAGATTGTAATATACCCTAACTCATACTGTTATGTCATAACTACCAAGCTAGAAGACTGTAATTTTGGTGGACGGCTAGTTTTCTTTATTTTCTTCCATTTTTTCGCCCACCAATGGACCTCATGACACACTTTATTTTCTGGCCAAGTATGGTAAGAGGCAACTAATTATTGAGCAAGTTGCTCATACAGAGGGGAAGCCTGGGGTCTATATGAAGCTCCATATCTTCCCAGTGGTTAAGGCAGTCAGCAGTTACCTTTGGCCTCTGTGAGCTCAGCATTTTCCAGCTATTCATCTTCACTTCCCTAAAGAGCTCTATAAAAGTTAACAGCACAAACAATACGCTAGAGATTAATGCAGCTCATATAAATACACAGCAACTGCCTGGCAGTGTAATGATTTTTCTCTCCTAGGGCTGGGGCTAAGGTGGGAGAAGCCTTCACAGACCTTTGTGTAAATCTGGTCCTTAAAAAGACAGGAGAGATCATTGTCATCATTGCCATTGCATAAAAGTTAACAACAGGTCACCAATTGCTTGTGATGCTGCAAAAATCATTGGGAACAGCATTTCAAGTATTTCAAATTCTTCCCCGGGATAGACTTGCTTTTCTCAGCAGTTTCCCCTCAAGGAACATTATAGTAAACAACTGTCCTATTTTTATGCAAATTCATGTTTTACAGGAGATAAGACAGTAATGATAAATTCTTTCCATTTCCTAACACTAGATGAGAAAAACTTCACTCTATAAAGAACCAAAATTGTAATATCAGAGTGTCATTCTTAACAGGGGTGAAATATATTCCCTTATTAGCAGGAACAGAACATCATTTGTTCTTGTAACATGATCTGGCTGTCTGGAAAGAAAAATCCCAGTTAATCATTTTATTTTATTGTATTTTTTCCAATGACTGAAATTTACACAAATGAAAATAACTAGGGATTCATCATGGGTTGACAATACTTTCAAATTAATAATGGATGGTGTTACATCTCCTCTAAATTACTAACCACCTTGACAGACAGCTAATAAACACTGCAGCTGGGTGCAGCAGCCTCCTACACATTACATCGTCCCCTAAGTCTTAAACGACAAAGGATGTGCAGATTAGGAAGGTTTCTCATTTGCATAAATTAAGCCCCAGCTCTGCCTTACCTTGTCTCCTTGTCCTTGGGCATGGCAGGTGAGCCATAGCCAAAAGCCTGCTTGTCCACGGGAGGGGGCATTGCCTCGGCCATGCCTGGAAGGCCAACAGCACTCCGTGCTTTCGCATCCACAAACACAGGTGGTCCTGGCTCTTTTTTGAAGGACTGGCGGCTGGGAGAAGACCTGTCAGGCTGAATGGTGTGGGGGGGAATGTGGGTGCCATGGTGAGGATGAATATCGATCATTCTCATGTCAGCCACCCTGTGGGGTGAGGCTGGAGGTGTTTTAGAGCCAAGAGTGGGCAAATGGCTCTCCGGGTACTTTCGTGACTTTTGTCTGTACAAGGTCTGCTCCAGCATTTCAGGCTGCATGGCGGGGGTGCAGTAAGTGCTCGATGACCTCATGGCACTGCGATGGTAGGCTACAATGTGATCGGGGACATCCAGCGGGTGTCCAGAGTGCGGGGCGGCCACACTCATCCTCCCCTCGTGAAACAGGTAGGGGTCACCATACAGACTTTCATTCCGCATCAGGGTTAGGTTTTTGTTACTCATGTCCTCGTCTGGCTTCACGTCCCGTCTCTCCAAAATGGCGCTTGGGCTGGGCGATATGGACCGTGAGGCTGGCACGCTGGAGAGCCGGTCCCTGGGGATGGTGGCATTGCCTGGCACACCCATGGGCCGGCCCCCACCATAGGGAATCCTGGACGGAGAGGGAGGCATGGAGTGGGGCACCGGGGTGGAGGGTGGAGAGCTGGGCATCGCGTGCAGAGGGTGTGTGGCAGATCCAGGGCGGGAACCACTTGGGCCATCTCGTCCCGTATACGCAATTTCCCTCTGCATCTGGAAAGAAAAGGATAAACATGTAAGATGTAAAATTACTGAAAGAGCAAATTGTAATGTGGGCTGTCTACAGAAAATAAGGAAATAAAAACAAACCCTCAAGACAAAATAATTTTACATCTGCATAAAAAAACCCCTTTGGGACCTCAATGCCTAAAGAAAATAACAACTATAAACAGCAATAAAATGGGCTGTATGTTAAAGGAATATGAAAGGTTTAAAAATGCTTTTACTTATGCAAACACCATCTTACCCTAATCTGATATTCACACCTACTGGAGCTGAAATCAGGGGTTTCAGTGCCAGGTGTTTCAAGTACATGTGGCCAGTGACAGACTTAAATAGTTTATTGATCAGACACAGTCTAGAGCTCACTGACTCCAAAACAGAATAAAAATGCTGAGATGCTCAGGCATCACAAATGCACCTGAAGTCCTTAGACAAGAAAAATAAATATTACAACTAATTGGCCATTTTCTTCAGGGCAGGATTTAAGCTTCTGCTAATAACTTGATGCGGTCTTTATTGCACAAAGCATAGCACAAAAACACATGCATTTATTGACTATAACACAGCCAACTTACATGAAAACAGTCTGACCCTATATAACGTGCCATTGCAAAGATAAGAGTGATTCAGAGGGCTTGTGGAGCACACACTCAGAAAGTCATCGAATATTTTGTCATAGTTTTGTAAGCAGCAGCAGTAAGGAATGAACAAGCAAGGAAAAGAAAGGGGAGGCTTCCATACTAAATGTATTAGTGTTCTGTTAAGACAGGCCTTGGCAAAAATCTGCAAGGGATACCTGTGCTTTTGAGAGTGTAGAACCTCACTCTGCCCAGCCATGAGCTCTCCAGATAGCTGAACACTGTCAATGACAGACAGGAGAAATTCTCCCTCTTGAAAGCATCATATGCCTGCTCTGGTGCCCTCAGAGTAAGGTGGATGAACAGGGGGATGAAAAAGTCAGCTAGGTACCAACTACATAAGAAAAAACCCTATAATTTATAAAATTCATGCTGAAAATTTCAGCTTACCTCTCCATCACTTCCAAGGGATTGTAGAAAACTGTAAAAAACCAAGCCTGACTCCACATTCCTAAAGTTACAGAGTACACAGTAAAGTACAGTGGATGCTGCTGATCTGAAATCTACAGAGTTTTTCTCCCCTCTCACTCCTTGCTTTGATAATGTGACTGGATTCATTGCAGTTACAGTGATCCATGGCATATGAAGCAAGAGATTATTTCTGCCCCACCACAAGCTTTTCCACTGGCAAGAGAATTGCAGTGTCAGTATATAAACAATAGCTGTTCTTATCACAGCAGGTTCTGCACTCAGGAGTTTGAAATGACGTTCCCCAAGGCCAGAGATCAACACTCTGGAGTATCAGGTATCAGAAAGAAGAAAGGAGATAAGCTGATTGCAGCCACAGCAACAATAAATAAGTGTAATAGAACAAAGGTGTGCACTGGGATGGGTCATAAATGGGCCAGACAAAAATTATGAAGCCAAACAGGAACATGGGATAATTTTTTCATTTGCACAGAGAATTAGTCTAGTCTGGAATTTAAAATAAGATATAATTAAAACATAACTAAACAGTATTAACTACTTTATAAGATGGAATTCAACATAGTTTTCTATTGGCTTGAAGAAAGACTGCAACACACTAAGCTGTATTGTGTGTACTGACTCTGGCCCTGGGCCAGCAGAACAAAACAACTCCTACTGACTTGAGCAACTTCAGAATCGTGTCTTCAGGGACAGGCAGATGCATATGTTTTATACCAAGAGAAGAACCTGGAGAAAGAAAATCCTCCTAGATTTCTACTGTACAAGCTATACAATGCCCTGTTTAGTTGCTTCCGATAAAGATACAACAGATGGAATAGTATCTGTCACAGAAACCATAGCCAGCAGGATATGCTGGGTTGCAGTGAGAGGAAAATTCCAATGTTACCTTGCAGAGAGGACAAAATTTCCACGGGAAGATTTGAAAGCAACAGGTTTAATTTCACCTAACTTCTGGACTTCATATGTCTATATATGCTCATTCATTCCTCATAAGTCAAAGCAATCTGCCAAAGAAAAATTCCTATTTTCCACCTTAACATAATTTAGATGGAATACCTTAAGATAGAAAAGAATTTGAATACGGAATGGAGCTATGGCTCAAAATCTTGTGTCTCAATACTGATGTATGTAACATTATTTATTTTTGCTTTAAAATAGCACTTGGAGTACACAGCCTCAATCAAAGCTCCCTTGGGCTGGGCAGCACACAAGCACCTGGGCACCCAACCCCCTTCTGAAAAGTTCCCCTGCTATTTTAAGCCAGAACTCAGGCTCTGGGTGGGGTGCACTGAAGGGGAGAGCTGTTGGAGCCACAGAGTCCAGGGTGCCCAGGGCAAGATTCACCCAGGCATGTGGGCTGGGCAGGAACCTGAGCTGCTCACCACGAGCCAGGAAATTTTTTACCAGGTGGATTACAATGTCTTCTGACACATGGTTGGTATTTCCTCTCTTTCCACCTTTCTCTCTTCTTCAGACTCTCCAGATTCTTTGCTAATGGTAAAGTTAAAAATGTGAAGGATAGTCTTTTTTTCTCATCTGTACATCTTTGGAGTGATAGTCTAGGCACACTACTCTCTCTCTCATACATACCCCACTTTCTGTGCTGTTTTTCATCTTCTGTCCTCCACCACAAAACCCCCACATTGCTCAATAAAACCCTCATACTCTTACTACATAAGCTGTCTTGAGCCACATGTTCTTGAACTTCACATGACTCAGGGACAGAGAAAGAAGATACTGGGTTTATCTGAGCCTCTAAATACTGGGTGCTGTCACACACAATTGCTTTGAGGGCAAAAGGAAGACTTCTTAGTGCAAGCACGGGATCATGTGCTTTTCGACTGCAGCCATGTAATACGTTTGCCAGAGGGTGTGGTTTTCTTTAGCACACAGCTCTTCCTTGGTTCTTACTGCCTACAGACCTTACATCCTTGAAATGGAAACTTGTCAATCCCTAGGTTAAAATACGGCAAACAGCTAGCAACAATTTCTGTATAAAACATTTGAGTGAACATCACATCATTGAGAATCTTACACATTCTGCAGTAAAAAAGATTAGACCATGTTTAAGCATCACACATGGAGGTTTTTGGTCTAACAAGACTTACTTAAGTCTGTAAGATACAGATTCTGATAAGTTCTTTTGAATGGAGTATCTCTATACTAAAGAGTCAATGTTACATAAAACCAGTTATGGTCTTTATTTCAAAGCTTGCTGGCACACTGAATAACTTGCTGTGTTTTGAAAATGTCTATACGCACAAAGTCAGCAAATCCATCCATCCAAGGGGACACAAGGAGCCTTGCTCCTGGTGGCTCACACGGGGACAAGCACAGCCAGTCTCTGTGCCCCCAGCAGGCAGGGCAGCGGAGCTGTGGCTGCTCGCACACCAGGGCAGTGCCAGCCAGCAGCCGGCACCAAGCCTGCCCCTGGCTCACAGGCACCGCTCCAGCCCTGCAGCTCGCTGTGCAGCTCGATGCCAGACTGCAGCCTGACTCAAGCCACTATCAGCTATGATCCCAAAGTGAAACTCGGGCAAAGGGAAAAGCAGGCCAGAGTTTCTGACCTGGCAGCCCTTCCCACTGCTCTCCTAGGCCTCCTTTACATCACCAGAGAACACAGTAACTGGCTTTGCCCCAAGTTTTTCAGATGCCAAAATACCTACAGAGAGCACGTTCCCGAGATGGACATTATCCATGCACCCTCTTGGAGACACCAGGGAGTTCCCAACAGACTTCATTAATCACCTGTCAGCCATGTGAAGCTATTACTGTTCTTACTCTCCCTTTGACACCCTGCATTTCCCTGAGGAAACTGCACCTACGCTCCTCAGGCTGGCTTACCCAACTATAAGCAGTGGACACCTGCAAAGAATTTTATTGAGACCTCACAGTCTATCACGGAAAAGCTACAGAAACACTAAGTACTGATACAATACTAATTAATCTGTTTGTAAAGAGATCTTTTATGAAAATTCCTCAGGAGAAGAAAATCCTTTAGAAAGTAAGGCAATCCTTCATTTTTCTAATGAGAAAAGACTTAACTAAAGAACCCTCAATCCAACAACAATAGAACCCATTAGTTTGCTCTTTCTTCATAAAAATAAATTGACAGCTTTACTGTACTAGTTGTCCAAACCCCTCAGCTTCACCATTAGCTGAACTACGTGATAACACTTCTGTCATGACTGATCTTTCATTCCAGTTGGATTTGTAGAGCTGAAAGCACAAATCCACTTTTGAAAAAAATCCTGAACTCTTTTTATACATTTTTAATATTTCTAAAATAAGATAATTTACAGGAAGAAAAATGCACTTGAAAATTACAGAATTGGTAAACACTTAAATGAAAATTTTAAGTATCTGTACCAAAACTACTTGTCTGAAGCCAAATCAGACATCACTGAGAGGTTGTCACACTCATCTGTTCTCGCTTTCTCATAGAATGCCTTCTAGGTCCTATAAATTTCCCCATCCTATTGGGTCATAACAGAAAAAAAAAATTCATGCTGGTTGCAGTTGTGGATTCCTCCAGCTGCCTGATGCTATATTTGAAAACTGCAAGCACATTAGCACAATTTTTAGCTTTTTCTGATCAGAAACTTTCCAATTACATGTACTTTCAGCAGACAAATACAATCCAAGAGAGCTGAAACATTTCATAAAAACATCAGTAAAGACAAAAGTTGGAAAAAAACACCCAATAGATTTCAGTCAACAGTGATGTTATTTCTTACCAGACATCCCTGAGTGCCCTGACTTGGGTCAGCTTGGTCAGAGTCTGATCTGGGGTAGGGACACCAACTCCTCCAGAGCCTCTTCAGCAGGGCGGGTGCTTGGTAGCTTGGGGTTACCCAAGAGTGAGACATGTTGGGATTTCAATGTACATCACTCCTCAGCAATGCTTCCAGACTAGAAGCTTACTTGTCAATTTTGGCTAAAAATGGGCCCTCTGATGCCCAAGAAAAAATATTTCAGACCATGAAACCACTGACCTTGCCTAAGTTGGAATCTGGCCTCAGCTGAATCTGGCCCCACAGTATAAGGTTCTAGGAGCTGCCAGGGTTCACAATTGTTTTTCATTAAGGGAACCGCATGCTGGTAAAATAAAACCGATTTCAAATGTTCAGACTTCCAATGAATGGGGAAGTCCAAGACCCAGCTAGCTGTTCTTAACATGTTTCACATATTTCCATTATTTTTTACTGGATAATTTTCCAGAAAAGGAGTTGCAGAGCTCCCTGGGAAATCTCAACACTTATAATTAACTTCCCAGTATCAGCATGCACCTAGGTTTCAGTTCTTTAGGTCCTTTTGTACAGTTTCCATATAACCAGCTGTAAAAATCTCTGTATTATGAGGAAAGGAGAATTGAGATAAAAACTCAGAACATGTATGAAAGAATCTTTCTGTTCCTAGGGACTGATTACACATATGGTGGGTATGTCAAGAGACTCACTGTTTTTTTCTTCTTCCATTTATGTTCTTAATTCTATGTTTTTTTCTTTCCCTTGATGAACAACAACACAACCAGTCAACAGAAGATGTTTCTTAGGATGAGCCTGTGATGGTTAGTGATGGTGAAACCATCCAGTCCTCCAGTTTCTACGTTCATAGGTTACTTTTTATTTTCTGAAGGCTCAACCAGCTAGAAGTTGATATGAACAAAATAGGAGAACCAGAAGATGATGCTCACTATCTTAGGCAGTGGAATTTAGAGGATGTAAACATGACCCTCCAGAAAGGAGGCATCCTGAGTGAACCATAATCAGGTGTTGTCACCATACTACTCAGTATCACTGTGACACCCAGTCCTCAAATCCCCCATATCTGCAGGTGTGCACAGAGGTTATGGCAAAAGCACTATTTGATCCTCAAAAGCAGAATTTTTAGGATATCATACTGTAGTTACCAATACATGGACTTGCAGCTCAGACACAACATCATTTCCCTTGCCATGCCACAGAGCATCAAACACATTCTTAACATTATTGTCCTTTATTTTATACATATATGATTAATGCACGCTTGTATATGAATCCAGTCCCTACAGTAATCCAAATGTTTTACCTCAAGGTATTTTACATGTCTCAGTATGTCCTTTTATATCCCTGACTATATATAAGCTTAATTCATACCATATCCTAAAGCTCCCATGGGGAAAACAAAGAATACCTAGTTCACTTTTTACTGAATGTAGAACAGATCCATAAAATTCTAAGCTAACCACAAAACAAATGTAATGGTAATATCAAAAATAATGTTTGATTGCTTCACCCTGCCTTTAAGTCAATGTGCATGCTGAAGATGGATCATGCAAACAAGCAGAGAGGAGAGTTTTCAGACCAAATCCTACACAGTCTGCTCTTTTAGGCATAATTGCTTCAGCAACCCTGATGCTTCCCCGAGTATTTGTTTTCACAATTTTAAACACTAGCATTCTTACTACACTCCTAGACAACATTGTTGCCTATAGACCAATAAAACAATCTTTGATAAGATCTTCACTCTGAAATAATTAAAGTCACTTACAGTTTCTTAAGGACATCACTCGAATGGCTACAGCAGTGAGGTGAACATTTGCTTCCACTTCTTCTAAGAAAGCATTTTTTGTTTTCAGTCTTGAATCTCAATCCTTGGTCTATGGTATAATATTTTGTATATCCATGTCTTCTGTGAAAAGGTTTTGAAACAGTAAAAATGTTCCTTGTTTGCTCTGCTCGCAACAGGCCATCTTGCTTTATCCGGTCATCTAAGTAATGTTTCAATAGACTGAAGTACTTTTCCACATGACAAGCCTGCGATTTCTCCTCCCCTTCAAAATTAGTCACTAAATAACCTCCTTGGCATGTCACCCAGTCACAAACTGTGCAACACTATGTGATTCAATCGCTCAATCATTTTTAATGTGTGCCTATAAGATGCATAGAAAGAGACTAATATTATGGAGCGAACCACAAAAGAGACTCACAAAGGGGAAAGCCATAAATAAAATAGTGAGTAACCTCTGTTTCAGTAACAGTGCATTTCAAAGGCAACACTATGAGACACATACATATTAATTCCTCAACAGGTAAAGACCTCCAACTATTTAGCAAATCCAGTAGACAGAATTCTAGAAAAAAAAATTCAGCAGTTATAAACCTTAGAAGCTTTTCACCTCCTCAGATTGGTAGTGACACTGTCGGAGGAAGCGCAAGCTCCTCCCTTGGAGGAGCTGTCTACTCATTAACCAGCTACCTGAGCCACTTGGCTAACCTGAACTTTAGGGTCCCGGTAAATCAATCTCATTGTTATTTCTGCAGCACACCACATATGCCATTATGATTAGTTGTTGGATTTTTTGTTTTGTTTTAAGAGGAAACAATAGAGAAGGCAAATAAATTCTCAAAAATCAGAACAGAAAGGATGCTTCACTTCCTTCTATCCCCTCACATGAAAAGACCAGAGAATATAGAAATTGTCTCCTTAAAAAGACAGCATTTACAGCCTAAAAAAGATGACAAATGTCATAAGGGAAAATTTCATGACACAAACCCTTCCCAGTCCTGCAGTTATCTTCTGTTTTGGGGGGTTGGTTCTTTTGCTCTTCGATTTTTGTCTGATTTTGCTTTTGTGCAAGTAAAAAATTGCCTCTGTCTTCATAACTAGCATTCAAAGGAATAAAAATACAATTTAAGCACACAATCATGAGCTAATATTGCTGTACAGAATCATTTCTAATGGGACCTTACAGGAGCAGCATTTCTGTTTCACAGTAGTGCTCTCAGTCTCAACCATTAGTGAAGGAGGCATCATTCATTTCTGCTATGAAAGGGCAATTTGACACTAAGCATTTAAGTAACAGGGCAAAGATCAGAGCAGATCTGGTACCCAAAACTAAAAATCCAGGTGTTCCTCCTCTTACTACCCCCAGCCCAGCATCAGTCTTCCAGCTTTTTAGACAGCTGCTGTGAATTCTGATTTGTAATGTACACTGTAAATTTGTATGCCATTATTGATCTTGACTAGAACTCAAAAAAATTTATATGTAGTATAATATAAGCAGTTTTTTCAGAAATGTAAAAAAAAAAAAAATTGTCTTAAATGCTTACTTTTCAGTTTCACTGTAAAATATTTTAAAATTTTATTTTTATTAAATATTTGCACTAGCACTATAATAAAGTATTATTATGGCACAGAAACAATGTTAAACCTATTTATTTTTATTTCAAATTTAATCAGTCAAGGCTTGTTTTTTGCAGTATAGGGATAAGGCAGTATTTACCATTCAAGCATCTGGTTTATATTTGGCAGGTTTAACTAACCAGTCAAGCATCCCCTTTTAATGAATGGATGTATATACTTGACCTAGTTAAAAAGCTGCTTAGGTTGGCGGACCAACCAGACCCAGAAACATCAAGAGTAAAAAATACAAGCAGATTATCCTAGAACACTTTATTGCCACATGTGCTTTTCTGCACTTTCAGAGTCTATTCTTCTATCCATGCTCTTCCTTACATGCTAACAAACCTGAAGTGAGAAATAATATTATTATGCTAACATTCAGGATAAAAAAGATGACTGTATCTTGCTAAGTTTCCCTGCAATGAATTGCAAGCTGGTAGGCTGCACATTTTCAGTAATTGGACTCTAGCATGACAAAGTGTTTCCCAGAACATCAGCCTGGAATATAACTAGTTCTCCATACATATGACATGATCTGCAAGAGTTTTCATGTATGTCTAATGCATACAAAAAGATTTTCATTAGATGAATTAATCTGTTTTTAATTTTAAAATATATCAGGCACAACATCATAAATATTGCACAGTTATACCATTACTAAGGCTGTAATTGAATTTGTAGGTTCTAACAATGCATACAAACATTTCAAGCATCACTTTCCATTTCAATTACTTTATCAGAGCCCTCAAGCATTACCTGGCTTGCCGTGTATTATCCCATGTATAATTACTTGCCATATATTTGTTTATAAAGTACAAGAGCTCCTTTTCAGTTTGAGCCCCTGTGTAAACCAAGGGCATGCCGCTAAGAGGCACAACACCCTATGCTTCACTGAGACCAAGCCTGGAAGTTTAGGTTAATTTAGGACTTTAAAACAAATGCTAATGTCTGTATTAATGATAGGCTCAAGTTACCACAGACCTGTAATGCCAGTCACCCTCCATTCTTCTACATCATTAACAATGTTGGTCTGTTGAACCTTCCCATCATTTGCACATCACATCAATTTATTTTCTGCTTGTTTCCCTCATTTTGAAGCAGAAAAAACTGTAGAGGCCAACATCAGGGAAACACACAATTATAAAGCCAGAGAATATTTTGAAGTCTACTGTGGGGTATACACATGGCATAGACATAACTTATTGCTTGACTGCTGATCGAAGCTCTTTCTGCTCCTGATAACAG
The DNA here is from genome assembly GCA_013400915.1 of Pardalotus punctatus. Lineage (NCBI taxonomy): Eukaryota > Metazoa > Chordata > Aves > Passeriformes > Pardalotidae > Pardalotus > Pardalotus punctatus. The sequence goes on from VZTX01008022.1 coordinate 338,114, forward strand.
CTCTTTTGGTTCCTATCCTTTAATAATACTTGCATGGATGGAAATAATTAAGTAGTTAATACCTTATAGTGCTGTAAATAACTATTTCCTTGACAGAAAACAGGGAAGCACTTACAGTGATTGCTGGTCACTAACTCAGGACTTGGTTTTGTTCTTAGCACTCTGGAAAAAAGCTTGTGATGGAGTCAATGTGGTTTTGCTTAAATTCAACAAGTTAGTTCAGTCTAGCAGAATCCAAATGGAAAGACAGTTTGCTGATGACAGCTTTTAGAGATATATTACAAAGAAAGCGTATTTCCTCCTGTGTTTGGGGGGTTTGGGGTTAGGATTTTGGGTGTAGATTTGGGTTTTGGGGCTTTTTCTGCCAAGGACAGTCTCATGCTACCTCATCAGTCCTATCGCCCACCCAGCTTCTAATTTTGATCCAGGAAGCCAACAGTTTGAGATGACCAAGACCAATCTGTGGAGCTGTCTGCAGGATCTCCTAATCTGCTGGCTCTGATACACAAGACTCATGAAGGCAGCTGGACAACTGCCATCAGCATCTTTCTTCTCTCTGCTTAGGGTGGCACCATGATATGACATTCAATTTCTTCTGTGAAAGGAGAATGACCCACCCTTAGCTTTGCCTCCAAATACACAGCAGGGAAGAAAAAAGTGTTCTTACCTCATCCTGATCCCAGTCTCAGTTGCTTCCCCATGGCAAATACGAGGGAGCAGAACACAGCCCCTCAAGTTGCTGTCTTTCACTAAGTCACCGAGGTGACACACCCCAGCATCCAGCCAGGCTGTTCTGCTGCCACTCTGCACTCCACACTGCTCTCCATGACCCCAAAAAACTCTTTCAGATTGGCCTTGACTTTCTCACATCAGCTCTCCAGCCCACTGCCCATGTTTATACCTACAAGGATGTGTGTGATGTTTCCTTGAAGACTGAAAATCCTACAGAAGCTCTTTGAATTTGAGAGGCCAAGCTAAACAAACAGGGAGGGAACAGAACAGTTCTGGCTGCCTAACACACACTAGATTTGAGATTATGTGCAGACCACACTATCTTCTCCTAAACATGCATATTGTTTGTTTTGTCTCTCTTTACTGATATTCCAAAGGCACGCAGTGAAACAGATATGCCTTGGGGTAAACACAAGTACCATAAAGTTCTCTTATACTTATTCCAAGCTCGCTAGTTCTTACAACATAAATGCAAACAAACAAAAAGCCCTCTTGCACCACAGAGCATATTACCACTGGCTAGAATGCACCACTGTAAAGGGGACAGGCAGCTCTACAGCTTCACTGCTGGCAAAGCAGCACTCTCACTGGAACAGCTGGAACTTGCAGTGTGGAACAACCTGTGCACAAAGCCTTTGAACCAGACCACAGATGAGCATCTGAGCTCCCAAGAGAATGGTGCTGTCTTGTAACCTGTGTACTTACATTACATATATGTTTTGTTACATATATATATATGTACATACATATATGTTTTGCACACCAACAGTAATGTTTTGGCCTACCTTTTGGTGACGGCAGATCAGTATAATCCAAAATTTTTGATTTTCAGGGATTAAAAAAGTTAAAGGCAAACAAGCAAAAGTGGGAAATCCTCTGCTGGAAACTCTGTAAGCCTCTCAATTTTTTTTTAAGTTTACTAGAGCAAATACAGCCAACTCTTGCTGGAGTTGCATGAAGAAGGTTCTGCAAAACTGAACTATTACGTCAGGTCTGCAGTCTGTCTCTCTACCCTGTAATTTAAACCTCATGGTTCCCCCTTGTTTCTGTGCTGATTTAACCAAGGACATTTTCCTAGCTATAGGAAAGTATCACAGCATGAATTGCAGACATATATGCATTAAGCACCTCTCAAAAAGTCAAGAGGCAATATTAATTGCTCTGGATTGAGGATTTGTCTCACCTAAAGTTGCATTAAAAGAAAGTCAACCAGACATCCTCCAGAGTCAGCTCATTTGCCTAAAAGCTGGGTGGGACAAGCAGCCCTTTTTTGCATTCCCAACCTCTCACCACTGACTGCAGTGGGCGGCAATTTCTACACTGAGCTTTTAAGGATTAGATTCTTTTTCTACTTCTTTGTAGTGAGCCTGCCCATATGTATTTTCATTTATCTCACTTTCTGCTCTGTTTCTCATCCTACTTTTTTCCTTTTTTCCCCTTCTTTATAAGAAAGCTGAGATCCTATAACTAGAAAGGAAAATAACAGCTTCACTCCATCTGCTGCTTGCTGGTCCATGTAATGGACATTGCTGTGATCCACCTTGAAGAATCCAACTTGACCTGTGGTTCCTGTTTTATTGAACTGAAATTTAAGCATCTCTCTCCTGAAGCTGGCAATAACATTATTTATCAGCAGACCAATACAGAAGCATATTCATTCTCCTCTTCCTCTGTCCTACCATTGGTACACTTATTTAACTTCTAAAATGCAAAGAACTGAGTTTGTGGCATGAAAGTTTTCCTTCTTAGTTCATAGGTAATGCAGAAATATTAATAAAAATAAGGAAGTCATACATTGGAAACATTTAACTAACACTTAACTCATGACTTGGACTTGGGCTGATGACCTTGAAGATCTTTTCCAGCCTAAATGACTCTGTGATTCCCTGACACTAGGAAGAGAGGCAAGAGGTAAAGAATTGTATGGAAAGGTAATAGGGAATTCTTAGTGTACAACTACAGAGGAAAGGAAAAAAGACAAAACAAAAAGGGAATAAGACACTGTGAAGGATAGTAAATAGGAGTTTGTGGAAGAGGCCAAAGATGAAAGAGAGTAATATTGGAGATGGAGTGCTGAGACATTAACAGGGAAACAAGAAAGGGATAATAAACTAAAAAGGAAACAAAAATACGAGACTTATTTAAGCTGGAAAGGGAGGAACTGATGAAAAAAGAGGAGTTAAAGAGACTGTAGCATATGAAGAAGTCAACAAAAATTAAATGAAGGAAAGAAAAAAACAGAATGAAGTGGAAAAACATGAACTACTGCAAATTCTCTTCAGTGCCAGAAGATTTTGCATTAGTTCTTGTTATTACAATGCTGTAGCCTAGCATAGCAGGCACAGGAGGGAGAGAGCAAGAAAGGAGGAGAAGAGAGACAAGAAAGAAGAACATCGAACATAAACTTCTCTGGTTTGGTTTAATATTCTGAGGCATTGTGAGTTTTTTGGCAGGTGTGGTCAGGACATGAGAGTTTTTTAGGAAACAAGTGAGCAGAGCACTTCAGGTAAATGCCAGTTGGAGTGACCCACAAATGCTTGAGGACATGGGCAAAGAAGATAAGACCATCAGTTGGCTTTGCAATCCACTCTCATACTCAAAACAAAGATATTTGAGATGCACCTTAAAGCTGTAAATGGCTTTTGAAACCTAGCACTTAGCTCAGCCATTACCACTGAAGATGTAGCTAAGGTTCCAAACAGCTTCATCTCCCTCAGACACTGCAAGAAACAACAGCTTTCTGTAAGTGAGATTTTAGTGCAGCATCTCTGAGACGCCCCGTGCAGTGGGACCGTGTGCTGAGAGAGAATGCTGAGGTGACTGCTGTCCTCTGTACATGTCTGGTCATTAGTGGGGGACAACAGAAGATCTGGTTTGGTGAAATCATCACCAAGCTCTGGCAAGTGATGAGACATGTCATGCATGTGTACACACACATGTGCATGCAGCCCTTACTTCTCAGGAAACTTTTTCCCTTATCAATTCTACTGTGTTATCAATCCCCTGACCACACAGACTTATGATCCCAAGAACACCTGCACATCAAAAGCTCTTTAGCCATTATCATGTTCGCTGGCCCTTCCCATTCCCAGACTAAGGTCACCTTTTTTTCAGGTGTAAAACAAGAGGCAAACAAAAAAGTAAGAGGAAAGCAGTATCACTCTTCTTCCTATAAAATGGTGAGCTCACAGCATGCATCATCTTAAATACAGCTAAAGGAACAGGCTCTGTATTTGGATGAGCCTGGTTATACCTGTACTGAACCTGTTGTCACTGATGGGCTGTCAGTGAGACAACCCTGACAACACATTGGCTGAACTCTGCTTGGAAGGGAAGGGAGCATAAGGCCACTTGGAGCCTCACCCAGAGCCATCCCATGAGAGCTTCCAGTCTAGCCACCCTTCAGGCTTTAGGCAAGGTGAGCAGAAAGATGGACAAGACGCAGCACATTTTGCATTGGCCTGTCTGAAATAACAGTGCCTCTGTGTGGAAGTTTATTTCCCCAGCAGCATCTCATCATTTGAGCTATCTCCCTGCTACCAGTCTGCATTGCTTTACTCCTGACTGGCAAGACAAACACCCAGGTCAGTTAACAGGCACTCATTTCTGCCTATTTATGCATTTAATTTCATATGAACAAATGAAATGTGAGAGTTAAAAAAATGTTTAGATTATCCAATTAAGCAGAGAGAAGTTAATAAATTTCTCATGCTTTATTTTCCTATGCTTTCTTAGTGTACTATGCAGAGAGAACAGCATGGTGAGTGCACTAAGAAACCTCTTGGCATTTCAGCCAAGATTTTTCAGGGTGTTATCACAAATGACAAAAATATAAACACTCTAAAACATAACACATTTCAATCCTAAAAAGGTTGGATTTACATAATTACATCATTGGTTTGCCAATATCCACATTTATCTCATCAGTATAGCATGGCCCACCCATCCCATAAGCTATTAGATTGTTTGGATTGAATGTATAAAAGCTGTTACTGATCTGTTTTTCTAAACTTAACATTATGACAATCCTCATAACTGGTGCTGCATTCAAACCAATTGTTGCTTTTGTTTTCAAACCAACAATTCCCTTCTTTTGCTTTTCCACTGATGCTTTTTATGGTAGAATTTTCTGAGAACAAACAGAGTCATGCAATTCATGAAAATGCAGACAGCATTTCCTCCCCCATCCCCATTCTCTTTGAAGAGATGAGGGACACCATGTACATAACATAGACAACCACCACCAATGCAGGGAGCCAAACCCTTCAGACCAATTGCAATTTCAGCTCTTCCTCAGGGCACCACAGAACTGATGGGGTCATCTCTTTTTTTTTCCAAAAAAGGAATACTTTCAAAGATGTACAGTTCTGGTACAGATCTGCGTTTTTATTTGGTTTAAATATGCTGTATATCAGATTTCTGCTATTTAAAAGAAAAATACTTTCAGTAACTGCACTCATAAATCAAAATAAATGCATGGCTTTCTGACTCCCTGTACTAACGACTCAGCTCTTATTTTTGTTCCATATTTGTATCTCTTCTCATTGCACTGAATACAAAACTGAACAAGCTGATATAGTGAAATGAACATAAAGAAAGCGCAACCCTTGGTCTCATCTGACATTACCAAACAACTGAGCCAAAATAGAATTCCTATTACAGATATACAAAATGAGTTAGGATGTAAATAATACAAAAATATCCTAAAACAGACCTGACAATCAAAAGACATAAGCAGCGTGTTTACATCTGTTTCTTCCAATATAAGGACATAGAAAGTCAGAAGAAAGAAGTTGTTGTGCTGACTTCTGAAGTCAGCACTACTGGCAGCAGAAATGGTCACAAAAAGTCTTAGATTTGACTGGATTTTGCGATGCAAGTGTCCAAACCACCACCACAGCCCATAGCTGTAAGGTCAAACAGCATTTGCAGTTGTATGTCTTTTGAAATGTTAGAAGTGCCATCAGTGCATCGATGAAGAGTCTTCTTAGATCACAAACTTCTTCCTATAGTGTTTTAATCCTACATTTTCTTTCCATTTTACTTCCTTCTATCCCTAAAATAGACAAATTGGTCAGCATGGCTGAGTAAACAATCTAGTTTACCCAAAGGTCAAGCTATCTATAGTAAATATTAAGTGATACAGGGACTAGCCCTTTACCCAACACACCCGTTCAGTCTTTTCCCTTAGTCACATGGAGTTCAAATTTGCAATGATGTAAGAAAGGCATATAGTCAGACAAAAAATAATTTCAGCATCACATCATTTCTCATAGAGTCGTATTGCGTGCTGATATTTGCAACCGTCTTGCTTTTGCCAGCTAAGGCTTTTTTCAACTCCAGATCTTAACCTGTATCCAAGAAAAGATATTTTTACTGCTCATATTTTCAGAAGTCTGATTAGTTTTCCAGAGCCCTTATTAGAAAAAGTACAATCCAACATGGAGAAGATTCAAGATCCTCAGACGTATAACTGTGTTCTCTTAAACACCAGGTAATTGTTTACTTCTCTTTGTTAATAGGAAGAGAGGGACAAAATTAATTGTCTTTAGTATTCATAAGACTAATGACCAATGATGTACTGAACTGGAGACTCAGTGGAAAGCAGAGCACCTGGGACATGACCATGAACTAACAGATTTTGGATTTGTGCAAAATTTATTGGAAAATCTAAGGTCCTGCATGACAAAAAGAACGGCTTGTCTGAAGAAGAAAAACACTGTTGCTCACTTCACTTGATTCTAGGAACCATGGTAGCCAAATGCTTACCTTCAAAAAGTGATTTTTAACCCTTGTTCAAGTAACAGCTCATTTGGAAAGCTACCAGGAAGTCATAAAACTTGACTGGACTTTGACTTGCGTGACTCCTGCAATTTAGATTAACTACCTGGTTTGCAAAGGAGGTAAAGGAGGACCTCCCCTCCTCGTATGGGAGGCCACAGCCATGAGCATTTTCATCATCTGTCATTATGTTTAGGGAGCTCCAGCAACGTCTGACTCTGTCAGCTATTTAAGAATTTCAAGTAAGCAGTCAAATTAGTGCAAACTGTTCTACTAAAAGCAAGGGCAGAGAAAATAAAACAAAAAACAGCAAAACTTCTAAAGAATTGGCACAAAGAAACATTATGTAAAAAGAGGTGGAGTAAGAATAAAACCAGAGACTAGTAAACAATAAAAAATGGACTCAAATCCAATCCTTATGTTTTTATTCAGGGCAAGCTCTCACTGAAAGCAGCAAAATCTTTGCCTGAGAACCTCAGATGTACATGAGAGATAAGATTTCTAGATTTAATGAAGAGCTGGAAAGACCTTCACCCAAAACAGATAATATGTTGTCTTTAAGAAACTTCATCAGCTCCAGGGTAAGCTCTCAGCAAACCTCAACATGAAAGGCAGAATAGCTTGAATACAGGCCTGTTAGTGGGATATAAAGCACCCTCCCCCCAAAAATTACACTCTCGGGGAGTTTCCAGGTAACTGGTTTGTGATATCTACCATATGACACACCTCTCCGACTAACTGGGAGATTATTGCATGGGTGCGGCAAGCTCATGTTCCTTGAGCAGTTTTATATCAAGAATATGACACTTTCAATGGCAGCTTCATATAAACTTAAAATCCATCCTCACTGTTTGAAAATTTAAAAAAAAAAAGTATCTTTTAAAATGTTGGTATAGTAATAGGATCTACAAGGTTATATTCCTTATGCATACATGTTTTCCTTATACATACATGTAATACTATTCCTAATGTTTGTAAAATAATGAATATACACCAAGGCACAAAGCCATCATATTAAAAAAGCCACAGCACAGTATCCATCCAACTGTAACGCACAATCTGTATCTTTAAACAAAACGGCTTTTGATTAGAAAACATTTGAGATTAATATATTGTTTCATGTGTAGCTAAAATAAAAACTATTTTTTTCCTTATAATTCTATCTACTTTCTCACAACTTAGGCTTTTCACAGCAGTAGGTATTGTATATCAAAGGACACATGAATGAAAGAGAACAGGTACATTTACAGTCTTTCATCACAGTCTGATCTGATGCAGGTACTCCTTGGTGTCTGCAGATCTGTAGCTGCATGAATAATTGGTAACTACTGAAAACCCATTCAAAGCAAAAGTAGTAAAATCCATATCAGTAAAAAAAAAAATAAATCCAGAACATCAGAGACAGCTTTTATATATTTTGTTCAGATCTCAGCAAGATTTGTAATAGCAAGTTGGAAAGTAACTGTTCATGTTCAATACATAAGTTTGAAACTAGACAAAAAATCTCAGAGTAGAGTTTGGTGATTTAGAGAGCAATTAAATATTTACTTTCTCATACAGCTGAAGGAAGAAGAAAGAGTTTTCACTGTTCTGATTTAGATTCCCACTTAATCTGAAAATATCTTTTACTTTGGAAAATAAAAAAAAGACAAAAGGAATTAGATATCCTTCATTATTTATAAGCATCATCTTACCTTACATCTCTTGGTGAGTTCTGTTTCTAGATGACTTTGGCAGGTATTTTAATTCAGAATTAGTTTCAGCAATACATGCCATTACATCTGCTCTTTAAAATAAACCGCTTTTTCTCTTTTCGTCAGACGAAGTATGTGGCCTAAAAGAGCTGCAGCGTCTCTGCTCAAGAGATTTCATGGACACTCAGAGGCATTCTTTCTACTGTATGGAAGTTAAATCTGAGTAAGGAAGGCATTTTTCCTGTCCCGGAAATCAGCATAACCAAAACCAATGCTGAGCTAATGAGAAATGTTTCTTCCATGTGTTCTGTTTGGCAGACACCGCAAGTCATATCAAGGAAACACGTGATGTTTATAAATACAATATGGCTCATGTTGTCATAACCTCTCAATGACAAAAAGAGCAGTAGAAAAAGCAGACAGCAAAACAGCAGGAGAGATGAGATTTGTATGATTTGGAAGGTCTCTATCAGATAATAGAGGTATTAGCATTTGCCTTTTCATTATTTTTTCTTTCTTCCCAAAAGGAAACAAAGTATTATAGTAATAGGATCAGTAAGGTAAACACATGGCGACTTATATAAATGCTGTCCTATAGGCATCCTAGCACTAAAATGCATTCACCCAATTTATTGCTTGAATTATTTTCCAATAAATACTTTTTTCTGAATACCTCTAAGTAGTGCAAGAAGCTCTTATTTTTTTTAGCTGTAGTATGCAATGTAAATATATAATTGTGGCAGGATTTGCAGCTTTTATGTTTATTGATGTTAAGATCATGAACAATTCAATGAAAAGAAGTTAAACATTTCAAAGATGCTGGAGGTATGTTTACAGGTACATTAAAAGGATTATTATGCTTTTATTATTCCTCTATCTTTTCCATAAAGCAGCACTGAATTTCAGCCACCTTGGAAGACTTAAATTCTTGGAGAGTTGTTTGAGGGTTTTTAATCCTTGTAGGGTATTTTTAGGTTCATAAATTGCATCTAGCTCTAGAGAGTTAAAATGTTAGCAGCCTGCTAACCCGTCACGTTCAGGGGAAAAATGAAAAGTTGGTGGTATGCAATTTTAATAATAAAAGCTATTCAGCACAAGTTTACCCAGCTTACCAAATGTCTGTCTCATTTTCCTATACAAATCATTTTAACTCTCTCAACCTGGCAGTCAAAACCCCCACTGCTGTCAGGAACATCATCATCTTTTTGCCACTCTAACTCCCATAAAATGTGGAGTTTCCAGGTACCCTGCACTGCCCCAACTCAGCTCTGACTCAACTTGCCCTAATTGTTCTTTATTGGAGAAACAGTCTCTAAAAAAAAAATCCAAAACACCTCAAAGGACACCTCAATACAACAACAGCCACAACAAGCATTCTTTGGATATTCTGGCCTCACCCACCCAGCAGAGATCTGGGGAGACAAGGGAATTATAAGCAAAACAAGTCAGGGAATTAAGCAAAACCATGACAGGTCTAGGACATTATTTAAAATAAAGTGTACCCCACAGACTTTAGGGCAGGCGAATGGGAAGAAAAAGACTGCCAAGCAAAATGGCCACTGGTTTCTTATGAAGTAAAATTCCCTCCCAATTCTCAAAATTGGCTGGTAGGTGAAGCCCAAAACAAAGTGTTGCATAAGCCAACATTATTAGTATCCAGCTGTGCAACCAGAAACACTGACTAATTTCTGTAACACAAGGGGGAGATTATAATTTAAGTTTCTTTATCCTTTAGCCACTCCAGAAAAGGAGGGTGTAGGGAATGAGGACAGAAAATATGCCATGCACATTCAGTGGGGCAATCACTTCAGCTCAACACCCCAGGATGAACGGAGCTGCATGACACTTGGAAAGAAACTCAATTCACTCAGCAACATAAAAAGCCCCACCATCAGTTCTTTACTGTCATGTCCTTACACTTGGTCAATTCACCATTGCTGACTGGAGGAGTGGCAACCTGGGCCCTTCCCCTTCCGACCCAGGCAAATCACAAATGTTAATTCCCAGGGCACAGACCAGCACGGCTGCGTACATGCATTTACACTGGAATTTGTAACAATGCCGGGGGAATAAATAGACCATCTAAACGTCTAAGACAGTATTTTGTCAGTAGAAAGTATTGTTGCATAGAGAGCTAGAAAGGGCTGATAAATGATACAAGCTTAGATGAAGGAATAAATGAATGAAAGGCAGCAATGTGAATACACATTTTTCAAAAAAACCTAGCTGTTGCAGAATTATAGTGCACATTTTGGGAAAGAAAAAATAAAAAAGGAAGAGCACAAGCACAAATATTCAGTGAGACATCACTATGTGGCTACTTCTTGCTTGAGCAGCATTCAACATGGCAGACCTATTAAACAGACCATGCTCTGTGAGATGTAAATGGCCAATACCAGTAAGCAAGGCACTCAGAAGAATTTCAAGAAAAACCTTCCTTTAGAGCTTGCTTGGACCCTCAGCCAATTCCCTTTTCTCAAACATAACCCACTCGGGAAAATGCATTGAAACAAAGAAGAGCAGGAAAATTAGAATTAATGGACATGAAAGCTGAATGGTTCGATAGAAGATCTGAAAGTTACAGATCCCACATTCTTCTTGCACATTCTGAGTCTTCTTGTCCATATGGATAATACTTAACACTTCAAGTGTTACTGCCAATCCTTATACAGGTCTCACATCTGTTTGGTAGTTAAAACAGGTGTTCAAGCTGGCAGCTAACATTATTTTCTTAGATTATTTTGGGCCAGTTACATGGAAATTATTATAAATCACATGAATAGAAGGCTGAACGTCATCAAAACCAGGGATAAACATTCCAAAAGGACAAGAAGACAAACAGCAGAAAAATCTGTAAAGGCAAAACTTTCCCAAACATCAAGAAAATAAAGCTTTAATTCACAGATGACAGGCGATACAACCACACTCAGTGCATCACCATGGAAAAACATACTTACAATGACTAATTCATGATATTCCAAATACTGTTTTTCAACGGTCTCAAAAAAGCCGCTTTTCTGTAGGTATTTTGAAACAGTTAAACATGATGCCAAGCTGCTTGGCACACTCCCTGCTTCCCACTGTAGTAAATTTAGCACTCATATATCATAGGAAATTGATGAACATCGATTTGCCCAATGCAAAGATATGCAAACTTAAGAGAAGAGATAAAAGCAAAGGTTTTTCTACAATCTTATGGGTTCTGTGCAACACCAGTACATAAAATCTACATGTTTTTCACTTAGAACCCTCACATTTCCACCCCCTTTACTCTGGTTTTCTAAGGAAAGAGGGAGAGATAATCCATCTGGTTATTGGTGGTTTTTTTTCTGCTGAACGAAAAACTGTGAAGCCCCAGGCAAATTTCAACCAGATTTAACCAAGCAGAAAGCATAAGACTACTACATCCCTATAAATTTTGCCAAATTAGAGATTTGAGAGGAGATCCTACTGTACTTCTGCCAAAGAGAGGAAAAGCTACAGTGTGGGCTCCAGCTTTTTAGACCCCAGAGGACGGACACTGGAGAGTGTTGTTACTTTGGGGAAAGCCTCAGTTAGGGCCTGAGTGTTGCTGAGTAAGGAAGAACCCAACCAAAAGACACACACAGCCTTAGACAAACAGGTTTCAGTATTTCTGGAGCTCAAGAAATCGCTTGTTTCCATGCTCTTAACTTTGAAGTGCAGAAGTTCACATAGATCAAAGGGAGGACTTTTTGCATGTTTCTCCACAAAGCCCCTGCGAACATCCTGGCTCTGACTTCACCTCTCAGACCAGAAAGACAAGAAATCTGCCAATGCAAAGGGAAAGCCAGAAGAGAAAATAGCTCTTTTGCTGGATGCACAGATTTTCAAAATGGTGTCTGCATTTCTGCAAAGTAAAATGCAATATTCTGCCATGGAAACACCACCTCTGCAAAGGTCATCACTGTGTCACCACTATTTTTTAGTTATTGCCAAAAGGAGCTAACTCAGACATATTCAGGAGATGTTGAGTGTGTGTATCTGTTGTACAACATAGGATTTTAAAATAAGCAGTTCAGATAATTGCAGTTTTTGCACAGAAGCAGCACCTGTGTTCAAAACAACTCTGTTAGGCAGCAAATGCCTGGAAGAGGGCCAAAGAAGTAATTTTAACTTTTAAATATATGCAGTTAACTACAATAGTACCTTCAAAGCAGACCTAGAACACACAAATAAAGCCACAGTATATACCTGCAGCATCCACTGTACATGGAACAAGAACAGTATCAGTATAAAGCCACAGTTACAAGCATTAATGTCATAATGCACAATGGTAGCATGTCATGCCTTTGAATATGAATGAGATGTATCGGATGCAGCCAGTTACTACCACAGGAATATAACTAGAACTGAAGAATTTCAGGATGTTACAGAATACACAAAAAACTATCACATCTTCCCTTTGAAGCACATCCATTTCCTTTCTCATGTTGTGTGTGCAGCAGCGTGAAAAATCAAGTAATCAGATTTCTGACCTAACCAAAGGACCATTTTATAACTGAAGTGCATAAATGAGAGGTGGTTGAGAACACTGCCTGTAAATCAGCTATTGCAATCTTTCTAAAATATTGTGGCCTTAAACTGTTGAAACACAAGAAGTACTTACACAAAATATTAGTAATAAAGCAGTGAGACATGATCAGAATGGGTAATGAAAACAAGTAGCAAATGTACAATTAAGGAAATCACTTCACAGGAAATTTTCTGCACCGTTGAATCAGCTTTGGAACACACATAAAAGCCACGAAAGCAGGTAGGACAGTAGTGGCATTCTCTTCCGACCCCATTGAGTTCATTTGGTCATACCGTTTCCTGTGGGCAGACCCAGGATGGGTGGGGAGGAGATGAGGTTGTGTAATCTCACCACCACCACCACCACCACCACCACCCTCTACTGCAGCACCAGCTGCATGGAACATGGTGGCAGAGGAGCCACAGCTGCATCTCCTGCCCTCGGCATCAGGATGGGAGATAACAGTGCAGCAAAAGACAGAAACAGTGAGAGAGAGAAATCAAATGTTTCAATTGCATTCTCTGTAGTTTCCTAACTCAAAATGTTCACCTGAAAATTCAAATATACTCATCCTTTTTCAGTAGAGGTAGAAAATTTTAGAAAAAGACAAAACCAGAGTGGGTATTTATCAGAATTTCCTATCCAAAATTATAATTTACAGAGAGTTTCAGTAGACTTCAAGTGAAGTACATCTGCTCAGCCACTGGAAAACAAACCCTACTGAAACCTTACGGCAGGGTACTAACACCATGCCATACTTCACAGTAAAGTGTTTGGAAACACAGAATAGGAAGTTGTAAAAACTCCAAGCACTGTCTGTGTCACAAAATACATAATTAAAGGCTACATTTTGCTTCACATGCTTTATTGCCTTTAAACAAGATCAAAAAACCAGTTAATGCCCAGGGCAAATAATTGGAAAAAGAAAAGCAGTTAAGACACATTACAACAAGCATTATTTATTCCCTCTTCTGTAAATGTGTCATACATACACTCCTGATTTTATGAATTGTTGTGCACGTATTACATTTAAGAATTTAAACATTTAGTATAAAAGCTGGAGGAAAAATAATATAAATACAGCACTAGTACTTACCCTTATATCTCCATTTACAGCTCTGGAAGTGTGATTAAATGCATGTGCAGGATCTTTGTTGTAAACTTTAAGGAAAGATCGGTCTTGAATATTCCTGGAATTAAAAGAATCAGCAATGACAACAGATGAAAGCAGTTTTATTTACTTTGTTTCAGGTTGAAAGTTTCAGGTAACAGACAAACATAGTAGGTCTGCAGCCGATCTATAAGAAAAACGTAAATGCCATAACTAAGACACACACACAAACAAAAGCCTACTTTGATTCTCTTTCCCATGGGAAGTATCATTCTTTGACTACAACTCCACACCCATAAAATTAGATAGTGTTGTTTCTTTCAAGATCCTGCCATAGAGTGAAAACACTTTGAAGACAATAGAACTTCAACATTTACACAGCACTCAAAAAGGATTTCGTTAATATTTACATCTTTTATTGTGCACTCAGCCCACATAATTTTTTGCTATTCTAAGAAGCAAGAATATCAAAAGAAAAGCAGTCTTTCTAACTGTGATTATTCTTGAGGAAACCTTAATTACCAGCTTGTTCAGAAAGCTAAAAAAAATTCAAAAAAGCTAAAAATTCAGTAGCAGTAAATTCTTCCTCTAAACTTTATCTATAATAAAGACAGCTTTTAAAGGGAAAAAGTAAGTATTACAGAAACAAATTAACAAAAATTTTGATGACAGCTTACACAGAAATGGTTTACATCAAAAGCACTATGAGAACACTTTTGTTTTATTAGGACTCTACACTTTGTCATTGATTAGTTCATTGTTTAACTACTACATTTAGGAAAGAGATGATAGTTTTCTATTTTGTTTCAAGACCTACCTTCCAATAATTTTATGGCTTTGACACTTGCCCTGAGCTCTGCTGATTTCTGGTTCACATTTAATCAGTAGCAAACCCTCCAATCTATGCTCACTTGCATCCTTTCAAAGCTGCGATTCCTTTCATTTCCCTGTAGTGATCTTTAGAGAATTTACTTACACACGTGACTGAATTCCTTTCCTCCAGGTGCAGCTACAAGTCTAGCGAACTGATCTTAATCACTTGGATTATAATTTAAAAATGAAGGGAAGGATTGTTGGGCAGGTCCAATTTCTTTCTTACAATGTCATATTACAATCAGTGATTGCTTTGAATGGGTAGCTAGTCAGAACTTGTGTTGCTGTTGTAGATGTCAAGTAGTTATTAAAGAAACCCTGCAGCTTAAGAGACAGATCAGTGTCTTGTGTTTAAAAACTGAAGGGCTGATGAGAAGTTTAGTATTTATGACTGTTTACTTGTAGACTGCATAAGAAAATAGCTACCTTGCAGCAAGTTCAAGTTCTTCAATTATTTATGGTAACAGAAACTGTTTTCCGTCTTGCAAATGTGACCCTTTTGCTTTGAGACCTGCACTGGGAGTCTCAGTTACCATTGTCTGCCTCATACTTGGGACTATGTTTTTCTCAATACAAAGCAAGCTCTCTCATCTTTGGTTAAAGAAATGGCATATTATTCATTTAAATACATTTTATCTGCTGTCTTTTCTGTGTGATGGCTATGAGATGGTACCTCAAATAACTGGAGGTTTTTTTAAAAGTATTTTCCATAAATATTTCTTGTAGAAACATGACACTTTAAAGTAAAATATTGCTGCAAGGCAAAGCACCAAAATACTAGGCATTTGATCTCTGATATGAATGTATTTCACCTCATGTTGCTATTCTAAGATAAACATTACTGATAACAGATATATATTACTGTACTTTTATTATTACTATAATTTGCATTACTGTAGCTCCCAGATGCCCTTGGCATGTTCAAAGACCTCACTGATCTGTGTGTGCTGTGTAAACACCCCAGGAAGACAACCTCTTCACCAGTTTACAAAGTGAACAGAAGTCACAGGATAGCTGCAGGAAGATAAGGGAACAAAAAGAACTCAGAATACCACAGTCTCTCCAGCCAGAGGAGCAATAAACAAACCCTGAAACCATGCCCTGAGTAGGCAGTGCAACAGACAGTGGGAAGAAGACCAAGGCAGTGGCTTGGCAGATGTCTGTGGAGGACACTTTCCAAGCACGTTAGAGGGCTGCCTGAGAGAAAGCGGGAAGGCACTTGTTTGAAAATTAAAGACGTAGAATTCAAGCTGCCATTATTCACCAAGTGGAAGCAGATGGCACTTGGTACTCAACAAGAAATGAAAAGTAGCATTGAAGTGGGCTTGGAGGAGCCCTCATAATGAAGACAAGTAGTTTAATGAGATGGAGAAGATACAGTCAGAGGACAAGTGAAAAATAAATGCATGCAGAACAGTCTGCTTCTCAAACTAGGAGAATGATCTTTGTTGCTTCATTTGAATGGGTAAGAGCAAGCAGGATTACCTATTACCTGTGCCAAGAAAAGACGATTACAGCAGCTGCTATTAAAAAATTGAAGAATTACATGAGTGTTTTTTCTCTGTGTGATTGGAAAGGAAAGGCTGTACAATAGCGATGTTCTGGGGGAAAAAAATCTGAAATCTACACTGGATGCAGAACTCTGAACCACTTTAAGAAAAAGAGTGGACTTAAGTAGAAAGACAGGGCTTTGTTCTCAGTGATAAAAAAAAAATTTTAAAAAGGGAAAAAAGAGACAGAGAAGGAAAAGGAAAAGGAAAAGAAAAAGAAAAAGAAAAAGAAAGGGAAGAAACATGATGACCTAATGCAAGGCACAGAAGAACATGGAGCAGCCTCTGAGGGAGATGGAGAGCTTAAAGAGCTGACTGAAATAACTGTATTTAAGGGAAAGAAAGAAGAGGATTGAAGGAAGACATGGTAAGCAAAGGACAGAAAAAGGATGCTTCATTTCATCTGTTCTCTGAGGGGAGACACTGGCAAGATCTTGTGAAGAATAAGGAACAGAAATGGAGAAATGGTTGTGGAAATTATTCAAAAGTGGTCAAAATGCAGCTGGTAGTGCACGTTATGGACTCCCTTAACATAGAATTCCTCGGGTTTCCTAAGTGAAGAGGGTGGCAGAACAGAAGGAGGGAATTTTGTTATGGAGGAAGTCAGCTGGGTTGTGGGGCTTCCTCTAGAAATGCTCTACAATACCAACATAGGAACAGAGGAAGCAGATGTTGGGATTGAGCCAGGCCTGAAGCTGGCAGAGTGACGCCTGCAATGGGAGCAAGGGAAAAAAGGTGGAGTGGCATTAATATAATCAACAACCACATTCTTGGGGGCAGGGAGGAGATGAAGTCATAAACTGTTAGTCTGAAACTCAAGGGAAGATGGAGGGATAAAGGGAGAGAGAAGGAGCCAATGGGCCAGACAATGGTTGGCAATAATGCACTCGGCAACAGAGATGTAGTAACCCCTATCTTGATTCAATCAGTTGATCTGATCTTGTGAATAAACTGTTTGATGTATAAGAAACTTGTGTACGTGTTGATAGATGATGATGAAAAAAATCCGATGGGTCTTCACACAGGCATTACACTGGCCAAACAGGGTGTGGGAGTCTGCAAAGCAAGTAAGATTAAAAGAAACTGAAATCCAAGAGACTGGCTAATGACAAGACACTGGGTAGACAGCTTGAGGAGAGCAAGACACAGGTGAGAAAATGGAGTGCAGTGCTGTTCAAAGATTAAGAACAAGAATGGGGGAATCGGATGTGGAAGGGCTAGAAAAGCTCCAACTTGCTCTTTTAACTACAACATGATATGGAGAAACACAGCTGTAGGATCTCCAGAAGAAACAAGGAAGCAGTGGACAGTACACTCCTTCTGCTCCACATACTTTTCCTGCATTAGTGGCAGACTAGCAGAGAGCAAACAGTTTTCCTGCTTTCCCCTTTATCTTCTTATGCTCCTCTGTCCATTTTTATCACAGTTTTATAAAGTGTTACATGTCTGAGGTGTACCTGAGAGCTTAATTTATGCATGATTTGGGACCTTCTAGGGACCCTGAGACCCTGGTCCTCCTGTTGAAGGAACATAGTTAATTAAAAAGCTGCACTCCCAAAAAATAAAGGATAGAAAAGTGAACCATTTATTGACCAAACTCTGAATTAGTGAAGGGAATGGCTGCATTAGTTGCTGCCTCCTGACATATAACAGGAAGGGAATGGGGCTGCAGCAGCGGTCACCAGCACCACAGAGCTTTGGCTGTCTTAGATGGCACAACTGGCACTGTTGTGAGAACATCAGTGACATTCATGTCATTACTTCAGGCTCACAAGAATAGGCTTTGCACGAACAGCAAAGAAAAAACCCAGGTTTTCTGTAAACATTTATTCTGTATTCTGTATTTTAAATAATTAAGTCTCAGTTAAAATGCAATAAATGTATGAAATATGTAAACCTTTGTGTATTATATGAATATTTCAACAAGGTATGCCATTTATCAGTGGCTCATGCAATGGATAATGCACCTCCAGCCAAAGGCACTGTCAGACCAGACCTCCTGTATTACTTAGCTACCATTGAACATGCCTTTGTGTGCCAGGCCACCGTCTGTCAGATACTTATCAACCTCACTCCTTTCTATTCTGTAAGTGCACAACAAAACAAAAAAACACAAGGAAACCCCAAACTCATGAAACCAGTAGCTATAATTCTGTGTCTTACCTCACATCACACAATTCATAGTATATGTTTCTGCTCTCATCCTTGATGTAAATGGCAACACTGGGCGATTCCAGCATTTTCATTGTCAGCTGCTGGGGGAAGGCACTTACAAAAAGGGCACGAATTGTGTCTGTGCTTGTGATTTCATTCGGCATCCTCAACTGCTTTGTTTCATCTCCATACTGAAGATATAAGACACCTACAAGCAAATGTAATAGGAAGTTACATATTCTTAGGTGCACAGTAATGATCTAGTTTCAAAGCCTATGCGGAACACAGAACCAAGCCCATAACGAGAAGAGAAAAACCAACTCACAGTCTTTAAAAAATAAAGCATGTATGTCATTTTCCTTTTCAAAAGACTATTGGAATAGAGCACAAAACAATGATATAGTTCTGCCTTGATAAATGTGCTAGTCCCAGTACTGAGAAGCCTCTTACTTTACTTCAGCTAGATAAATCAGAAGTTTACCTTACAAATCCTTATGGAAAATCTCAAACACACCAAGTTTTCCCTTTATTGGAAGTTGTTGGTAAATCACAAGGTATTTTTTAAAAAAGTAGCTGAGGAAGAAGTTCATCCTTTTATAGCACCCAGCTTTCCTAATGCATAAATTTTGCATTTTAAACTCACATTTATCAATAAAACCAGAATTTTCATTTTAGCACAAGGAATTTTATATTCACAGTTCAGTTTGCTGGCATTATATAGCATAAAGCCTCATGTGAAACTCCTGCCAGGAGTAAAACTGAGGTCCCCCACAAAAAAAAGAGCAATTTTGGATCCTTTCAGTTTCACAGCACTGTTATCATACTTAGCACTCAGGAAGAAACATGAGTAATCTTAGATTGCAAAATACGACATTCTTATTCACTCAAGACAGAACACCTTTCTGATAGAGCTGTTTTCAGGGAATGGGAGGCTGTGATAGGCACACTAATGGAAATAAACATGAATTATACAGACCAGGGAGTGACTGAAGGGATACGAAGAACCTCTTCCAAGATGCCCGTGTTGGCCCTGCCAGGCCTATGCTGACTCCTCTATAACCAGCATGTGCCTGTACTCCACTGGCCAGTACTGCGTGAGTGTGGCTCAAGAGCATTGCTACAGCCCAGTGCCATACCATTGCCACCTCCAAAGCCCTGAGAAAGCACTGACGAAGAGCCATCACAATCAACAGAAGAAATAAGTCTAGACTTGATGGTGTTGATGAGTTCTAACCATGCTGGGCCTGGCTCCTAAAGAAAACCTAAAGGTCTTCTCACGAGCATCTCCAGCATGGGAACGTTTATTAGGACCTGCACAGCAGGAAAGAAGTTGCCACAGGACTGCAACTAGACTAAGCACTTTTGACATGTACAGCACTAACGAGCAGATTCAGAAGCAAGTGTTCCACTGAACCGCTTTGGATACAAGGAAATGGGGACTGGTAAGCCCAGCTGAGTGCACTGTGCTCTTTCTGAGCCATCTCAGGTGTCTCTGTACAGCACTGCATTGTGCCAGGAGGAAACACCTTTACCCTCTGGCTGGCTGCACCAGATGGAGCAAGTATAGCTTCTTCAATGGTGCAAAAAGATGGCAGATCACAGAATCACAGAATGGCTGAGGTTGAAAGGCACCTTTCAACCCACTCTGGTCCAACCCCCGCCCCCACTCAAACAGGGACAGCTCCAGCCACTTGCACAGAACCAGACAGTGTCTGTATATCTCCTAGGACAGAGACTCTACAGCCTTTTTGGGAAACTGGTGTCAGTGCTTGGTCAATCTAATAGTGAAGAAGGGTTTCCTGATGTTAGGAGGGAATCTCACACATTTCTTTTGGTGACTGCTGTCTCTGGTCTTCTCACTGAGCATGAATGGAAAGAGCCTGGCTCTGCTTTCTTTGCCCCCTCCCTTCAGGTTCTTGCTGCCCTTGAGCCTTCTCTTCTCCAGGCTGAACAGTCCCAGCTCTCTCAACCTGTCAAAGCAAAGAGGCTCCAACCAAGTTAATAATCTCTGCGACCCTCTATTGGATTCTCCACAATCCTGGGAAGATTCTGTGCTGCCATGCCTTTGCATCTACCAGTAATTAACACAGGTGGGCTAAAGCTTGGTAGAGCATTTTACACAACCTGAATTCACCACAGCAATTGCAGTGTAGATGCGCTGTAATGTTGTGATCCCATGACCAGTACAAACGGGAGGGCTGGGAACACAATGCCCTCAGTGCAGTTACCATCAGCCATCAGAAAATCTCAGCAAATCACAACATTTAGATGGTTAAGTCAGATTCACACTTGAAAGTCATCTGCAACAGGATGGGCAGTTTATGGTGCTGAGAGACAAACACTGAGCAAAAGCAATGGGAAAAGCCAAGGTCCTAGAATACAAAGGCAATAAATGAAGAGAGGGCATTTCAAGCAAAGATGAGACCTCTCTCCCCTTAGTCTTCAGTATTTTTGTCCCTCTGTTGTCCAAAATTGCTATAGAGCAAGGAACAAACAGTCAGATGTTCCTACAATCAGTGTGCAGATAATTGTGCTTGCACTTAGGGAAGGAAGATGTTAACTTTCCTCAATACTAAACAGACTACTCAACATTACCTAACCATTATTTAATGTTAGGCCACTTTTATAAAACAGAGCTGTTAACCTAATCTTCATATTATTATCAAGAGCTGATACTTCTTCCTTCATTAATATTGCAATTAAACCCTGTATGAATCCTACTACAAATTCCCATTTTCCTTTGTCTGGAAAAACTTATTCAGACTGAAATTTAACCACTTTTCTTTTAAAGACTGAGAGGAGTTTTCCTACAACTTTTATTTCTAATGCCAATATTTAATGTGCTATTAAACTATTTTTCTCTTTTTTTATTATAATTGAGACATCATTTATTTCTTTATGTTCTTCTAGGGAAAATTGTCTTTTTAGTGCTCATTCAAATATTCTATGCAGCTAAACACTCTTTAGGATTCAGAAACCAACTATATTTGTAAAAAAAATTAACTAAGATAATGACTACATTTATTTCACTCTTCCAAAATATGCAAGAGCATATTTATTTTTGATGATAGCTTTCAGTTCTTATGAAGAACATAAGGAACCTTCTGTATTTTGGCATTTAAACTTTCTTGGATTTAGTAGCAAAATAAAAAGATTTTTCTCCTAAAAAGACAGGCTTTGCATATCAGTTTTGCAGTTGGGTGCGACTCTCTTTTCTGCCCAGTTTAAAAGTTAGTGAAAAATGTAGAAATGCTAGTTTTGCATTTCAGACCATTAAAACCACACTGAATATTGAGCTACTGAAACCATTAACACAGAATAAACAGAGTGGAAAAGTCTTCCTTATGCACAAGTCTAAACAATTTCAGAACAGTCTTGTTTCTGCCTGTGCTTCAATGCTCCCACAAAATATTGATCCAAAGCAAAATCACAATTGTCCTTGAGTCTTGAATTTTCAAAGCAAATATGTATGTCACACCTTAAAACAGACAGTGTAAACATACAACTTGGAAAAATATTTTGGCCCCAATCTCACTGCAGAGAGAAAAGGTATTTTCAAAGGCACAATAAATTCTTTTTTCTTCCTTTTTTCTCTTTTAAATCACATGCCCTAAAAAAAAATCTACTGCCTTTTCTCTTGAGTTGTTTGATCCCTATCATGACATAGCAACCCTTTAGGGCATTTTCTATTTGACAGAACTAACTGCTCACTTCTGAAAATCCCTTTTGAGCATATACAAAATAAAGAGACTCAAAATCCATTAGTTAAAATCATTCACATTATTTTTCCTTCCACACATTGCCCAGGTGAAATTCTGAACACTGCCAATACCCACAGGTTCCACTTCGTGGAAGCTGCTGGAGCTCTGAGGTGTGTTTTACCTTCAGCTAAAAAAATCACTCCCATGGAGATTAAAGCAAGAAGAAATAGAATATAACTCAGGCATGGCTTTTCCTAGGGCACAGCACACTTGTCAGCAAAGCTGCTGGAAAGACATTTAAACACAAGGGATATTCCTGTCTCCATGTGCCCTCAAGTCCTTCTTGTACTTACACTTCTGTTGCCATGGATCTACCTGAAACATGAAGATTGTGCCTAGTTTCATAAAATACAAACCAAAGAGGACTACAAAATTCCCTGCTACTCTGGAACAACACGCATGAAGATGACTGTGAATGAGGTAATGACACCATGCAACAGTTCTGAAAGTACATTTCAGACAATGCTGTGGCTCCCACTTCCAGGAACTCCGAGGTGCTGCCAGCCCTGCACTGTCCTACAGCTACAGCACAAACTAGAACGTTAAGCCATCCCCTTTGTCATGTCAGTATAACTTAGTCGCAGAAATACCTCTGGAATTTCAGATCATTCTTCACCCTACAAGCAACAGACCACAGACTTAAACACAGGCCACAGCAGAAAACATTTACATGGAGGCCTCGGTAACATAAGCCTTGTAACAAATTGCTTCACAACATTCCTGTCAACAAAGAGGTATGTTTTATAGAAAGGGAAATCAAACACCCGAGAGGTGAAAGAACATGTTCAAAGAAAGGTTTACAAGCATCAAACCCAGATCTGATGATGATCCTGTGAACATACCACATGACTGCCCTTTCCTTCTCTAGAGACAGAGCTCTTTCAAAACACAGTATTTTCTGCTGCCTCTTTACCGAGGGTCAGTGGCGGGATGTGCAAAATATTTCATGAGTTCTCTCAGAGGTGACCTACACAAGACATAACACAGTGCAATGAAAGATGCAGGGTTAACCGGACGTGGGGGGCTGAGCCCACCAGCGAGGGTTGGGGTGCCCATCCTGTGCCTTTAGCCCAGCACAGCTGTGAGCTCAGGCACACACACCACATCACACAAGGTGTTGGGCTCAGATAGTGCTGCTGGGCTGCAAAACCCACCTGGGAGCTGAGGACATCCCTTACAGGGCAATGGTGAATCTCACCTGAACTCACGGGGTGTGGGCTGGCTTTAGAGCAAGCAGCTGTATAACCATAATAGGGTTGACACAGCACCCACACTGATAGGACCATAACTCCTGAGTTACAGCTGGTAGAGGTTTACTCCCTGTGGCAAAAGCTGATGTCATGCAGGCGTCAGGAAGCCACCCAGCTCCCATCTCTCAGCACCTCCATCGCATACATGGTGCTGACCTAAACCTGACTAAGCACCATGTTATCATGGTTATATTGCTAACAATGATCTCAGGGCAGGGCAGCTTACATACTTAGGAGAGCTTTAATCACAACCTGCTTTTGTTTAAAGAACAAAAATTATCTTTAGAAATTCATTCTTTAAGAGAGGAAAATTAAATACCCGATAAATCAAGAATAGGTAAACAAACAAGATTGTGTCCTCTTCTGTGACGTTTACAAATATCTGTTAATTCTCCTCAAATGATGGATTTTAAATGGAAAAATACAATTTCTCAGATACATAATTCTCATATAATGAAGAAGAGAAAACTGTGGCAGAAGTGTTAAATAACTCCTCAGTGTTATGAAATAGAATACAGTTAAAACTTACATTTGAGTTCATGAGTTCCTTTTCTGTGAAGCTACAGGACACCCTCTGTGTAGGCAAGATGTCTTGCAAAACTCTGCACTGAAATATCTTACTGGCATTTGGCAATACCTTAATCCAGCTGAAGAGAAGTATTAACTGACGATAATATCTGTACTTGGCTGGTGTAGGATGCTTGGGCATTTGGCTGGTGTAGGATGCTTGGGCATGGAGCATTGAAACCTTCCCACAGAACCAAAAACCACTGGCATGAACAAGGCACTCCTACTCTCTTTCAACACAGCTATGGTATGGATCATTTGGAAATTTTGTGTCCAATTTGAAAATTTCTAGTAAAGAGTAAAGCTAGTTGCACTACAGCAATCAAAACCTGGATGCATTAGGAGCTCTGGACCTTCTTGAAATCCAAAATGCAAAGCAAAGGATAACTAAAATGGGGAAAATGCCATTAAATTAGTTTCACTCTTTACATAACGAGCAGTTAACCTTATCTTTTTGAGAAGATGGGCAATCTTTGTCTTTTCATGCTGGTTTAGCTTGATCTTCCACCATAAATCCATTGAGTCACTGTCTCTGAACATTCCCTCATGCTGAAGTCAGGAGCAATGGTAACAAGCAAAAGTGAGAAAAAGCATCCTTGTTTCTTACTTACATTTATGTCAAATCATTACTTGAGACTTGCATCCATTTAAAAAACTAAACTTTAAACCTTTAAAGTCTCAATCATAACTGGTTTTTTTAGGACACTTCAGGACAATCCACTGGGGGTCACAACAAAAACAGCTAGGCCTTTCCTCAAAAGTGAAGTTTCCAATTTTAATTTTTTTTTAACTAAAATTTCAAGATATTTCAAATTTTCCTTTGATTTTTATCTGACAAAATTGTCATATATAAGGCTGTAAGGATGGCATAGGCCCATATTGTTCTCTGTTTCCCATCCCACCTTCCCCCCCAGCTGTCTAATAAACAGAGCAAACACATATCACCAAATTCTGCCAAAGTTATGCAGACACAAGTTTATTACAGGAACAACTCTTGCAGCATGGAAGAAATTCCTCAATATGCAGTTCTTACTTTCCATACCCTCAAGACTTAACTCTCCTATTTCACCACACACAGTTTCAACTAGTCTGAGGTCATTGCCATGATCCTTGTGGTATTTCTAGCCTGAAGCTCTCATAATAACTTCTGTTAGTACTCCCTCCTGAAAATCTGTCCTCCACATTCAGAAAATGTCTATAAATATATTTAGTCTTCAAGTACTGAGAGAATAAAAAAAGTAGATCTTTCAATGAATAAAAGCAATTACTTTATTTATTTTTTTTGCAGAATAGTCTGAAGAAATTTGTTCAAGGTATTAAGTTGTTTGATAACACTTTCAATAAAAACAGAAACTGTTAATTTAGTTCAGTACTACTTTTTACTGCTCTTTCATTCTCCTCTGCTATTTAGAGTGACTTGCAAAAATTTGTTACTTAATGAAAAAGACAGATGGAAAACTCCATAGTCACATGGAATTGCTGGCTGAATTTTCAATTTTCTACCAAAGTGTTATGAAAAATAAAAATTTTTAACTGCCACTAAAATACTAGCACTTTTCAACAGACAAATACATTTAGCTGGCTAAGAATATATAAAAACCAAAAAGAAAATGCACAGCTTTTTCAACCTAGAAACCCCAGTATTTTCCCCATTTGATTCCCAATAAAACCTGTGAAAAAGCCTAATGCCAAAAGGCAACTTTGTCTATATACCTATACCAGCAAGCCCATCTAATGTAAATGGCTACTTCTATCATCCAGAAATTCTGAGAGAACATTTCAGTTTAACCCAGTTCCCCAGGTGGAAATCAATGTTCTGGCAGGATGACTTTTGGACAATAATTGCATTCTATTGCACAGAATGGCCCAACTGACCATCAGGGTGATTTTTTCACCCCCCAAACTGACAAAACAATTGCCATCAAACTTGGAAGAACATAAAACCCCTATGATACTTAATGAAAAAAATTTTTAAAAAATGACAACTGAACAGCTCAGTGAGATGAACAAGAAGTTTCATGCGTACCAGAGCTATTTTTCAGAGGGCCCACAGGCTCTGCCATGCTGCATTTCCTCCACGTTCACCAGTTTAGCATAGCAAAATCAGAGAACTCCACACACACAGACACAGGATGTGCCCAAGCAGGCTCTGCTTCAGTCCACCAGAAGCTGAGCCCCTGACCTCTGAAGGAGCCAGTAAGCCATGGCTGGCTCCCAGCCAAAGGTGCCAAACTGACTAGCACAGTTTCAAAGAATGCATCTTCCAAAGACTGTGGAGATATGTGAAGCATTTAAGGCCACTGTGATCAAGCATTTTACACAGGGGCATTTTTGTTAGTAAATTTTAGATGGGTAGAAGCAAAAAAGACAAGAAAATATGAATTAAATTTCTTGGAATATTTGTACTTCCTCTTGAATAAACACAGAGAGATCCTACCCAACTGCATTTCCTTTCTGTATAAATCAGCTGTATCAAACTCATTATTTGAGTAATGACTATTTTTATAAACGCTCTTTTTCAATACTAAATGAGGTAGAATTGATGTGCTCAAGGGCAGAATGTGACCATTTTAATAATTCATAGCCATGAAGCACTGAAGTCAGGTAGGCCATGCATGCCTGTGCAGTTTTGCTCCGTTTACCAAATGTTCTATATTTACAGTAGGAATTCTCTTCAATACTTCTGAAGTTATGTAATTTCTAAAAAGTTCACTACTGTCAGTAACAAATTTAGGGGTTGAGCCATCAGCACGTAAGAGCTGGTTACAGCACCACACCTGAAATTCACCTTTGTGGGCTCTAACAAACAGCTTGATTTTGTGTGAAGTTGTCACGGGCTACTTTAGACAGGATCTTGGATCCAAGACCTTAGTTTGCATGATTAAGAACAAGAATGCCAAGAGGCCATTTCCTAGATTCACTCCAGTTTGTCATTATCTTTCATGTATTGGGGAACCAAAACTGGACACAGTGCAACCTCACAAATGGTGAGAAGAGGGGAATAATCACTTCTCTTGACTTGCTGGCTGAATTTTCCCTATAGCCAGGTATGCAGTTTTCACTGCTGTAAGGACACGGCCCTAACACGCAGTCACCTGTTGTCACACCCTAAGTCCTTTCTGCAAAGCTGCTAC
Organism: Pardalotus punctatus; assembly: GCA_013400915.1. Lineage (NCBI taxonomy): Eukaryota > Metazoa > Chordata > Aves > Passeriformes > Pardalotidae > Pardalotus > Pardalotus punctatus. Next base: position 365,255 of record VZTX01008022.1, read on the forward strand.
CAAGCCAGCCTGCTCCTGCTGGTGCTGTTGCAGGTCTGTTCTGTTCCTGATGAAAGGCTGCATTTGCCTCTCTGGAGTTTCATGAAGTTCCTGCTAGTGCATTTCTCTGGCTCACGGGGTCCTGGTGAAGAGGCCATCTGCCCATCCAGCACATTAAATGCTTTCCCATACTTAGTGTCAGACTTAACCCTACTGGTGTTTCATTCCATCCCAACAAACAGGTCTGTGATGTTACAAATCACCGGCCCCAGAGCCCAGCCCCGAGGAACACGGCTGAAACCCGGCTGCCAGTTACACACCCTGAAGGCCACCCCCACCTCCCCATGTGGCTACAAGGAGGCTCCCAGAGATGTAAAAGGCCCTGTTGAAGCCCAGATAAACAACATCTACCAGTCTGCCGTCCTAAATACCTAAATTCACTACCTAAATACCCACAGATAGTCTATTCATCACAGAAGGTAATTGGGCAAAGCAATGGTACCAAGTGCCTGTCTGCTATGAAACAGCTGAGTAGTTAAAAAATTATCCAGGAGGGCTCCCATCCTGAGAGTTGCTCCGACCATTGCCCCTATTGGCCCAGGAGAGCACCCGAATCAGTGGGCTATCAACAAGCTTCTGATGCAGTGATTATCCTCTTACCCTGTTTGAACTGGGCTACTCTGTAGCTAGAAATGCAGAAAAGAGATAGAGAACGAGAACAAGAACAAAAACAAAAACAAGGGACAGTCTTATATGACACCACAGAGATGACATTATTTCCCTCAGGGAACAGAAACCTGAAGGCCCAGCATAGTAACTATGCATTTGAACCACTACCTAAATACAGTACTGGGAGCAACAATTAAATCCAAAAGCTGTCCTCATTCAGGGGACTTGCTGTCAGCCCTGGCAGCAAATCCTAAATACAATGAACTGAGGGACAGTCTATGCTTCTCTGTTTGGCCAGTCTTACACTTCTTACAATGCATGGAATTGCAATACACTTTTTTCTTTGCATGCCTATGTGCAAGGCTCTGGTGTTTGTGTGACTTTAACTGTATTAGAGGTAGACTTAAAAATTTTGCCTAACCAAAAATAAGATCAGATCTGTCCAAGTGATAGCTCCTGTGTTAGATATCACCCATGGGACAGCTCTACCTGGCCTCCTATCTTTCCTCTGAAGGGTAGTTTGGCCTGTACAAGCTACTCTATCTGGCAAATCCCTCTTCCAGCCATCACTAAATGCTGAAGGCTCGAACTACTGCTGCTAAATCAGAATATGAAGTGATGGTAGACCTGGATGAAGATATTGAACCTTTTGTGAGGGCATGATTTGAGGTAAAGAGAAAAGCACTGCCACCCTGGCACAGCTTTATTCAGTTCATCCAGGTTGTACACTTACTACTCTACCTCTCCTACTATCTTCACCACTTTTCATTCTGATTTATTCATGTTGCAAGGTTCTGAAATAGGAGTATTTTGTCATCATGTATTACCCAACATGGTGAGGCACTGTTTTTAGTCAAGGTCCTTTAGTATTACTGCTTTGCAAATAAATAATAAAAGTTGCATTCAGAAGTCATTTAACAGATACAGCTGTGACAGACTTGCATAGCTAATGGTTTTGCTTAGCACACTACATCTACTCCAGCAGCACTGCAATGAACCCATTAGATCCATGCTGATACAACCTGTAGCAACAAAACTGAGCTCCAGTGTGACACAGGATCTAAAATATCCTGCATATCAGCTTTTTGGTGGCAGACAGAATGTGTTTCTGTTGAGACAGTATGTACTAAATAGGATCGAGCTTCTTGGAAGCATTTTGTTCAGGTACACACAAGACATTTTATTACAGGAGGAAGAATCTGTTAAGTAAACAGTAATTGTGGGCACAAGTGCTAGCCTGGGAAGGCACATATTTCACTCTTTCATATACGCGCCTGTCACATATAATCTAGGGACAATAAATGAAAGAAAAAAAACCTCTGATATGTCAATATCTTTGTTTACCTTCCTTTGCTCTTTTGATACAAAATATATCAGGTAAGAGGTGTACCTTTTTTTCTTTCCGAGTCCAAAACCTTTAGCTATTATAATTTGAAGAAATGGGAAAGAAGATAAAGTCTAGGGAAGTTGGAAGGAACACTTGAGCTACGTTAGAGTATTATAATTTCCTAAGGTCTGTCTTTCAATTCATTAATTGGAACTAGTTCTTTCAGGCTGTTTTTCCTACAGAACTGTCAGTCCCTGTTAAGCTGACCATGACAGCAAATATTTACATGACCTTTTTACATGTTGGCTGCTTTGCATACACTGTAAAAAGACTAGATAGGGAAACATTCTTTAAGGTGACTGAATACATTAAAGTTATACTCTGCCTTAACTTGAAATGCAGTTCCCAGGGAGTTCCTCTCCCATGAACTACACTGAAGTTCTTGCTGACTTCATTAGGCTCAAATCATACCCTAAGGGATCAGGGCAGTGCCCCTGCTAGCAAATCACAGTCTTCTCATATAAAGTCTATGGCCATTCACACATCTTCTGTCTGATTTTACATGCCTATTTTAATTTCCAGCTCATAAATAGTAAGTAACAATTAATAAGTTCCAATATAATATTTAAATCTACTTTTAGCATTTTATTTTTCTCTGTGTGTCATGCAGTATCTTGCACACACATGAACAGAGTTATTTCTACCACCAGCTGAAAAGCAATGATCTGTCTCTCTGCAAAGGTTTTGCTATGTGTGAAATTGTCACTGTGGCCCTGGCTATCTTTTTTAACAGGCTTTGAAAAACATCTGGAAGAGATGCTACAAAAGATCGAGGCATTATGATTATAATCATGGCCATTTCCATATAAGGTGGCAGCAAACTAATTAATCAGACACTAAAATCTGTGCCTGCCAAAACTCGGATTTGGGGGCTAATAAATAATAATCAGAATGCTCTATGATTGCTTAAGATCCTCCCCATGCCAATCCTTAAGCATTTGTATGATTTTACTCCTTTATGTAATCCCTCCAAATGCAAATAAAATGCAAATGTTGGCAAGCTCAGACATTTCTGAAGAGGCCTTTCCACACCACCTAACTTTAGGCACAGTTTTAGCACCAGGGAGCCCAGTCATCCTTTGCTCCTCATTCATCCGGACTGGAGTGTCTGGGCACCCTGGCTGGGGCACCCAGAAGAGATGATTGCAACCCTTGAGCCCTAAAGCTTCATCCTCCTCAGTCACTTCTCAAACCCAAATCTTCGTGCACTTATGAAAATCCCTCCCAGTACCATACTCTTCCTTCATCATGTACAGCCTGATCCTGCAGAGCACCAACAGCTGCTGCTGCAAAGGGAGGCTGTGATCACACCCTGCCCTTCGGGGCGGTGACCCATCATCAACTGCCCTGGTCACTCTGTCACCACAGAGCATGCAGTGCCTGCCCCTACAAAGGATCCTGCCCATTGTTTGGACAGATGTACCACATGAGAGACTACAAGTGAACATATTTGTCAGCCTTCATTTCGCTGGGGAAGTATCGGAGCAGGGACAGCAGCGAGCTGCAGCGCGGGCACGGGTGGCTGCTGGCGTAACCTCGCTGGATGCTTGTCAGGTTCTGCTTCCTCCAGGCAAATTGCAAGTGAAGTTTGCTGAAAGCTTTTGAGCACTTTCCAGGTTTCAGCTGATTCTCACTGACAGTTTTGCTAGATAATTTTTTTCCCACAGTTATCGCACTGGAAAAGCTCCCAGCGTTCAAATATGTATTTTAAACTACATTTAATTTTCTCTTGCACAGTGAATTCATTTATTTTAATATCTTGCTTTGTCTCCAGGCTGCACAATGATGAGACCAGTGTTGACTTCTGGTGGACCTCTTAGCTAAGAAGGACCTCCACTTCAAAATCTGTGGCCGAAATATTAAATGGGCCCACAATTGGAATACTGTTTTCTGGGTCAACTCCACGTGAATACCATGTCCTATTAGATTAGTCCTGACTGACAAACCCGTGATAGTGAGGTAGCCAAACTGCATTTCTGCTATTCCTTCTCAGGCTCCATGTTAATTCAGACCACAATATGGAAACAAACGGACTCATATATAGCTAGTAAAATAGGAACCTGCAGAACAATTAGAATTTCAAAAAGAAAACATCAGCTTTTTAAATGGCATTGAGATATACAATGTAAAATTAATAAAAATTTACAAAAGTTGATTATTTTCCTCACTGAAATTATGTTGAGGATCCAAACATAATTTGTATTTAAATTATATGAAATTAAAAAAAAAAAAAAAAAAAAAAAAAGATATGGAAAGGGAAGTGATTATACACAGCTTATTTAAAATCATGTGAAGAGAAATACTTTCATGATACTTTTAAAATTGAAGTTATAAATAGTATCCTGTTTTTTAAAAATAAACATTCTGCTTTCACAGGCGGAAGTAAACAGGACCACAGTGTGCAATGCATCTCAAAAGTAAAATTTCAGAACATTGCTGATGGTGTTGTTAGAACACAGTGGTAGAAGAGATTGAAAAGGACATTATTATAAAAGAAATGCACATAATAATAACAATAATAACTATACAAAACAGAACTATTTTTTATTAACTTCTAGGCTATCTTTTAAAACAAGCTATTTTATTAATTAGTTCAAGAAACAACTTGAAAAAGACAGATAGCAGGGTGATGACAACCTATTACCTCCTATTTGGCTAGTATAAGCCACACACATATCCGTGACCCTGCCTGCAATGCAGAAAGAAAAGGCTTATTTAGTTTGTTTCAAATCTAAAACCTCCTGACTGAAATGCTTCATACTACATTGCTTCCCTGTTATTTGCGGTTTTTTTTCTTTCTCCTGCGTTTGGCCTGCTCATGATGGGATAAGCTGGGGCCTTGTCTCTGGTCCATGAAAGACAGGGTGCCTTGCAGGGTCTGAAATCCTGGCCATTAAATAAAATAGTATCTCTTCAAGTGGCTGTCATCTATTAGGACCTGGACAACACATTTCAGTACTTGCAAGAGATGCTAAAAAAACAAAAGGGTTTAGGAATGAACTACTTAACAGTGAACTTATGGTCCTCTCATCTTAGCAAAGATACTACTGAACTGCAAAAAGTGCAAAGAAGGGCAACAGTGATAATCAATGTCCAGGATGGTTTCTGGATGAGGAACAAGTGGTTATAGCTGCACTTCTCAGCCTGGAGAAGAGATGACCTGAGGGAAATGACAGGCCAAAGAAATCAGATATGGCCTGGGGGAAGCAGATAGCGATCTGATGCTTGCTGTCACTTCCAACACAAGGACTAGGGGGCATAACTTAGAGTTGATAAAGAAATACAAAACAAAGAACAAGAGGAAAGCAATGATTGGGCAATAAACCCACAGAAACTTGCTGCCAAAGTCACAGGTGCATGGTTGCGGATGTGAAAAATTTAAATGGGATCAAAGGTGGACTGAACAAATACCTGGAGGAGATATCTCTTGATGGTTATTATACAGGCAGAAACCATAACCAGGAAATCCCTAAGCTGAAGATACCTTGAGGCTGAGAACACTTGGGGGAAGGATCATACATACACACATGCATGTGTGGCACACAGACAGGACAGCCAGCACAGCTTCACCAAGAGCAAGTCCTGTTTGACCAACCCAGTGGCCTTCTACGATGGGTTTCTACATCAGTGGTCAAGGGAAGGCCTACAGATGCCCTTTATAGAGACTTCCGTAAAGCCTTTGACACAGTCCCCATAACATCGTTGTCTCTAAATTGGAGAGAGATGGATTTGGTGAGTGGACTGTTAGATGGATAAGAAAGTGGTTGGACAGTTGCACCCAGAGGGTAGCAGTCAATGACTCAGAGTCCCAATGGACATCAGTGACAAGTGGTGTCCCTTGGGGTCTGTATTGGGACCAGTGTTATTTAATATCTTCATAAATGACACAGATGAAAGGACTGAATGGACCCTCAGCAAATTTGCAGATGACACCAAGCTGTGTGGCACTGTTGAGATGCCTGAGGAGCAGGATGCCATCCAGCGGGACCTGGACAAGCTCAAGAAGTGGGCATGTGGGAATCTCAGGTGGTTTAAGACCAAGTGCAAGGTGCCCTGAGTCAGGGCACCCCCCACTATCAGCACAGGCTGGGGGATGGACAGATCGAGGGCAGCCCTGCCTGGAAGGGCTTGGGGGGACTGGTGGGTGAGAGGCTGGACATGACCCAGCCATGTGCACCCACAGCCCAGAAAGCCAAACATGGCCTGGGCTGCACCAAAAGCAGTGTGGACAGCAGGTGAGGGAGGGGATTCTGCCCTCTGCTCTCACGAGACACCACCTGCACTGCTGCATCCAGCTCTGGGGTCCTCAGCCCACACAGTGGGGCTGGACTGTGAGTTTCAGAGGGACCTGCAAAGGCTCAGCCACTTAACATCACACTGAAGCAAATACAAGTTTTCGAGAAAATCCTGGGGTGAAGTTAGGCATACTGAGGATACCCTAGCCAGCAGTGACCTACAGGCAAAGACTGAATCCTCTGCATGTATAGTAAACATACATGTACTCTTAAAAACACCTCAAAATCAAAATGCCTTGTCCAGATTGAAGTCTTACAAATTCCTCCCCCAAAAGCCCAACATATTGGTGGCCCAGCAGAGGCCCAGCTCACTTTGTGAGCTGACATGGACAGAGATCAGCCCCTTGTTTCCAGCCCCACTGCTCTTCATTTGCCAGCTCTGGGAGAGGCAGGGACCCCCTTCCAGCCCTATTTTCTTCACATTTGTTGTGTTTGTCAGATATCATAATCCTCTTGACAGAAATTGTCTTAGACTATTGAGGGACAAGTAAACCACCATGACAAGCTTATAAGCATGGTAAGATTTACAGTCCAGTGTTCGATTTATGTCACTGTCTATATTGGGCGATGAGCCTACAGGAAAGCAGCATTTCAGTTTATTACCTATGAGCAAAACCTGCCTTCCTCAGCAATCCACACATGAGTTACGTGCCTTCCCATAACGCTTTAACTGCCCTCTGGTGTCTTCCCTCAAAAGAACAGCCTTTACTCCTGTCATCCATCAGCTGAGCACAGAGTCTCTGAGACAAAATTCACCATCATAAAAGGAGCTCTCGTTCACAGCTGGGCTTAATTCAACCCTGAGATATGGGAAGAACGCAGGAAGCAGAGCTGTCCACCTGGGCTGACACATCACTCGTGTCACTGTGCAGACGGAAGGGCATGGCCCAAAGTAAAAGGCGTCTCCATCAGCATACCCATTCAAATCCTCTGCCTGGAAAGCTACCACCAGGCAAACAACAAACCTTTTCAGTAAGATGGATTACTAAGGCAGTAATATCTCTAGGTTTCTTTCAACTAAGTCTGGCTTTGAAGCGATGACAAAGTGAAAAAGCCTGTCTGAAAATGAGGGTACAGTCTTGTATTAAGTTCATTGTAAACATATTTTGCAGGCTTGGCAGAAAGTCTTTGCAATATTGGTTTTAACCATTACTCAGCATTTCATGTCAGGGCCTGCATCTCTCTCCTTGCATGTCTACTATACTCCCATCACACTTTCAGATCTTACGAAAATAATTTCACCATTCCCCCAAGTTACTTGGTATCCCATACCGAATTAATTTCCAAAGAACAACCTGACATGAAACATAATGTGCTACCAATGTCTACTTTTTTAAACCTAACCTATTTAAAGACTGTTTTAAATCCACAAATGGAAAACACAGACTAAGCACAGAATGGAGAAGGACTGAAGCAGGCTCTTACCCAGTGATCTTTCCTTCGTTTGGTTTGCTGACCGCACAACGGGAAGGCTTGCCCGTGTGCGGCTGCCCCTCGAAAAGGGGGTTGGAGAATCACCCTCGGACATGGCCTCTAAGGAATCAGCAGATGCTTCAGAGAGGTGTTCTGTCTGGTCACCCAAATTGTGCTGTGGACTCTGGGACGGCTTCGGGCTTCTTGTCTGCAAAACAGAGTATTTCATTATGAGTCTACTGAAACCAGAGTGTGGGAGGAAAAAAAAATCAAAGAGGAGAAGAAAGGAGTCCAAACATCTTCAAATACTGGTATGCTGAAGGTCACTTCTGTGTGGATTATTTAGGAAAACAGTTTCCTTGGATATTCTGCTGCAGTTTATATGGTTGTATAGCCACATTGCAAATTTTGTTGCTAACAAGGCCCTGAGGATAAGACGTGGGCTGAGATGTACAGTAATGCCACTCTCCTTGACCACACACACACACACACACAAAATCTAATGTTAACAAGTCTGCTAAGAAAATTCCTCTGAAAAGCAGTTTAATGGAGTTGTAAAGCTATCAAGTTCAGTATCTTCTGCTGTGCCATCTATGGCAAGGTCCAGGTCACGCAGCAAAGCCAAAATAGCCATCCAACATTTCTAGCTGAAATCACAAACAATTACTTTATTTTTTGTTTCACCAGCATAAATCAGAACTGTCTTCATTAACTGACCAAATTAACTATGACTTTTACTAGGAAATCATACTAGTAAATTGCTAAACACAGTTGCTGGGAAAAAACCCAAGTCTTCCAGCAGGGGAGAGATATGGTTTCATTTATGCACTTCTACCAACTCTTCACTGTAGCATCTGCCTAACAAAAACACATTCAACAGGAAATAAAATGTCCTGAACATTTTTTGCAAACTGTAAGTGACATTATAAACCCTTTCTAGAAAAAGGGGTTGCTTTAAGAATCATACTCAATACTGTGTAGTGAAACCCCCTTACAACCACATGTACTATTTTTCTGGAAGAATAATTTCCTGGTCTCTCTCATCAAACCGTATCACAACAAACAGGGAACACACAAAGCAAAAATTCAAAGCAAAGCAAGCTTACTTGGTTCCAAACCCAGTATGTAAATATGAACTTTATGGACATCTCTAATCAGCACCAGGCACAAGACGTCATTAAACTTACATGTTTTTCTCTCCCCTATTATTTAAGGTCAGATGCTATTATGTTAAAAATCCCCTGTATCAAAATCAACTTCAACTCTATGTTTGAAGATGCTGTCAAGATCCAAAAAAGATTACACTTTTTTCTGGAAAGCTTAGATAACTAATCTTGCTGACATCTGTTTCTTTCAGTGGTTTTTCAAGTGAAATGAAGAGAGCTCATTTCAGTAATAGCATGCATCACGTAATATTCCTTATGTGACTCTGAATGTATTAAGAACGTCAACTGTTATTACATTTTCATTAGCTGGCTATAGAAGGCTGTTGCTGCCAAGTTGTGCAGTTGCTCACAAACTACAATTACTTAGATATACCTCACAAGAAAGTAAATCCTCCAGAACCTCTCACTTTTAAAATGCTAATATTAAAATAGTAGCTACAATCCAATGTCCTGCAATGAAATTGTTCAAGAGCACTGAATTTTATGCAGGACTTAAAGCTAACATTTATTCTAAAGTATGCTTTGAAGTGCCTCTGACATGGTCAGCACTAGTCTGCAGGTTGTAAATACAGGGATTTGTGCCGGAAAAGTTACAGGTGACAAGTGACCTGCAAACACAGAAAAGAATTTGATAAGTGAGTACTTCTGCATTGAACTTTCCAAAACGGCTCATGAACCGTCACTGCTGAAGTATTTTGTTTACACAGGCATATTACGGAAGTACTACCAAGCCAAGCCATTACAGCTCTGTAATTCCTTGTACTGATTAAAAACTTATCTGTATATATCCATTAATAGGGAGCTAGAAAGCATATAATTCTCCCTTTCTAGAAAAACATGACTAAAAGTAAAACATGATTAAAATAAAAGGCAACAAAACCTTAATTTCAGAGTTTGTTGGGAAGCAGATTGCTTTTGTTCCTTTAAGAAAATATATACAGATAATATGAAAATATGGATCAAACTTATTTTGCTTTGCTTTTGCTTATTTTTTTCTCTTTAATTTATAATAAAATAATCCCCTAATGTCATTTGAGACCTTCGTGTATATTGTTCATTGACACATATGAACAGATGTATATTCAAACAGTAAGGGGACACTTCATTACCAAAATCAACACAGATTTAGCTGAGCAGTTGCCCAGCGTGTCCTGTCAATGCACAGATAGAGCCAACTTCAGCAACGCCGTGTTTCCTTGGCTGTCCCTGGGGAAATCTGTAGCACCTAAGATACAGCATCCCAGATGGCATCATTATTGTAGCTAAATCTATTGGGTCTAGCTGAGATAATTTTCTCCATCGCAACCCTCACAGTGCTGTACTTTGTACTGGTGGCCACAAAGGTGTTGATAACACACCAGCATTTCGGCTGCTGTTGAGCAGGGCATGAAGGCACAGCATAAAGACTCTCTCCAATACTCCCCCACTCACCCAGGAGGCTGTGGGTAGGCAAGATCTTGATAGAGGACACAGTCAGAAGGGCAGACCCAAACTGACAAAAGGAATATTCCATACCATTTGATGCCTGCTCAGCAATAAAAGCTAAGATAAAGGAGGAGGAAAGGGACCATTTGTTACTATATTTGTCCTGTGGAGCAACTGCTACATGTACTGGAGCCTGAACCTTTCCTGGGAAGTGGCTGGATATCACCTGTTGATGGGAAATAGAGAATATTTGTTTACTTTTGTTTTTGCATGTGGCCTTTGCTTTTTCTTTATTAAACTCCATGTATCTGAACCCATGACATTTTTTCCATCCTGTTTTTTCCCCTGAACTCCAACTGGGAAGGGGGGACAGAGTGGCTTGGTGGGCAGCTGGTGTTCAGCCAGGGTCAACGCACCACATTAAAAAAGACCCTTTTTTGGCAAGCCTCATTTCTCACCATCAATACTGCAGCTTTCTGAAGCAACCCAGAGGCACACCATGGATTCTGCTCAGATACAAAGACCAGTCTTCCTCTTAATCCACCAGTTCTAATCCATAGGAGTTCCACTCCAGTAAGTGGAGTGACACAAACATAAGGCCAATGCAAGCTATAAATGAGAAGCACCAAATACACACATACAGTTTATGAAAGGCTTCAAGCTATTTGTCATGCTCAACTCCTGTAAACATTGTACTTCAGGATACTGAATTTTAAACAGATTCTAAAAAAATTCTCAAACTCAGCAACAAGAGTGGGTATTTAAGTGAGAGAGATATGAGTGCATATTTGATAGGAAAGCTTTTTTATTATTTGCAATGAGCACTAGGCTTGATGCTACTTAACAATCAAGTGGATTCCTAGGAATGACTTAGGAAAACCAATCCATGAAGTGGGGAGGGAACCAGCAATATTTATGGAGCTGTAGCTACATGGACTTGTAAAGATTGTTGAACAAAGCAGCACAGAAACTTTCAGCATTGTCCGACCCTTGTAATAATTATTCAGTATGTTGATTCTAATATCAAATAAGAGAAATAAGACAAATGGCAAACAAATAATTAATAAGTAATACCATACGTTTTTTTCCACTGAATGCTCACTAATATTAAAATGCTTAAAACAGTACTTCAGGAAGTGTCATTTCAAGGACTTTTTAGGCACTAGCACACAGTACAAGCATTCACAAAACAAATGTTCACCCTAATAGTCCTTGTTTCAGGACCCAACAGTACCTAACTAGAGTCTAGACTGCTGCTACGTGAGTCAGGATGGTGCTGTAGCAACAAACCCCATAATACCTAATAGAGAAGAAAACTCAAGATATGCCCACTAAGGAACAGCATTATCCAAAATCAAAATGTGTAAATAGATACTCCACAGAAGCAGACAAACCCAAGGAAACACCAGCACTTCCTAAGCCAACTCGGGGATAAATGCCAGAAAACAGAAGGAGGGTCAGAAGTAAGCAGCAGGTCTCTCTCCCCCTCTGCCAAGACCAGCTAGGTTACATTTCCTCATCAGCCATGGTCTTTCCCCCCAAACTCTGTGCTAGGAAGTACCTCCTGCATGTTTGTGCAACAGGGTTCATCTTTCAGCCAGCTGAGTAGAGCTGCCCCTCCTTAAGGACTTCTCTGATAAATGATGTTGTCTGTGTTAGTTCTGGGTTAGAAGCTCATCAGAAAGGAAAGGCCAAAATAAGGATGGACACTCTTTTACTTAGGATATACTATTTTCTTTACAAGTATATAGATCCTTGTCACCTTTTCAGGGTATATATTTAAGTATAGCGCATGGGGCTAGCAATTACAGAAGATCCAGTATCTGTCAGCTACTCTTGGGATTTGATACAGTATTAAAACTAGTTAATCATGCCTCATGACTGATAACCATCTGCTACAGCTTGTCAAAAGAATACACTTTCAGTAGATCTGCTTTAGTGCTTTCACTGATGCAGTAAAAGAAAGAAAAAAGTGCAAGACTCTTTAAATGAAGTAAAATTGCAAATAATTAGGAATGAAAACTGAAGGTACCTGAATAAGGAAAAGTGAATTACTGCAGAGATACCAATGTAATGGGCAGTCATGGAGCATCAGAGATTTTCATCAAGCTCTCTGCATGCCTCTGCCTCTGGTCCTCTGCTCACATTTGTCCACATTAATTCTCTCACCCTTTTGTTCTACCTGGTTTTATGTTTCTGCACTTCACAGTATCCTTCTATGTTCATTTCCAGTTATTTTTTATATTAATCTATGTAACTGAAACCTTTTTTCCTTCTCTTCCTTTCTCCTGCAAATTTGCTTCACATTTCCATAGACAAAATAGAACGAAGAAAAAAAAATCCCATAACCTGAAGAAAGATTTAATTTCATCTCTTGATCAATTCACACTTTTTATTTCTTGTCTCCAGGAACTTCCTTAGCCTTCATCTTGACAGAAATTATCTGTTCAAGAGAAGAATCTTATACATCTTGGAAGTTGCTAGCACTACTGGCAGGGTACAAATGGTAAACAAAGACAAAAAAAAACCAATACAGAGCTAGTAAAATATCTCCTTCCAATCCTATGCTCTAAAAGAACACAGGCACCCACACACAAACATTTAAGAGTCTTCTTGTCATTTCAAAAAGAGAAAAAATGGAAGCCTACCCATCTTGACCTTCAAGTAAGCTATTTGTCCTGTGACTTGTGCCAAAGATGGATACAGGATATGTAACAGACTGCAAATATTCATATAAACAGACTAGGTTGCATGTATGATGAGTTTATTAACTCTAAAGTATTACCACAGCACATCAATTCTTACTACTGCAACAATAATACTGTATCACATTTGCTTCAGTTCCTAACTATTGTCTGAAGGATGGATCTGCTTTTTCCACAGACACAGAGTCTTTGGGTTTCCATATTAACGCAACAACAGAGTTTTACTTGTCTGGACATGCTATTAGCGACACATTACTCTTGAAGAGAAAGTGAATACTACCCATATCACCTTGTTTTTAAGCATTTTCCATAGCACTTCCCAAAAAAGTTAAATGCACGTCTATATAAACTAAAGTTCATATTACCTCTGTGCAATTGATGTATTTGGATACTCTGTCTCAGTGGGGAAATTGGGGGTGGGGAGATGATTCAGCAGCTGAACGCAACATTAAACCATCTCTCATGACAAGCTCACTGTTCTCTGTGTGCTCTTTCACCATTACGAGATGAAAAGATCTACGGCATCTTTCTTTCGGACGCCATCAGCTGGAAATGGTACCACGCCAGGAGCAGGCATGTGCCAGCATCTCTGTTCTACAGAGCTGAAGAGACTGGGAGGGCAACTGCCCACTTGCCAGCATGCAGATCCTGTAGGTGTTAGCTATACTCTTCCCTGATGCCTGCTCATGGACTAGCATATGCCTCTGGTTTCATTTCTCTATTTCAAACTCACACTTCTCACTATTTTCTCTTGAATCTATGACAACACATTACAAAGCCATTTCTTCTCACAAGCATCTCAGTTTGGTGGCAATATTGATTTCTACAGTATGAATGGCCCAGAATACTTTCCTCTTTGATAAGGAGAAAGACTATGCCTGAGCCATGGCTCCCCACCACCCCTAGCACTGACCCAAGGTACCCCACTTGCCTGGAGCCTCCTTGGCTTTGAGGCATGTTCTGCTCTGGATGCTGCCCCAGGTCGCCCTTGTCTGCAGCACCATCAGCCTCCTCCGGCCGCCAGCGGTGCTGACGGAAGCCTGAGCTCGCCACACTCACACAGGAGTGATGCCAGCAGAGCACAAGTCACACAGCCCTCCCCTGGCCACCTGCCGTGCGGTCATTGAGGAAAGCAATGAATTCAGTGCACTGTGAACCCGAGGCACTGCCCCGGTGCAGACCTCGCGCTCTGAGAAAGGGAAGAAACAGACCCAGAACTTTTCCAAGAAAGGTAAAAGAAAGCATTCCTCTCTCCTCCCATGGGGAATGTGAAGGAGGGGAAGATAACACAGTTATCGGCACTAGTAATGCTCAGTCACAGCCACGCACTACTACCTGAGCCCATCACTGTGACAGGGTCAGGATGCCCCAACAAGTGGCCATTTTACTCCATTTTGTGGGTTTATTTGAAGGCAGAACTCCTCTCTGCTTATGACAGGATCTTTATCACCACTCTGTATTCACTGATGCTGACCCCAATTTCTTCCACCTAGAGGGAAAAAAAACACGTCTAATGATGTGTCAGAGTTTATCTGACATATTTTTAGGTTGTAATGATACTCAAATCATCCTAAAAATCTGCACATTTTCCCACGAGCCGTGCTAGCTCCTGTTGGTGGCCAGCTGCATGCTCCCTGCTGTGGCAAGCTGCCAAAACTCGTTTCTTTTAATCCTGAGTGCTGTGAATCACCGAGCGGGACATCCACAGACTGCTCCCCCATGGCAAGACCATGGCTTCCTCTTCATCTGGCTGATCCCCAGTTAGCAGAAAAAGTTTTTCATTAAACTCTTGAAACTCTGTTATAAATGACTGACATAAAGCAACAGTTTCAAACTTTTTTTTTTTTTTTTTTTTTAATTCTAAGCACCTAGATAAATTGAAACCTGTTTTTCAAGAAAGCTGTGTGTTTATAGTAAAGATATTCATTAGGAGCAATAAAAGCTGTAGGTGCTCAGCACTTACGCTGCCAGACCTCTTATTCAGATGTTTAATTGCAGGAACTTGCATTTGAAAATGCTGCCCTAAGGAACTCAACAGCCTGTCTAAGAGTAGCTTAATTGGTCCAGACAAGCCCAGACTGAAACATGCAACATGCTGTGGCATCGCTTTGGCATATGTGTAATATCAGAAAATCCCAAGCCATCCACATTAAAGCGTAAAAATATTTTGCAGTATGTTTCTGTCCAAATCCAAGGCTTTCTCTGTCTACAAATGCCTGCCTGAGATTTTAGGGTAGAAACTGAAGTAAAACAATAGAGAAAACTGTAAGTCACCCACTAATAAAAAGCAGAAGTCATGCTTAATAAAAGAAATCTTTAATTTTAAAATAAAAATCATTTATCTCTCTGCTTTATTCTAATTCTTTCTGAAGTGAAGAATTCATTTATACGTGAGAATCAAATTTTAAAAGTCTCTGATCACCTCAGTATTTTTCCCTGCAAAGGCATCTATGGCTCAATCAATTTTGCTCAGAGTAAAATTTCTTCTTTCACAGTCTCTGTCATATTCTCGCATCACAGCTTCAGTTTATGATTACTTAGTTTAAATAAGTTATCCATAAATTCCAGCCTGGACATCAATATTTGTCTTAATTAAAACCTTATGGCAGTTTCAGTTGGAAGCTATTTTTCTTTTCCCTCCTGAAAAACTCTACTGTGAAGTATTCACAACCCAGCAAGACCCTTTGTTCCATCCGGGAGATGGCTGCATTTCATCAGCAGCGGGTGAGGTAACTCCTACCTACACAATCCCCAAAATCGCCATGAGAACTGTGAAGATTAAAAGGGATGATTTAAACAAAAACTGTCATTATGCTGATTAAAGGGGAAAGATCTTTACATGCTTAAAACCACATGCAAAAACTAGGGCGGGGGGGGGGGGACACGAATATACACCAGATGCCTAAATGTACCTAGGGGATAGTGAGTTCTGATTCAAGAAGATTATTTACCCATCCCTGTTCTCCCACACACGTCCCTAAGGAAAACAGGAGGAGAGTCTGTTTCTGCGGTGTCTGTTCCCCAAAGCAGAGGAACACAATGCAGCGGCCCTGGAAAAACCAGTTTTTCGGTGTCTGTACAACCTAAGAAGGAGCTCGGGATTAACACGCTATTTTAAAAATACCCGAAGGAAAGAGCCGTGGAGCTGAGGGCCGGGGAGAGGGAGCGAGGTCTGCGGGCAGGGTGGGGCTGCCAGCCCCGAGCGCGAACAATCGCCCGGGAGAAGCAGCGCTGCCTCCGGGGCTGCGCACCCACGCCACCGACTTACTTTTGGCCTCTACCCGTGGAAGTAAACATGTGATGGAGCACTTACTAGAGCTTGTTGCTCTGGCACCTGGGAGAGTTGGGGGGCTGCTGCGGGAGAGAGGTTGTGGAAGCTTCTCCTGCTCCTCCCTCCCAACTTGTCACCTTGCTCTTTTGCTTCTTTTTCCCTCCCTCGAGGCCATCTCCTGGGCTAGGCAGGGAGAAACTTTACTACACCCAACACCTCTGCCTCTCCCACCCTTCCTGTAGTCGGCATGTTTATTGGCCTACTTAAATACTGAGAGTGGAAACACAAATCAGGTGCAAATGAGCCGCTGTGCATTCTGCCT
Organism: Pardalotus punctatus; assembly: GCA_013400915.1. Lineage (NCBI taxonomy): Eukaryota > Metazoa > Chordata > Aves > Passeriformes > Pardalotidae > Pardalotus > Pardalotus punctatus. Next base: position 381,887 of record VZTX01008022.1, read on the forward strand.
GCTCCGAGGCCTCTCTCCCTGCTCCCACCACGTGTTTTTATGTTTTCGTCTTGGTGCTTTTATGATTGTGCTGTTGACTGTGGTGGAAACCATGCAGAGGCACCTTTTTACGTGTGTATCTACAAGGCGTGTATGCATTCACTGCCGCCCTAGGGAAAAGTGGTCTAGCTGTAGCAGACACCCATTCTGTATGGCATTTCAAGCCATGTAGAAATGGAAGAGAAGCTCAACAGGCTGAAGGCTGAGATACAGGTGACTTCAGAGCTGCACAGTGTGCAAATAAGATAATTCTGCAGTGGCAGAACTAAACTTTTTTGTATGTTCAATACAAATATATTTACTGCTCTGCCCACAGAGCTGTCCTTAACTTTGCAGCAAGACTTCTACCACCTAAGCCAGTTTGAAGCATGTATAAATAGAAATATAAAGCTAGAATTGTGACAGCATTTAGGGATCTCCCACTGAATTTTGGTGGATTTCAGAGTATCTAATACAAGAGTCTCATGTCTATCATGCCATTAAAGGACAAGTCAATTAAAAAAACTGTCAAAGGACGTACATGCATCACACTCCCATATGCAATTAATCTCTATGTATAATAATTCACTGCTGTGAAATACAGAGAGACAAAGCATGCAGATTCATATTTATTTGAGAATTCTAGTTGTAAAGCAAGACACACACAATTAAAGGGTAACAAACTCAATTCACAGCAGAGTGCAGAAAAAAGAAAGTACAGTACTAACTCTCTGAGAGGATTCAATTTTCATCATGTACCTTTGAATGTCAAGTTCTGAATGAAGGGAGACCAACATGCACTGCAAAACCTGTGGATCAAAGAGAGAAAAGAAGGGGAGGGGGAGAGATAATTGTTAACAGGAAAAGAAAAAGGAGAACAATAGAAATTAAAAAAGAATAACCTGTACATACTGAAAGTATACTGAATAAAGGGAGGAAGAGAAGAGAAGAGAAGAGAAGAGAAGAGAAGAGAAGAGAAGAGAAGAGAAGAGAAGAGAAGAGAAGAGAAGAGAAGAGAAGAGGCACTGAAAAATAATGAAGGAGATGCACATGTGGCAGAGAAAAATACGCTCTATCCATACTTAATATGCAATATTCTCAGAACTCTTGCTGGACTCAGTTCAGATGTGCTGCATGTGGTTGTATGTCAAAGAAACAAAGAATGTTTTTCTANCTTCCTGAGAAATGATACAACTCTCGGCTGGAGTTAGCAGCAGTCATTACACTTTTGTGTTTGCTTCACACTTACTACAGAGACACGGAATCCTTCAAGCAGAACTTAGAAATACTGTGTAACTCATGATTAACCACAACTTTAAAAAGAGTAAGAGAAACCATGGTATTATTAAAAAAAAATCTTCTCCAATCACTCTTTTTACTATTCCACATCTGATCTTAAACCCCACAGAATGTGAGAATTTGCTAAAAGGGGTTTAAGGGCCAAAAAAACCCAAGGAATTTTTTCCTCCAACACATGAATGAGATGTTGATTGGAGGAGAAATTGCCTACTGGTGTTTGAGTTCACAGTGGTGGAGGTCCTGTATTTTCCTTAACCTTTATTTGGCTGTGGGTGGAGGTAAGAGAGATTTTTGTAGAGTCCTCTAAAAATCCTTCTCTAAGCAATCAATTCCTCCTTCAGTAGAGTCAGGATCCCATGACAACTGCTGCTTCCCAGTTCAGAACATGCAGCTATTCATACCAGGCAAAGAAATGCAACTGCTTTGACAACAAGGACATAATTGTTAAAGAATCTTATTTAGCAAGTAATTATAATGCCAACATCACAATTAAGAGAGTAATTCAAAAAATCTTTTGAATTTTACAAACCCAGAGGATATGAGCATGTGAGAGCTGATTCTGGGGACGAGATAAGCAACTCATAAGTATGCTATGATTTTTCATGCTTTTGTCCATTGGATACTTTGGAAGGGCAGTACCATTTTATTTTAAAGAGAACAATAGATCATTTTTCTCTCTGTGATAACTACATAATTTAGAATTGTTCAAGTAAAATGTGATTTTTACAAATAAGCTATTTATGCAAACACAGTACAAATTAAATGTAGCCTTCCGGCAACAACTGGAAAAATTCCAGTTCCAAACCACAAAGACAAAACAGTCTGTTGCTAATGTCTCGGTAATACTGAAACTGTATTAGGGTTTTTAATGTTTTTATTGTGTTACCACCCCACATATGCAAACCTGAGAAATCCTCCTTGGTTTTTATTAAACTATTCTGTTTAAAAATTTTCAAAAAAGGATTTTGTAAGGACCAAGTCCATCCTCAATGCCAAACACACAAGAATACCAGGGGAAAAAAATCATGCTGCGTGTTTGCTTGGCATTTAGGCATCATTACACATCAAGACCACACATCAGAAAGGACATTACTCTGCCCAGTGACCGCAATCAAAATGTGCAACAGTCACCATTCCTAAAGCCATTGCACAGGATCAACTTGAGCTATTTAGTTTCCTCAAACCTTGTCACCTCATGGAGAATTCAAATTGTGTTACTTTGCTCTGGACTTTCCTAGTCCCAAAGGAAGTGAAACATCAATTCTGACCTAAGGGTGGGTAAGGAAATGAGGATGCTTGAGGAAACCTGCAACACTTCCCACCCTTGATCCAGAGAAAATGTTGCCTGTATCTCTTACTCTCCCCCTCCTCTCATCATAACACAGTATTTATTTTCATTTTAAAGCAAGTACATAAATGTAAATTTACAGTTAAAGTACATAAAATTAGTCCACCTTAGATCCAGAAGTCTCTCCCTCCTCCTGCAGGAATCGATTTGAAATCATAAGGATATGCTGCCGGATTAAGAGCTGATGTTCTCTGAATAAACACAGTCTTGCAGGAAAAAATGAACCACACACAAATCCAGAACCACAACACCAGTGCAGCAGGAGGCTTCTTCAACTCCTGCATGAGGTAGCATAAAGAGACAAACAAGGCCTCCTCACGGTGTTATGTAGCAAACTTTGGATCTCCTAAAGAAGATGTAGACATGCCAGTATGGGAGAAATATAATTAAGACCATGACTGCAGCCCACGTAAAGACCTTATTATGAATGAAATTTGAAGACATTTGGGTCTGAATCCAAACCTGAAGCATGGCTTCCTTTGGAACTTTCCAAAATATTTCTTAACTGTCTGCATTTCTGTCCAAACTCAACACCACACTGATGCCTTCATCAGCACTCCACTAACCTCAGGGGTATTTAAAGATGGAAAACAATAATGATCTATTTTTTCCTTTACTCCAAGATTGTAGAGGAATATGGTTTTTTTCCATCTATTGGCATGCATATGGATATATATATAGTTCACAATGATGGGAAATGAATTCATTGCAATTTTCAAATGCAGCCAGGGCTGTGATCTCTCCCAGCCCAGGGACAGGTTCCTGGGACAATCCCCTGTATTCTGCTTCCCTCACCAACTCTGTCATTGTTCCAGAGAGATGAGGCATCAAAACAAATACCCAGCATGAGGGGAGAAACAGGATGTTGGAGCAAAACTCACAGAAGCTTAGAATACCTTGGACCTGACTTACAAAGAAATAAAGAATTAGTGCAGAACACTCAACTAACGTGCTCTGAGCAACCTCTGCTGGCCAGCAGATCCCATGCCTTCTCCTAAATGGACTTGTACAGGGCCTATGATTTCTTTCTCATCTATGAGTGCAGATCCTTCGCTAGCTTGAATTAACATTACTTGACCAGCTCGAACAGTGCAAGGAAAACCTGTAAAAGGTGGGCCTGTCACATCCCAATGAGATGGAAAAGTGACAGGGATTTCCACTTTCTGTTACCAAATACTGTCAGAGCACAGAGGCTCCTGGTGAAACTAGTGCTAAGTTTTTATGAGTTGTGAAAGCAAATAGTCAGAGTGCAAGAGGCACCAATGCTTGTACATGTTGGACTGGCATGCAAAGAAACAGATTAATACAGGTGGGTGGACATATAAAAGTAATACATAAAAAATAAGCAAAAGAGCAGAAGTAGTTTCCTCTGGAAAAAGGTGGAAAATACTAGAGGCCAAGGAGAGTGGAAGGTGGGGCTGGAACACAATGCACAGATAAGGAACAGTTGTGTCACAACTGGCAGGTATGAGCTGGAAGGGGCATTACATGGAGAAAAACTAATTTTGGGAGCCAGACATTGTTGTAATGAGAAAAGTACCAGAGACGAGGAAACAGCTGCAAAACATGTTGCTTTTGAACTTTAAACCTAAATGGACCAAGTGGTGGCCCTGGAAAAAGGTGTAGAAAGCAAGAGTCATGGGAGGAAAGCAAAGTTGCCAGGAATGTGCTGAATGTCACCAAACGGAGTCATAAGAAGAGTCTGGTGAATACCACTTGTAAGGTAGTGCCCAAAGGAATACCCAGCAGTTTAGGGAGGACAAGGATTAATACCTTGGGGCTGACTGACTGTATTAGTCATTATCCCAGGGCCTTCAAAACAAGGGTGAATGAACTGTAAGTCTGCCTTGTGGGATCTGCTTGCTAAGGAGATCAAAGGAACGCATTCACTATTTTAAACAGGATCAGGCCTGTTGAACACTGAAATTCTAAGTCTCCAGAGGAAAACGCAGATGCTTGAGACATTTGTGTTGATGATTTAGTAGGAGACATCTGTCCCCCTGAGTCAGTCTGAAATAATGTCACAGAAGGGTGTTAGGAGCACAATGTGCTCCCTCCGCAGGAATGCAGCACTGCTGTTCTGGCTGGCAGTGACATACAAGCCGAAGTGCCTTTTCACTGGCAGTGCTGCAAAACAGGAGCATGTTAAACTTTCCCCTTTTTTTCAGCCAGTGTAATATGCCCTTGATTTAGGGTTCTGGTGGATTTCAAAAGGGAAGTCCTTAAAAAATCAGAATACATTAAACACATTACATTTATCATGGGTCACCCAGGAAGATGACACTTGTTGAGAAAAAAAGTGGCTAAAATCAGGAAAATGCAGGAGTACAGAATGAAGCAAAGGGGGATTAAGCCAGGACCCCGGGACATTATGATGACAATTAGCGTTCCTTAGGTTTACAGTCTCTGGGTGAAATCCTGCAGAGACATGCAATCAGCTGAAGCTGCAGGGAAATGATAATGAGAACACAAAGGGCTTGAGATGAGTATGTAGATGATGATACACAACTAAATGAGATGCTGACTCATAAGCCCTCATAAACAGCTTGAAACTGAAGGAAGGAAATGAGGATCAACTGCCTATTTCCTGTGCGCAATGGTTTTGTGGGGAGGATGCGAGAAAATGGGGTTTCTCAACAATGCTGGGATGGGAAAAAGTCAGGATAGTAGCTCAGTTGGGATCAGGCCAAAGAGGTTCTTCCAACAGAAATGTTAAGCACACAAGTATCTGCCAAAGAAGGGAAAAAGTGAAGTCTTTTATCACGTGAAAACACAGTCAATGTACAGGATCAACTGCAGGGATCTAAACAGCTGTGGGGGTGGAGGGCAACACATGTGGTGATGGCCCGGGACAAATGGTTCAAAAGGAAGCATTGAAACAAAAAGACCGCTGAAATTCAAACCAGGAATGCACTCAGAGAGATAGCAAAGGAAGAGGTCTGTACAAAACATTAGCACTTCTTATGTTTCAAGATTTACATTTCCCAGCACACTCTATGTCTACATATCCCTCAAACTGCATACATTCTTTAGCTCAAACTCATTGACCATTACAACTGAAAAGTACATATGTTAACCAGGTACACTATTTTGGGTTTGATTTCCAAACAACAACAACAACAGAAAGAAGGGTCTTTTCTTCACTGTTTATTTCATCTTCCTCACAGTTCTTGTAAAAAAATAGCTAAAACCTTGTGTTTCATTTAATTTTAGTGAGGATTAAAGCTAAGATATTATTTTATATAATTTCATATATAATATATAGTCAATGTTAAAAGCAAACAGCCAGAACTAGACAAAAAAAAATCTCAAGGGAATTCAGATCATAGTCTAAATTATACTTTTTAAGAGATATAAAATAGTTACACCTTTAAAGTAAAAAGCAGTCTGGTATTCAAGAGGTTCATAAGTTCTCCAGGGTCACACAGTCTTCCCTCTTTTCCTGTCCCTCCACCCATGTGGAGATGATGTGTTGAAACACCTTATTTTTGCATTATCTCAACACAAATACGGTATTGTATCTGCACTCCAGTTCACATGCAGTATCAAAGGAAAATATAACTTCTTGTTCACCTTAGATGACTTATATGTCTAGAGGTTTTTAAGCAAGAACCTGCAGGGTATTGTATATTTCAGTCTTGGCTTTATGCTTTAACTATATAATTAAGCCCATAATTAGGAATAATCATATTAGAAGTCCGTCAGACTATTTTCATTAACAAAGTTAGGCATGAACAGATTGTTTGGTTGTCCTTGGGCCCTTGCACCTACAGGGGTGGGTGCTTATCAGACTCTTCTCTTTCCACATTTCATATAAAAGTAACCAAGACAATACAGAAAAGAAGTTAGTCCTGTGTTTATGATTTTTCTGTCCCCCACTACAGAATTCAAGTGTCACTGTGCACTGCAGTGTGGAAACCCAGACTGGCTGGTGCAGGCTGAAGAAAATATGATGATTGGTTCTAATTTCTCTAAGGTAATCCAAACTTGGTTTGAATCCGTGAAACCTGAACTTGAATCACTCCTTTGTGATGCAAAACTCTGTATGCAAAAACGCTCCATTGTACAGACACTGAAAACTAAAAAACACTGGCTGAATATCTAAAAGTTGGTTGCCTGATGAGGCTTAAGAGTTTACAAAGAGGTACCTCCCTGTGCTGCCCTCTATTTCTAGTAAGATTTGCATGAAACAGACCCGTTTTCAGTTAGTGGTTCAACTGGGGGTTTTCCTCCAGTAACATGTAATATCTGAGATATCCAATCATTTAAAATGGATTCAGAGACTAGACATTACTAAGTAGGTGTCAAGAACATTGTTTACCATTTTTCTGTATTTGCCCCAGTGTTAGAAATTGGGACAATTAGACAAATGCAGTATCTTTGTTTCCAATAGTCTATCTCTCCCGTTATTCATTCCCTTCCTCCTATCATCTCCTCTTGGAATCACAATATATTGCTGAAGATAAACAACAAAAAAATATTACAAATCTTTATAAAGGGATAAAGAAACAATGATGACCTAAGAAGGAAAAAATTTTCATGAGCTGTCTCCAGTATTTTGAAAAGTAAGAATAATAGAGAAAATGTGATGTTTAAAGAACATAGCTGTTTCTCTCTCTCATTTTTCTGTGGTATTTTTCTCCCAACTTTATTTAAACAACTGGCTGACCTGGTTATTCATACAATAACCATAGCTGAAAAGCACAGTATGGTGTATGCAATGACAACTGATGGTCTACTGAGAACAACATCCTCTGAAATACAGAAAAATGCTTGGACTTGTCATCTTCCATTGCTCAGATTTAATTGTAATGTTTCTTTTAGAAGTTTGTGCTTCGGACTTATTTGGGCCTTCAATATTGATTAAATGTACCTAATTTTTTAGGCTTCTCAGCCTTAAAAACCTTATAAAGCCTTAAAGTGATCTTCTCAGCCATTTAAAAAAACTACCCAAAGTGATAAAATTTGGATTACTTCCTATTCAAAATGATAAGGTTACAGGAGTTGCTCCCCCACCCCAAAAGAAAAAAAGAAATTATATGGTATTTACTCAGAAGGCAGTATAAACAGAAATGTTTACACACATTGTTCCACCTTTTTTCTGTGTACCTCCAGAAGACAAAACAACTTAAATGGATGGGTTTTCTAATAACTTAATGCCCACAGCTCCAAATTATGGCAACTGCAGGTCTCAGCCAAGAATCAGCATTTTAACTTCTGCCCTAGACAGCTTTAGGAAAGGGTTCATGCCTATTACCTGCCTATATCAGGATGCCTGGGACTGCACCCAGGAGCCTGCTTTTCTTCTCAGCTTTTATGAAAAAACAAAACCTACTTCATCTATGTGCTTCAATACTCCTAATTTCTTTTAAGAAAATAAGTTGTAGAGAAGAAACAATTTGGAGAACACTCATTGACAGTAACCTGGGTAAGAAAAATCAACTGAGAACTGTAGTGGCAACCTCATTCTTTGGCAAGTGTTCTCTTACCAAATGTTTCTCAATATACAAAAGCATTCCTAGAAAACTTAATCAAAATTCTCTTGACCACAGAGAAATGGGTGAATAACTTTAGTCCAATCATAGCTTTCTATGGTCTGAGAGTTAACAAGCTTTGGTTCCCATTTCAGTCACAAAACCACTTTTCCCGTCCTTGGCCCACCATATACAACAGAACTCACAGCACCTTTTTACCTTACTTGGCTTCTGCAATAATTAAGTCAGGAACAGTTTCCAGTACACTGCAGGGAAAACTGCTACAGAAAAGTATTACATTTATACACCACATTAAGCTTGCTCTTAACCTCTTGTAAGGATCACTGTCTTAGCACAGTAGGGAGGTTTTGCTAAGCACAGTCTCCTCCGTTTTCCCTTAGAACACCTAAAACTTTGAACTACAACATCAAACATAAAAAGCCCACCTGTTTTATTATTAACTGAATTTATTACCTTCCACCCTTTCTTAAACACATACTTGTCATCTACACAATTACAAGAGAACTATGAGCTCAGAAATGCCTTTGTGCAGCATACACCAGCTTACACTTGAATAGTTATAGAGTAATTAGAGTGGAATTCAGGAGAGTAAGTCAGTCTTATGAACTCATAATATCAATTGTCTCATATAAGTGAGACAGACAAATATTAAGTACATATAATGTTACACACAAACAGTGTGATTCTGCAAGGTCCCAAGTGATTCCTGGTTTTGATACAATCAGATATCACTGCTATGGTGCTAGGGGCTAATTAACTCCAGCCAGCTTCAGGCTTTGGAAAATTATTGTGATGTCACCATTGCAAAGCAACAGTTTAAGTTTTCATCGATAAAGATATTTACATATTAATTTCATTTACAGATTTATATATAGATAGTCAAGTATTATATATAGTTCCAAAGTCCTTATTGCAATATGTTTTATTATGTACTGCAAAACTTTCTTCTTAAAATTATCTTCTCACCCTTAAGGGATACAATGTAAACCCAATAATAAACAAACCATAACATCAGCTCATTAATCAGACATGTCAGTTTAAATATATCCTATTTGGGAACAAAAACAAATGCTACTGGCTTTATAAACCTTACAGAACAGGGAACAAAGCTAGCGTTGGATTTCAAGAGTTGATGTCATCATTGTTCACAAGCCAACACAGGGCTTTAAAACTGAAAAGAATCTACAGCATATAAAATGGTTTCCAACTTGTAAGGGGCCAGGCCCCTTGCCAGTGGATAATAATTTGCAATAGAGTTTAGGGTTTTTCCTGAGGACAGCCTGGGGGAGGGGATATAACACATTAATGCAGGAAGGAATGTGCAATTCTGTATTCTTATGTGGTATTATAAAGAGAGATATCTTTCTCAAATCTTGTTTACTTGTATTGTGCATATCTTCCCTTCAAACGCTTAAATATTTCCCAAGTTGGGATCTTTACATTTTAACATCTTTTTTCACCAAAAACTTTTCTAGCTACAGTGCTAGCATCACTCTTAAATGACAACAGTATCAAAAATTAGGAGAGAGTAAGACTAATACCCCTGAAGGTCTTCAAGGACAGACTGGATGGAGTTCTGAGCAACCTGCTCTAGTGGAAGGTGTCCCTGCCCATGGCAGGGGGGGGTGGAAATAGATGATCATTAAGGTCCCTTCCAACCCAAACCATTCTATGACTAGTATGAGCCAATAGATATATTTTCTGCAGTGACAGGAGTATGTCTATTTGAATTTTCTCTTTCATGATTTAGTTTTCTTTTACCACATATGCATGTTTGGGAACACAGCATCCTTAGACCTGCTGAAAATTTACCAAATCAAATCTTAAAACTTTGAAATTAAGTAAGCTTTAGCAGACAAAATCAGATGAGCAATACATAGCTTCTTCTGCTCTTTTGTGAATATTCAATGACCTCACATTCTTCACTGCCTTCCCTCTCCTAAATTCAGCAAAAGAAAATGTTATCTGTTCAAACAAAAAAAGCTATACACAAATATTTGAAAACACTGTCTCCATTTCTTCTAATTACATGACACAGACTCCACTACCCAATAAATACTGTAGCCAGAACATAATGTAGTTATGTACTTGAGATTATCCATTTGCCTGGTTACTGATACCATTGAGAGGACATTTCTCATGAGTTACAGGTATGCACACAAAAGGAATCCTGACTCCACAGAAGCTCATGGAATGTGTTTTACTACAGGCATCCCTACAGGTTACCCTCTTGAAGTGTCTTTAAACCTCAAAAACAGTCTTGAAAGATTCAAAGTGAAGAAAGAATGGGCTCTAATGTATTGTTCTTTCAGGAATTTTCTGAGAAGAATTCACTTTCCAACAGGTGATTCTGTAGGACTTACAAAGCAAAACATACTGGCAGTAGTCCTTTTAGTCCTTTTAGATGTATCTGAACATGGGTGCAGGTGCCTAATCTTGTGAAAAGAAATTTGTTCATATACTCTACAGATACTCCATTGTAGCTTTTGCCTGCTCTGTCTTGGTGTTATCTTGGAAACTAGAAAATAATTTCTATTTTGGCCATGGAACAATACTTACTTTTTTTTTGCTTTCTGTTCCTTCTCCTTCACTTGCCTGTTTTTTTTGATAGAAATATAACTTTTTTTCTTCAAACAGCTGTGAAACATATATAGTCTTCTTACAAACATCAGGGCCTTCTATTCTCTGATGCAGTTGTTAGCAAGGAAAACTCTCTGATGGTAGGGTCTATAGCAACTAAGTGTGCACTGCAGAGCTGCATATTTCCCCTTCAGTGTCCTCAAGAGATTATCTTCTTGCTTGCACTTGTATCAATTCTGATTGAGAGAAATCATGACCCTGAGATACACTCAGCAGTGCTATTCTGTTCAACACGGTGTTTACAACATAAATTGATGACAGGCATTGTTGTTCCCAGGAATAATATCCCGGTTGACTAGCTAGAAAATATAGTTCTTATTCTCATCCACACAGAAAGGAGATGCAAAGATGGTTTATGTAGGAGATAATAGTTGTATGACAAATATTTCATACTATAGGATCTTATATTTGGTTGCTTCAGAAAAGAGACTGAGAAACTTTTTTTTTTTTTTTTAAACCTAAAGGTTCTGGGCTAAAGTAATTCAAAACTGAAGAGGTACTCTGATTTGATGAAAGCAAAAGGAAATACTAAGTTCTTATGAAGACCTGAACACATTCAAGACTTCTATTCACATTGACTGTGTTACTCTGTTATCCCTTTAACCTTCTTAAATGAGTTCCCATCCTCAGTAATTTTTCTCTAGTTATTGTAATTACCAGAAGTATCATTATTTCTCTATTTCTAAAAATCAAACAGAAAAACCAGTCTGACAATGAAGGTGGATTAAGAATTCTGTGAAAGCAGATGCTATAGGGAGTTCACTGAAGGTTAGGTAGTGTAAGAAAGCCAAGTGGAAAAAAAAAAGCTTGTGGATGATCATATCTGCCCTGACATGCACTGACTGAGCTTTCAGTTCTGTTTATCTCAGGAACTGAATAAATGGCCAGTAATTTCAATCATGTCCAATAAGGCAAGGGTGCAGGTTTTACAACATTGCTGAAAGAAATAAGATTGTTTCATTTTTCTGAAGAAACCCTGAATTCTAAAAAGAAGTAATAATTTTATTGTTTCAGAGCTATTAATAAAAAAATTTTTGTCATATATCTTTCTGCCAGAGCTCTAAGAGAAGAAAGTAGGGCATAACAAAAGAACCCAGTAGCAGCAATATCTAGATGTCTCTTCTGATACACTGGTGTAATTCAAGAAATTGATGATTCCATAGACTCCTTCGGGATGTGAACTGAGAGACTGTTTGTTGATTTTATAAGTAATGGTTTAGATTCCTTCCCAAAATCTGCTACTTTTTCTTATAAATTTCATTTAAAGCTTCCTGTCTGGAAAATTGAAAGCTTTTAAGAGATTTCTGAGGGAGGAATTTTAGGAACTAAATGATAATAATTGTTAGGACAGCATTTGCTGAATTTCAGAACTCAAAAGTCTGAAGTATAAATGCATGTGGCTACTTACAGGACATAAAGATAATGCAGTATCAAATTATATGATTTATAAATTAATGGTCTAAAAATCTACAAATTTTTTTTTTTCATTGAAAAGACAGACCCTTCTTTAGTAAAGGTTTGACTAATAATGGTGGATAGAGCTCCCCAGCAGTATTGTTCCCACTGACCTTTACAAAGATAGCTTCTGTGCTGATGGAAAACAGAAATTGTTCTCCCAAGAGGAATGAAAGGCAGACAGTAGAAAAATACGAAGAAAACACAAGTGAAGAACATCCAGAAAAGTATGTTTCTAAATTAACTAGATATTATATTTTCTTGCCTGAAAAGCAAATGAAAATTTTAGAAAATATTTTTGTGTGGCCTAAGAGTGCAAAAATGCCCACAGATGTTTTTAAAAGCATTCTGCAGGCAATACTAATTTGGAAAGATAATCTCCCATCATGAACCCTTTCAATACAGTTAGCAGAACCTGCATGTCTTGTTTGCATGAAATACTTAAAGGAAACTTGGAACAAGAACTATTGTGAAACTGTGCAGTTCTTTTTCTATGACTTAGTAAATACTAGACAAATAATAATGACATATGGTCTAGAATGAATCCTTATTAGATAGCATTTAAAATGGGGAGGGGGGAAGAGGGAACAAAACAGTACTCACCCTTTGAGATCTTTCTTCTGAGGATCTACAACAGATACCAGCTTATTAAAGTCTGCAACTCCAGCTGCAGCATTTATTGTGCAAGGACTCAGAAAGGTGCGTTAATGTGGCCCAAGAAACAGGAAAAACAGTTTGCAAACTCCTGTTACTTTGTCAAATGTATACTCCAAGCAAGCAAACAAACAAACAAAAAACCCCCCAGCAAATGTTAACCTTCACAAGGTGAACAAACTGATTTTCAGACAAGCTTTCAAACTCCGGATCACACATTAATAGGTGGGAAATGCCTGATTTCGGCCGCAGGGATGATGGAGATGAGCAGCTATCTGCCACTTTGAACATCCCCAGCTCCTTGAAACAGAGGCCATAAAAGCCATGTCATGATTCAGATAAGCTGGCTACAGAGCTCTCCTAAATTGCCCCACACTGCGCAGTTTGAAGGCGCTACAAGCAGTGGGAGAGTGAGCTCCAGCCCTTCCCCTGCCCGGTGTCTTCTCTAGAGCTGCCAATGCTCGGATCTGTGGGCAAATCCCCAAGGAGCAACTTTTGCTGGTTCTCAAGCTATTCGATTCATGTTGGTGCAGGGCAGATCACCAAGCAAAACAAGGACCTCTGGCCCACAGCACAGCAGCTCTTCCAGTCATGGCCTCTGTGATGGCCCCTCAGTTGCACTTGCACGCATTGCTGCATCAAGTGTTAGGATGGCTTATCGGTGAAAAATCTGTACAGCAGTACATGGGATAGACTAAGCTTCATTTGATTCACATGCAAGGAGAAGAAAAGTCAGTCACATGTGAAGAGCCAGGTTTCTTTTTCTCTACACTGACAAAAACCATCGATGGGACATAGCTGGGAACATCTGATTGACCATACCTAGCCTTCACACATTTTATGAATTATCTGGTATTTCCTGACTGCTTTTAATATTTGCCTTTTTGCCTAAAAGCAATAATAAAGCAATATTTTAGAAGTATATCACAAGATATTAAAGCACTTGAAAAATTCTTGTAAGTATCTGATCTTCTGGTGTAAGATAAAGCACATCTCTTCCATAGCAAAAACTGATGAAAAGGAAAGCAAAAGTAAGTCTCTATACTGTATACAAGGAAGGGAAAGCAAATCTGTATACTGAAAAATCTTCATGGTGGGTATGGAAGAGTGGGATCAGGAAGGGCAGCTCTTCCTTTGGCCAGCGTAATTTGCAAAGGTTTCTTTGCTGGAAGGGGATCTTCCACTTCTTTATCATGGGAAGTGAAACAGCAATAAAAGCAAACTGATAAAGACCTGCAGAAAATGCTATGCAAATGGTTGCAAGTAGAGTCACAGCCTACCACCTCAAAGTGCTGCATTCCTAATGCCTGAATCTGCTATTTCACAATATCCTGTATTAACAGCAAAACACATGTCCAAATTGCATCTCTCCATTTTGTGCATATTCTTTCTGGACTAGGCTTAACTCATTAGAACCCCAGAGGCAATTTACATTTCCTTTGTCTACTGAAAAAATAGAAGCCTCACACGAAATCTTTTATCAGTGTGCTATTGGGAAAAAAGATCTAGGAGGCAGAAATGAGATAGAATCCTTCTAGACTTCTTTACAGTTGAAAATTGGCCAATTCAAAGAAGAATTCCTAAAGCAACAGACTATGCTTCATCTCTTTTCCAATTACTCTTTTCTGGTTAGTAAATTTGACCTCCCTAGCAAGTACTACAGCTTTCCTAAGGCACTGTACTTCCAAAAAAATTGGATTTTAGTAAACTTACTGGCAAAAGAAACACATTTCAGTATGAAAGTATAAAACATTTGCCAACTATGTTTCAGGCTATCATTCCTTTTCTTGATTTTCTTACGTTAACTGGAGTGGTTCAGAGGAGCACACAAAAATGCTTACTGTGAAGAACATATTTTGCTGGAAGGAAGAAGTCAGCTATTCATATAGTCAAATTCATTGGCACAGAGCTGATGTGAAGTCCAAAGCACTAATGTTGTACTTCTATGAACTGCAAACAAAAGCTTGGAACCCTGAAAATAAGTAGCTTTAAGAGTCTGACTTCTAAAACAAGAGTCACCAAAATTATGTGAATTATCAATTACTAGTTTGATACCATGGACAATAAAAAAAATGTGCTCTATTTACAGGCTTTGCTTAGAATATTCAGTGGTTGTTTTGCTTCTTCCAAAGAGGTCTCACACTAGTATACCTTAAGTTACCTGCTAAATAAAGCACGTAGATCACACTTCAGCTGTAACTGCTTGTCTTATTCAGAACAAAAAAAGAAAACCCCAGTCTGCTAATACATATTCAGGTCTCAGAGAAGAAAACAACAAACGCTTACTATTTACTAAACTGGAGACTAGGTATTAACAACATGTACCTAAACTCAGAGACATGTTTTAGTTCTCAAATATTGTCAAGCAGTCAAATTCTGCTAGCCTAAGTCATGCTGAACAGTGATTAATGCTGCAGCAGATCTCTCTGAATTTCTAGCACTGAAAACAAACAAACAAAAACAGAGTCAGAGTGCTCACAAGAAACCTCCAACTTCTTTTAAGTAGGTGGAGGCACAGCTGGTGGTGTCAGAGGTTTAGGGGATTTCTTCTGTATATTTTGTCTTCCCAGTTTTATATCTATATTTTCATCACTCACTATTACTTTCATAACTCTTCCCTCTATTTTCTTCAGCTGGTAATTCTTATGGCCATGTCTTTCCCCCGCAGTAGTGTGAAGACATGCAAAGTGAACGTGTCACGTGCATCTGGTGACTTGTGAATTCCCACAGACCCCTGTGACAAGGGGTGAGACTTGCCACAGAGAGTAGCTCAGTGGCACCAGGCATGTGAAAGGGACCCTGATTTTCAAAGCAAATTGCTGTTTTCTGTAAGGATTCACCTTTGCTGGTAAATAATGCCCTCCTGCCAGCTTTGACACTGAGAATATTCAATATCCAATGTTCCACGTTTTGCAACACTCCATTACCACTCTGGAGGCACATGGTGTACCATGGGAGCAAAGTGTCTGGGGAGGGAGATGCCCCTAAAACCTTTATGCCTGGTGCTGAATGTACACAGGGTCACAGACAGGCTCTACAGGAGGGACAGAGCTCAGCTCGTTCTGCCTGCTGAGCTCTACCAGAAGTGCTTGTGAGGAGGCCCCTGGATTTGTAAAATTTTCAACAAGATGAAGCAGACACAGAGCAGAGTGTTAATAATACTGCTGAAATACTTCAGATCTTCAGCACGGCTGAGTTATTCTGCACTGTGTCCCTCAATTGGTCTGAAACCTTCCATGTTTATACCATACCAGATACCCCTTCAGGCAAAGAGCAGTCCACATTTCAAAGCGAAGTCAAATACCGAAAAATTATTCATTTGGAACCACAGCAAAAGTTCAGACATGTTACTGAGCAGATTTCACTGAAGGCTCTAATGATCTAATCAGGATGACTTAATTGCATCTGGCTTTGAAAGCAAAGCACAGTTCCCAAAAAGGAGAGGTTTTTCTGCAGTACAGTAGCAGCTCCCAGCTGTAAGAGGAACTGAAGTGAGAAGGGATCCACACAGCCCACAGATAACTCCGTGCAGAAGCTCCATTGCTGTAACAAGATCACCTGGAATTGCAAGCACAAACAACATGCCTATTTTTGGAAGTATGCTTGATCTATTGCACATGTGGAGATCTGAACACCTTCTGAGAGGGAGAAAATGATGAGGTTATGAACATTTGCACAACAATTTGTTTAAAAGCTCAGAAAACTCATGAATAATAATCTGGGCTAACCTTTTAGTAATCACTTTCTTCCTGCTGTATAAAGTATATTATTTGAAAACCATCATCACTGCTATCTTTTTTCTCCATTCTCCCTCTTCCCCAATATGTATCTTGTAATTACATTGCAGCTGTGCTCTGAAGAAGACCTGAAGACAACTTTTGAAAATTCTCTTTGTAAATCTGTAAACAAAAAAGAAATATAAAAACCCTATGGCCCAAACAATCCTTTCCATTGATTTAAGGTGCAGAATAGCACTGCTTTTATTTTAATTCAAAGGGTTCAACAGTTCTTTGTTCATACGACTATTTCTCCAGTCTGCTACCCTATTATTGGAAAGATTTCATCTCCAAGTGTGACAGAGAAGCAAAAAAGCTAGTATCCCACAACCTGTTGTTATAAATTTTCTGATTTTTAAAGAGGTGAAAATTAGAAATGCTCGCATTCCTCTTGAAAATTAAAACACACAAACCAAAATTCAGTGAAGAGGAAGCCACTAGTCTGAACACAGGCAATGGGGCTAATCCAAATTCATTCCTCTTACAATAATGCTCATATTAAAAAAACCCAAAAAACAACAAAACAGCAACAACAAAAGCAACAAATCAAACCAAACCAAACCAAAAAAAACCCTAACCAAGTGGATAGTTTTCCTCATGCAAAAACACGGACTCCAAAGAGTGTACATCTTGTCTTGATTTTGAGCTGTTTGGAACTGGACTAAAGCTGGGAAATCCTGCTTACTCTGATGAATAATCTCAGGGGATTAACTAGAAGGCTTCTCTGGATCTTTACAATTCAACATTCATTGCAAACTGGGGAAAGCAGAACTAGAAGAAAAAATTTAGGAGCAATTCCTACAATTTCGGTTGGGTAAGCAGTGTCATCTTGCTAGCATTACTCAAGAGTTCCCTGCTCCTACAAACTCCAAGGCCATGAAGGCCCTCCCACTCCAAGTCATCTTGAGAGGTCAGGATTGGTTGAATATCAACAACAGCCCTCAAGTTGCTCTAAAGTAAGAGCTTCACATGCCCAAGTCCTCAGGACCTTGCATGGCCCTTGTTCTTTGATCCTGCACCTATGTCTTGACATCTGGCTGCATGGGAAACTGCATTATTGCTTTGAGTTAATCGGTTGATGCCAATCATTTTCTACTAAGAAAATTGTTCACTATTTCCCTATCTTGTACCATCTGCTAACTTATCCCACTAGCTGATACTACTGTTTTCTTCCACCACAGTCTGTCATGAGCAAAACTTTCCATAATCACTGGATACACTGAAAATTACTGTGACCAGCCTAAAAAACTAAGTGGAGTTGGATCACAGTTCCTCCATTCTATGCAAATTTTCTGGAACACGGGTTGTTTCAAATAATATTGAAATAGTCTAAAACAACATTTATTCTCGATGTTCAGCTTGTAAAATGATGTAAAAAAATCATGTCTCTATCATTAAAAAACCCTCAAATTACAAAAGGCTGTAGGATGAAAACTTTTTAACCTGAGCAGCAGTCAATGTAAGCAAATCGCTCAGACCAGGTATCAGGAGAACAAGACCAAGTTAGAGAAGGGAGCATAATTCTGTACCTTTAAAATGGAACAAAAGAAGAAAAAAATGAAAAGCTTAAGTATGGGCCTACTGCTGTAAGGAAATAAAATAAAACTAAAAAACCCCAACACAACTAAGCAAACAAAAGAATAAAGAGAAAGATAAGCAGCAGAATATTGGGTCTAAAGAATAATAGTTATTTGGCTGATAATGCAGGTTATCTTTCAAAAATGCAAAATGTTACAAATCTGTGTAGGATGATCAGACTTCAGACATGTTTCCTGCAGCTGATCCACAAACAATAAGGTTAAAAACCTGAAAAAAGTTTGATGAACAATAAAAATATGTTGTATCACAGCAAAGCACCTGGAAATGCCCAAATGTAAAGAACAGATGACAGAAGAGAAAATATTTGAAGGTAAAATGTATACCACAATTGTTGATGTCAAATGAGAATAAATAAACTTGCCCTTAATGACCCCTGTCAAGACATACCCCTGCCAAAAATGCAATTCTTCTTTTATCCATTTCTAGTAGGACTAATTAATTAACCAGATTAATCACAATAATCCTCTACCACATCAGCAAAGATGCACAGTTCACTTTACTAGACTATGGAAAGGTCTCAGAATATCTGTTGTCGTAAAGGAAGTGTGTAAATCCATGTGCATACATATTCAGATAAAACTCCTGTACCTGCTTGTTGGATCATTAAAAACAGAGGTTTTACTGACAGAATACAAAAAAAAGATGCAGAACATCAACCTGTAAACACTGTGTCCTAAAGCTTGAACAGCTGCTTTTGACACTGTAAATGCCAAATGCTTTGAACTCAGATTCACGTGGAGCAGTGACAGGCATGAGATCCTTCAGCAGGAATTTTATATGGAGACATGGTCTACACATATATGTCTGTTCAGTGTATTAGTGTCTTTACCTATAGAAATATATGCTAACCAGTGTATATAATGATGTGTGATTATGTTAGTTAACTACCCTCAGTTTTTAATAGTTCTTCTTTGTGTATTGCCTCTAACTTTAATTTGGCAGGCACTCACTGTGAGGTTTTTACCTTAGTTTCTTTGCCACAACTGTCAACAAGAAACCTTTGAAAAATGTCTGTCTGCTGAACTAGGAAAATAAAATATTCTTGACCAAAGAAAGTTCAGACTGTTGACAGATATTCAGTCTGTTTGCTGTTGAACTCAGTCACACTAGAAGGTGGATCATTAAGCATAAATCCATATCTGAGTTTATAATGATCTCTTTTCTATCTCAATGCTGAGCAGGTCAAGTACTGCTTTTTTTTAACCAATTCCAGAAAAAATAATGAATAGGGAAGATAAAAGAACTGCTGAAAGTTTCTGAATAGAACTTTCTGCTTCAGATCAACATTTGAAAATCATTCCCAGCTGTTAAATCTGAATTCTTGATTGTACACAAGAGGTTGAGGAGAAAATAATCAGCAGATGCAGCTACAGTTTGTCATATCTGTGATTATTTGCTTCATGATTTATAGTTTTCAACCACTTCTGGAGAGACTGGCACCAAATTTATTCTTCCAATACTGCTATCTGTGCACAAGTGTTTAATTATAGGCTCTCTCACATTTTCTATGGAATAATTCTTGAGTGTAGAATGCTATATTTCAATTCCTGGAGCTGAAGTCTCAGAAATCAGAAAAAAAAAATAAATCAAGGATTTGTGGTGGCAATTCCAAGATGCTAAAAGTACAGCCCCACTCCCTGTGCTGTTCTGTCCCCTAAACACCTGCTTTTCCCAGAAATTGAAGTAAATCTAGCCAGAAGGAAAACAAAAGAGGAAAGAAATAAATGTGTGGAGAGGACAGGATGGTGAGGGGGAAAGCAAACACAGCAGTGTGGGTTATCTCTTTTTTTTTGACATCACCTTATGTATTCCATCTGCATACCCCAGGTCTCAGACAAATCTATAAAATTATGCTCTACATGTGCTCCAACATGTTGGTTGAGGGAAGTGATCTACAAAGAATTCAAGCCTGAACACTTCTCCATTTACAGCCTTTAATCATAATGTCTCCCAAGCACGTTCACCTGAGAGCTAGGAATAACATGGTGCTTCCAGGTGTGCTGAAGTGCACTGGGGCCTCCCCATGCCTGGTGAAGCCTGCATGCAGACAGTGAGGGTGACAGCACGCGGCTTTCAAGCTCACAAATGTGCTAGCAATTTATTGTATAGGTCTATGGCACTTTCATGTCAGAGAGGCAAGAAAAATGGATATTTAACCCAGTAAATTTTGTTGCTCCGTAACACAGAAGCCATTACAATATGGATGAGATCTGGAATCTATTAAAAGACATAATGGAAAATAAAAGCTAAACACATAAATAACTCATCCACTTGGAATTTCTTTTAAAAATATTGAAAGGCATTAGATGCAACCGAGATTAAATGTCTGTAAAATATTTTTTTAGAAGAATATTTTTTTCACCAGGGCATATGAGAACAAAGCAACATCTAAAACCTCAACAAAGAGAAGCTTTATTAGTTCTGCCTAGAAATTTTAGGCTCCAGCCTTAACTCACTTTGTTCCTCCTGCATGTGGTTGGAAACTACAGCAGTTCACTTGGGACCTTATCTATTATGGCAAAATGATTCATTGAGGATTAAAGATGGCCAGACACTGAAATATTGAACCTTCCAAAACCAAGGGCTAAATTTCAAGGATGCACTGAGTATACACTGGACCGTGGGAGTTCTTCCTCAATGACCAAATACCATGTATTATTCAAGACAAGGTCTCTTTAAAACAGATGGGTCGGTGGTATGGAAATGGTTCTGCACAGACTGAAAATTTTTAACCATTAACCATAACCATGCAATGAAAATTAGTTCCAGCATGTTGTATTTTATGTATGAGAACTTACATCTCATAAAACAAAAATCTCTTCTTGTTAAATTATTCTAATGGTCACTCAGCTATCTTTTGGAAGCTATCAGAATGAGAAATGTACATATACAGAAATTCTGTATTTATACAATGGCACTGATTCAATTAAACCTTTAGCTATGTATTTTAGCTGAAATGGTTACATGTGGAAAGCAGATGAAGCATGCTGAAATTATTTTTTTAAGCTAAAATCCTAATTAAAAAAGCATCTATTCAGTAGAAATATATCTTCTGTTAAATATACCTTTGTTCTTCAGTGAACTGTGGAATATTTCTCTGGTCATGTATACATTCTATGAACATTAAACTGAGGCAAAAATCTCTAGAACTACTTAAATAACCTCAATATATAAGCTCCCCCAAAGACACTTTGTTTATAATAATTTATGGTTTTAACATTTCCAGACTACACAGAAGTGGTGGGTTAACATACCAGCACAGCTCTGGACTTCAGACATTTAAAACAAACACTGGGTAATGACCCTGCAGTGTGGCAATGACTACAAGTATGAAAGGGCCACACAGCAAGTGGCATTCCCCTCTGCAAGTGCTCGGGCATTTACTAAAGAGAAGATGACTCAGAACATCTCTAATAATTACACTTAAAAACAAAAAAAAAAAATAAAGAACTTTATGATCATGGTTATATGGCAGGAGGGCAGAGTAAACAAACACTCTCTAACCAAAGTGCTAGGGACTGTCTTTGATTGCTTCTAGCAGTGGTGGATCCCTGGCTCTCTGGGTAACAGAAGACAGGATCCTGCTCCTCTAGGGGCTGCATCTAACACCAGACCTGCTGAGCCAAGGGCCTGATCACTGGGCAAGGATGTGGCCTTGGTCAGGGCAGTAATTCTGGACAGGATCCTGTTTTCTAGACCTCTAGAGATTGATGCATGTTCTGGACACATACCAACCAACCAACCAGCCACAAAGTAATAATTAAAAAAACCTCTTCCCTTCTCTAAGCAAATGGGACGTTGGACAGTTCAGCCTGGGGGCTCATGAGATGGCAAAGGCTTGCCTTGGAGTGGCAGGCTGGAATGAGCAGCACAGAGGAGGCAGGCAGGCAGGCTTGGAAGGCTGTATTGGATTCTCCCACTCTTCCCTGATTGACAGAAAGTCCATGGCTGTGCCCTTAGGGAGCAGCAAGCCGTGCCACGAGGTGGGGGCAGGCAGCAGGGCAGCCCCTCATTCTGCTTTGTGCTGTCAAAGCATCAGTGGGGAAAGCAGAGGGGCTGAATCTGCAGCTCAGAGGAAAACATCTCAGACCAGGATCCCTTCAGCTTCTCCTGGACTGGCACCAGCATCTTTCCAGCTCCAGCTGCCTGAACAACTCCTGCCTTTACTTCCAGATAGTGCAGGCATGGAAGACCAATCCAGGCTGTGAAGTACATCTGGCTGTCATCAGGGGACAGAGAAGGGGAGAGAGGGGCAATCATCTTCCAGATGAGACAAGGGCTTCCAGTCTGAGATGGGCTCCAAGAAAGCAGCTGTGATCAGATGAACAACTGGTCTCCTGAGCAGAAAAAGCAACATCCCAAAGAGTCCTTTTCTACAGCAATACTGGGTGATTGGGGCAAGGTAAAAGCATGAAGTACACTGAAGCAAAAACTCTCTGCAGGCACAAAAAGGAGTAAAACACACCCACTGCAAAGAGGACAACCTGCTCCCCAGGAGATGCACAGTATCTGGCCCAACAAAAGTACTCGAAGTCCCTAAAATAGTTATTCTTTTAATTTAACTACTAGGTGAGCTTTTCCTTCCAGTACAAGAGTTTCCATGATGCAAAAGGTCCCATGCTGAACTTGACCTGAGTCCCACATCTTTAATAGCAGAGAAAAAGAGATGGCAATTTTGAACAAGTTCTTTGAAGCACTTAGTGTCTGTTCTCCACCATAAAAGATACTTCAGTAGATTTGACAGGACTTCTAAGGGTGGAAGATCATCTATCTGCCAGGGTCTGACAAGTCTCAAATTCGTTCCAGTGAGGATGCAGAGATGTTGCAGGAGCTCAGGCGCTGGAGCACAGCAGGCTCTGCTGATTGAGGGATGCTAAGTTGAAGGAGTGCCAGGAGAGAACCACAGGAGACAAAACAGTCACCGTGAACAAACTCCTAAGTGCACACTTGAAAGTCTCCAACTTATGCTGCTTGATCTTATTTTTTTTAAAAAGGAAAAAAAAATTGTAGTTTCACAACCCTAACAGTTGCTCTATAAATAATGAGATGAAAGGGGAATATGTAACAATAAGCACTTAAATATTTGCCTCAGAAGCCATTAGTGAGGAAATGCAGCACTATGAAAACAGTAGGTCTGGACACCAGCAGTATTACCCTGCTCCCTGTGCCAAGGAACACAGACTTGCTGAGCAGCTAAATTCACGCTGCCATGGTGCATTTCATGCACTGGTAAGAGACCACTAACCTGCACAGGACTGTCCTAAAAACCAGTATGATGCCCACATGTAAGGAAGCACTTTCAGAATAACATCATGATGACATTAGTATGAAACATTTACTCTCCTAAGCAGCCCAAGAAGGATGAATGAATAGGTTGTGGACTCAGTCAAAGCAGGCTCACTACAGGTATAGCAACAATCTGGTGAGCGACAAATTTGTGCCTCAGCATCCATGCTTCAAAATAAAACTTACTCCTCAGTCTATAGGGATATTGTAAAACTGCAGTTCTTTATTGGATGTGACAACTGTCAAAAACCTTAAGGATATAATAAATTACATTACTTATTATATGATTATTGACATGCCTTGCCATCAGTTGAAGAGTTTTGCTTAGGAGTTAAGTTGAATTTTTTCCACCTTGCATAATTAAGGAAATTTGTGAGGTCTTTGTTGGTTCTGCCACAGACAAATGGCAATCCTTAAGGTAATGGTTTAGAAATGTTTTTCAAAAAATGAAACAACAACAGACCATGAACTCCCAATGCTATGCTGCAGCCAGTGAATACAACATATAAAGGGAATTCAAAGTAACAGTAGAGAAGCAGTATTACTTCTCTATATAACTCTGACAGGACCATAAAATAACACAAGCTTAGTTTTGGTGTGTGTGTATTTCAAAAGTAATGTTGAAAAACTTCAGGACATTCAGAAAAGAGCTATAAAATTCTGAATTATGGATGATGCCAGAGAAGTTCTCCCTTCAGGCTTTGTTCAAAAGAATATGAAAAAGTGACTTGATCATGTAATATGCATACCTGTGAGAAATTTCTGATGAAAGAGTACACTTCAATTCAGAAGAAAAAGTATGTGAGCCAGGAAAAAAAAAGTTATTGCAGCAATCAGTTTGGTCCTAAAGTGTAGAGATGCGCATTTTCCAATACTAAAGTATATTTCTAGAGGTGAAACCCCGGTTTTAGTTGATGGAAATAGTTGGGACTTCAGCAGGACAAAAATCAGAAGCACAAAATTAGCTTTCATATTGTGAAGTGCACTTGAAGAGCTGAAATTTGCTAATCATATTTTATTTTGTTACTTATTACTAGTTCTAGTTACCATGGTATTAAAAAAAAAGAAAATCATAATGGAAAAGGTACAGGATATAGGGGCTTGCAACAGTATAACTAAGGTGTTTGCCAAGAAATGAATGAAAGTCCACACATTATTTGTGTTTTTCAACACAACATTATTTGTGTTTTTTTAATGCCGTTTAAAGGTACCTGACTAACAGCAATGTAAGAGATGCATATTCCACTGATCATAGAGAGAAAAAACATCATAAAGAAGGATGCTGGGTCAGCTGGCCAGTATTTGGGTTTTGCTGTGATTATGATTTACAAGTAAGCCAATATCAATCTTCTCCACTGGTACTAGGGCAACAACTTTCTGCCTGAATTTAGTTTCAGTGAGAACCAGTGACACATCAAAAAAGCATTTATCAAAAGCTTATCAAAGTCTATGCATTTCTTTCAGTTCACAGCCACTAAGAATCCTCCTCACCAGTTGGGTTCAGCACCCTTCTGCCACAAGATAAGGCCCTGAATATGTTTGAATCCATTTTTGTGACACAAGATTATACGGAGAATAATCTTAATGGAAATGTCAAAGTAAAGCAAAGCAGGTATTTCCTTTGCATCTGCATCATGCAAACAAGCCTCAACACAAACAGAACAAAGAAGAGCAAAAGCTTGGTTTTATTAGAAATCAGGTGCTGATGAGACAGAAGCTTGTCTTGAATGTAGTTGTTTAAAGTTATCTGTGTTTTAAGTGTTGTGGTTGCAAACTGAGCTACCTTGCTGCTGTTCCAGTGGCTGCATCATTAAGAGATAAAATCCTTTGACCTTCTCCTATCTCCTGGCAGAAAAGACAGTGCCACATGCAAATACACAATTAAAGCAAATGCAACTCAACCGCACACAATAATCATCCACTCAAATTCCAATTTAGTAATGAAACATTGGGGAAAAGTATTCTTTTTTTGGGAAAATGATTTTTGTCTTTTCAGATGACCTACACAGTGGAAACCACAGAAAGGAAAAGTTGGCTTGTTCTGTTCCCTACATCACTCCAGTAAAACCAAGTTGGTTTTAATCAGGACTGCAGAAATCCAACTAAAGTCAGGGACTGTATGAAGTCATGTCTGATAGGATTTTCTGTAAAAGACTGTCCTGCATGAGAAAGTGATGAGGAATCAACAGAGTTCATGCTGAAAGGTCAAAAATAATGATGACTGTGTAAGCAGTATAGCTCACAAATATTTGTATCCATGATACACACTGTCTTTAATTGGGCTCTTGATATGACCTGCCTTCAGTTTTATGAGCTTTCAGTTTTGCCCTACAATAGCCACAATGAGAACATTAAATCTCCAAACAACCCAGCTCTTGTAATCCTGCCAACAACAGTACAGCTTAGCTCCAGATACATCAATGTCTAATTGCCACAAATATATATTTGTTTTTATCATCACTGGCAGTCCACTGTCCTATCACCATCTACGCAACACACAACTGAAAGCACAGCCATGAGAAACCTTGGAGCTGACTCAGCTGTTCTCGGAACTCAAATTTCCAAATCACTTTACATCCTGCCTGCTGAGCTCCTGCAGAGAGGATAAAGGGAATCAAAATGTTAGAAATGTCTGCGTTTCATCTCACCCAGATGAGTGGCTTATGCATACCCAGAACAATTCCAAGACGTGATAAGCAGCGTGCAGCACACGGGACATGCTGTTCTTTGGTGAGCTATAGATAGCCAGGCTCAAGGACCTCATAAAGGATACAAGTTAAAAAAAAGCCCCTGAAGCTGCTTATGTGAGCAACAGACACCACATACAAACTGTGCTGTTCAGTCCTAGAGAGCTACTGAATTTATCAGGAGAGCTACTGAATTTATCGAGAAAGAAGCTGCAAATAACTGATGCTGTTCATCTCCACTCTTAAAACACATTAATGGTTAGAGACCAAATAATAGTATTTTCCTGATAGTCTGCTTTTCCTTTTAGATTTTCCAAAACTGAAGGGAAAAAAACCAATATGTGATCAGAGAGTTGTTTCAGAAACATATAAGCTGCTTATAGGTAAAATATTTCCCCAGTAGTTAAACAGCACAAAGAAAAAGATAAGACTGATTGACTGACACAACAGATGATCAGAGGTACTGTTTCCTCCTTGTTTAAAGCTGTGCAGTTTAACCACTATTACTCTCTGAATGAGGAAGGAAGACTATTTTTCAGGTCCTGCCTTCATTCAATGCACTCAGTCTGCCAGGCACCCCCAGGCTCCTTCCAAGGCAGCAACAGGTGCCCAGTAGAGCAGGCCAGAGAACTGGGAGGGCAGTACAAAAGTGTTTCATTCGCAAACAGAAAACAGAATATGCAATCTCATAAAAACCTGCTTTCTTCTGAACCTACTTGATCACTATCACGCACAAGAGTATTTGGAAAGTAGCTTTGTTATTGCACCTGGGCTGACACTCATGGTCTCTTCAAGGACTCCCTCTCTACCAAATTATTTTGACTGTCATGTCAGTATTTTCCTTATTTTAGCCTCCCATGTGCCAGTGTGGTATGACGGGAAAGATACTGCAACTTCTGTAACATCATTAGAGCTGCCATTTTCAGCACTGCCAAAATGTTTGTTTTAAAATAAGTTTCTTTATCCCCACTTTTTATTTGTATTCAGGAAAGTTCTACTGTCATTATTAGCAGATGATGCATAGACTTTGAAAAGTCTAACTTGAGTATACATTTTTTTAAAACCAGAACTGTAATTTATGAATTAAACAACCAAATATTCTGAGACTATATTTTTCTAGGCTGTCATTATTTTCAAATTTCCTTTCAACTATCCTACACAAGCACCCCACATAGTACATATTAAACATATGTATTTCCTTTTGAAGGAAAGAGCATGGGATAATTAAGAGAATGTTGCAAGTAGATATACAGATTTTGAATTTAAAAATACCTGAGTCAAAAATTATAAATGAAACATCCAGAGCAAAATTGTTAGGAAAATAACACTACCAGTAAGCAGAAGAAGCCCAGACTGCAGGACTATTGCATGGTCACCACCCTCACTGCCCAGGTTATCAACAGCAGCCAAAAACCTAAATGCTCCCAATGCCAGAAGCCTCCTTTTGCCTCCCCAGTGCACCTAACTGTGGGCAGGGGGGCATTTTAAATGGGTACAGTGTCATTAAAAGCCCGAAGTACAAATCATAACCCCCTTTCCTTTGCTAAACAATGAACATCATAAGAGCAGTGTGAGGCAAGAAACAACTGCTTTAACTAAAAGACAAGTTAATGGCCACTGAAACCAGTGACCTGGCCAGGCCACTGGGACATTTCATGGCTGAATGATTGACCCAGTGACAGAGCTGTCCCCTATGTCAGCAAGGCCAGGATTTTACCTCATCATGACTTCTGCCTTTCTGGTAATCATCTCTCCTTTTACTTTCAGAAATAAATGAGACATGCTGAGAAAAGTAGCATAAAGAAATGATGACTGTATATTTTTTCCAGCATCAGCATTTTATTAGAGGGGTTTGTTTGCCAGCTTATTTTTACAGGAGCTCAAGAGGCCTGACTGCATATTTGAGAGCTTGTGCTCTGTTCCAGTTTTTAATGACAAAATGCCAAAGCTGAACATGCAATGCCAAACATTCCAGAAACCTCCTGTACAATAGCCACTTTAAATGATGTCTTACTTTTCCTGCCCTGTGAGGCATACACAGTAGCCAAAATGTTCTCCTCTCTGCTTTTCTAAAAACATAACACACAGTAACGACAGGTACCACTTCAGCGTGAGAAAGCAAACAAGCAGACTCCAGATCTTTAATAACATGTTTTGCGAAGCTAAAGATTTGTTGCAAGTCACACATCTTACCTTTCAAGTACATTTGCATGTTCTGTGCATAGAGACCAGCTAAAAATCAACCCCCAATCCATATATGAAGGGATTTGTTTCTTATATTGTGCAGTGGATGATTTGCAGAATACTGAAAGTGTTTCCCCCAAATCTGCTTTAAATAACCAGAAAATCACTGTAAAATTAGAATGTTAAATAGGAATTGAGAAGTAACAACAAACCCCCTTTTGAATGAAGCCAAAATAAAACAAAAAATGTTGAAATATAATGTATTTGTACTGCACTGTTAGAGATGGTCCCCAGCTGGGGATTAGGTCTCATTGTGCACAGTGCTATACACAGGCACTGAAAAGTTTGAAGCAGGCAGCAAAATCCACTCCAAAGTCACAATAATTAAAATGTATGGTCAAAGAAAAAACGTTAATACAAAAAAAGGTTGCAAAAACAAACAAAAAAAGACATGCCATTATGGTTGATGCAGTAAGGGAGCAATTAGCATACCAGCTGCCCAATCACTCGAGTGCCGTGGAGGCAACCTGACAGACCTGCATTATAAACAACATTTTGAAAGAGGGTGTGTAACCAACTGAGGAGATCCTAATAAAAATGGGAAGAAGCATGTGGGAGTTTGAAAATGATGATGTAGCCTAGGGCCTTTCAGCACCTCTCCCATAACTGTCAGTGCAAATGTCATAATGAAGTGCTATGGTTCACAGCAGAACAAAGTAAATGCTTCTGAACCTGAAACACAGTGGACCAAAACCCACTAAAATAAGGTAATTATGGAATGACCCCACACCACTGGCCCCACAAAATCTTCATGCATTAAGAAGCTCATCTAAAGACAAATTCTTTGGATGTCTTTCTAATGGCTGTGTTATAATGTCAGTCACTTACCAGAAGTTCCAACAAGCCATTTCATTCCCCCAAACAAATGTATTAACTTTTTTTTTTTTTCAAATTTCCTGAAAATACTATCAAATTAGAATGCAAATTTTGTTTTCAGGTGCAACTGGGAAAAATAAACACAAGTCGGGGTCATCAGTAAGAAACTGCAAGCTACTGCAAACAGGAATTTGAAGTCTGTTTGGGCATAGGGATATGTAGGTTATAAAAGAAATTAAAAGCTTCTAGTTCAGGTAATGGCTTTCACTTACATGATGTTTTTTTCCTTCATTAAAAACAAAACCAAAACAAAACAAAAAAACAAAAAAAAACCAAACCAAACCAAAGCCCAAAAACCACAAACAAAGGAAACAGAAGTAATGACTCTTATGTCTGATATTCCATATATTGCATCCAAGAACACATGCACCTCTCACATCCCTCTTGCTCACAAATTTTCATTTCTTTCATCCCCACATAGTAGAAATCTACCTTTGTCTTGATGTTAACCCAGACAAGGAAAAAACTGTTTTTCTGGAAAATCTCCATTTATCTACTTCCCTATTTAAAGGATGCTCCACTTTTCAGATTCCTAAACCGAGAACTAACAAACACCACAGAGCATGACTGCCTGAAGTTTCAAAAAGGTGTCACTAATTGACACCCTCACATACACACCTTCAAAGAACACTTACAATCACAGGGCAAGATGAAGACAAGTTCTGATACCTATTGATACATGTAAAAATAATTTAATAAGCATAGGGCACAAGGATATATGCATATATGCATCCGTACATATAAGCATATGTCACACAGTTACACTGTGTTCCAAAGGCCTATGAAGAGTGATTTCTTAAGGCAGGTATGCAATATGGAGAACACATTGCAATCAATTTTACTTCACTCATTTTTGTTTTATGGGACAGTCTGACATGTTCAATTACCCCATTTCAGTACAGAACTCAAAGCAGACACAAGGTCCTAAGCAGTACCATACACAGAGCTCACTTCTGCAGTGTGATTGAGTTAGGAACTCTTAAAGCAGACTCCATGATTATGAACCACTCAACAAAAAAAGCCCACCTAAATAATAAGCTATTGTAAGCAAATGAGTTACCAGTATTTTTTCATCAAATGTTTAAACTATTTTACAATAAGCTTTTTTCCCCCCCTT
Source organism: Pardalotus punctatus (assembly GCA_013400915.1). NCBI lineage: Eukaryota > Metazoa > Chordata > Aves > Passeriformes > Pardalotidae > Pardalotus > Pardalotus punctatus. The sequence continues at coordinate 412,381 of VZTX01008022.1, forward strand.
CTGTTCCTCCCCAACAGGAACAGATTATGATGATTACATCCAAGATTTGTTATTCAAGTTCTAATTCGTTGATGATAACACACGAAAGTCTTCCTAAATGATGGCCAAGAAAAACAGCCTTGCCCTCATAATAATGCAAGGCATTACTTCACACGTCTGGAAGAATTTCAGAGTTTCTACTTCTGTAGTTCTTTAAGATCCATTATGGTAGAATATCTAGCTATGCAGTATCTGGTCTACTTTTATAAAGCTTTTGTAGTTTTATAAAGTCATTTGCACTCCTTTTTTGTCAGTTTTTAAGTACCTTTGTTCTTGATGCTCACACAATTACTAAAATCATCTTTCCAATTAGCTTTAGAATCCAAATGTTTTACTTTTCTAGGCTTTAAAGTGGCACAAGCTTCTTATGAAATTTTCTTCTTTTCTCTGAAAAAACTTTTCAAACAATCCCTTATCAGATGATAAGTTTCTTATGTTCAGTTAGGTTCTTCTTGCTTGTTGTAAAGGCTGCTGGGCATACTGAGATGTTTACTGCAAGTTTTGTACTACACAGAAGCTTTATACATGGCATCCACAACCATCTTACAGCACCTACTTAAAAGCAGAGAGGGACAAAGGTACACAGATACTTTAATAATAGGTTTTGCCACCTTATCCATGTTGTTAACTATGTTTAAACTAAAACTCACCACATGCAATTCTGGAAAGCTCACATGTTAATTTATACACAGATTATTTCTGCAGTATGCTGACACCACAAAGTAGTAATGTAACACTACACTTTAAGTGTACACAACATTGTAACCCAGGCTCTTCTCAGTTTGCCTCGCAGTTGTACTGGACAGAAATGTAGTTTCATGCTTGAAGTTCAAGAAAGAAGTTGCAAGAGTCTTCAAACAGCTTTGTGCTTGTGCCAGTGACTCCAAGCACAGCACTACTGCAAGGGTCTTTGTGTATCTGGCTGTTTCCAGTGAAAACTGACTGACTGATACTCAAAACGTGATTACAGGGTTTTATATGAAAACAAGATTAATGCAGAAGTCACAGTGAATAGTGATTTACTAATTTAAGCTTATAATATAAAATCTAAATATATGGTATATTTTTCAGTTAACTGTATTTACATGAGCTTCCCTTTATGGTCAGTCCGCTCCCAATACAGCATGAAGGTTATCAGGACATGAACAGGGACACACTTTAAAGCAACCTTACCTCAGGGATGTAGTGGATGCTACATAGTGTCTTCCAGGTTTACCAGTTCCTACAGAAGTGCTGTGGTTCACTGCCAAAAGAATTCTTACCTTACAGGTAATGTCTATGCTGGTCACAAAATACCCAATTCCAACTTTTTTTTCACTCTGTTTGATTGCAAATAAGGGAACTTTACTGGAGATAATGAATGCAGAACTGCCTGCCAGCAGCTCAACCCAACAAGGGATGAAGGTGGAATCAGACAAACTCAGACAAGACACGAGCCACGATCGCGTGCGGCTTCCAGGAAGACAGCTTGTGCACCAGGCTCCACCAGGGCATTTCTCTTTCACAAACAGTAACAATGTTTTATTCTTCTCAGAAACCTGACAAGAGTAAACTTGAATGATTCTACTTCCAAGGCAAACAAGGAGCATGTCTCTTCTTTAACACACACTAGTATAAAAAGAAAATTCTCTTTATAATAACCATGTGGTGATAACTCACCTCATTATTACCAGGGTTTTGTCATTTCAAGACTTCTCATTTCCTTAAAATATCAAAGTAGATAAAATATAAAAGGCTCATTTGTTTAGCACAGTAGTGGTTAATGTTCACAACGGAAGGCAAAGTAATCCCTCTATTGCTGTGGTCCACAAACTGCTGTGGTAATTGGCTAAAAGGCTCCTGGCAACTCTTCCTGTGGAAAGGAAACTATTCCCCTCATATCTGCAGGGCAGAAACAGTTGATGTGAACAGTGCCCATTTCTCTTCAGGGTTTTTTTTTTTTGTTCCCGAAATAAAATAGGTATTAAATAACGAACAGGAAGGAAGACCTTAGAGGCAGGAGCTGTTCTCTAGAGGAGGCACCATATAAGCACTAAATTACTCTCTCCACTGCTGCTTGTGGGCAACAAACCCTTCTTTTGGGAGCAATTGTACACAGGACCCTTCTCCTGACACACACAGATTGGAAGGGTGGAATGGTGTAAGCAAACAGATGAACCCTACCCACCAAACAGGAATAAAAGATTCCCTTATAGAAAATAAATAATAGGGCAGTAAACTTTATAACTGAATTCTTCTTTTCACCAGTAACATACCACTGTAATCTAATTTCTGAATACTCCCAGTACATCCTTCATTTCTACCCTAATTTCAGACACTCTAGAACCATAAGCATAGTTTACAAGAAAACATAACAACTATGAATTTTCTCCTTATTCCTTTTACCCTGCTGGTCAGCCAGGTGTCTGCTTGCTACTGCACTGCCCTTGTACTGTGATATATAAGAATAAACATATTTATGCTCTGATCTAGCAGACAGGAAGTGCTCATAGATCAGTCTCCAGTGCATGAAACTGGTCTGCGACCTTCTAAGGAACATTTAATTTCTCATATCTACTGAAAACGAAGGTATTTTTAATGCAGATGGCAGCTTAATGTCTCCCTCTCTCCTTAACTTTGCAGAAACTCATGTGTGCTTAACTTCAAGGAACCTGCCTAACATTTGTAGTACTATAATACTGCTGCCTTTAAAGATAAACTCACGTACAGGAGCCTGCAAAATGAAATCTTTAGGTAAGACGAGGAAAAAATGTAGAATGAATGAAAAAGTCTGTATAAAGGAGTTGCTAAACCCTTCAAAACAATAAAAGGGAATACCCAGCACATTAGTTGCCAATCTTGTGCCTCTTGCACATCCACAAATACTTTTGAAGGCAGTGAGAATATGGGTACACACGGAATAAAAGGTACAGACAGAACAAACACCTGACCTTCTTCCCAGCTCATAACCCCCAGCTTGAAGCTACAGCTAAACCAACACAACACTAGATATTCCATGTCAATTTAATGACCATAATTGAACACAAAAGTATTTTTAAGTTTTATCACTGTACACTAAGAAATATTTCTTAACTTATGAACTATTTTCTCTTCACTTGCTTCCAAATAGTGCAAGTGAAACTTGCATGCCTTTTGCAAAGCACAGAAAAAGCAGCAAATCGATTTTTGTTACTGATTTTCTACCACTAGGCGCCTCTTAAATAAACAGAATCAGCCACTTTTGGCAAATATCATTGTGTTGCCACCATTCAGTGGAAAGGGTTCAAGTCACATGAAACCAAACTGTTCAGGGGGGAAAAAAAAGAGTTCTGCACTGGACACAACTCTGCAACATGTTTTGCCTTTCATTCATGTCCTTTGTCCCCTAACACCTCCTCATCTACCCACTGGGACAGAGTGAGACCCCCCAGTGCTCCCTGCCCCATCCTGCCGAGGAAGGACAGCCCCTGCCCCAGCTGGTCAGCGCCACAGGCTGGCAGTCCTGCCTCTGCTCCCCTCCCAAGGCAGCCTGGGGCAGTGTAAAGCACTCAGTTGGCATCACCTCCTCTGCCCTTTACAATAGCTATTCTCCTTTCAAACTTAAAAAAAATCATTGAAGGCCATTTTGCAGACAAAAAGGTACATACTCAATCATGTGAGCTTTCTCCTCCTAGGAAATGAGTCTAAAAGCCAAACACATCAGTGCACCTGCTGAGCCTCTGGGCTGCAGGCAGGGCAGTGAAAACATCAGAAGTGGCTTTGGGGGGCAGATAAAAAAAAGCAGGCGGCTGATGCTGACAGAGAAATCCAGCTGAGTACATGCTAGTATTGTCCTCAGAGCTGATCACAATGTCAGTAACTGGGGTGGGAAATACGAAATCCTAAATTACTTACTTTGCTAGTAAATTAAGACTCTTAAAAACATTACAAAAAAAATCCTGGATCTATTGAAGTCAAGATATGCTATGACATTAATGTCAACGCACTTACAATTTCACTCTCATCTGTACAGGATATCAACATGAGATTTATTATTACAGTCTGGATTACAAGCTTTTATTGGGTGTATTGGCTTTCATTTAATGTTTAAAGTTTGATTTAAATATAGCAAATAAATGGTGATTCTGTATTAAGTTTCCATTAATTTTCATTCATGATGTAGCATTTTGGCACAGGACCATGGACTTTACTGTCACTAATTTGGTCTGCAGACCACTCATTTATTTAAATGAGATCTACTCATGTGTCTCTGGAGGAACAAGTGAAACAAATGGTTATCTTCTGTCTGAATAAATATTTTTGCTATTAGTGAAAGGTCTTCAGCAGTGATTCCTTGGGAAGGGCAAAAATTAAGGATTACATCCTGAACTAATCTAAGGCTGAAGACACATATTTATGGCTCAGCTGATCTAACAGCTCAGCATAGCTGGAAGCAGGGGGCAAATCCTCACTTTTCAAGCCCCCATCCCAACCTCATATCCCCATCTTCCTCCCTATGCATAAGGTGAAATAATTTGTCTTCTCATTCCCCAACACCATGTTAATTTTGTCCTGTTTCTGTGAGTCTTTACTAGTGTGCAAGAAAAGAGAAAAGAAAAGGATAGTGGATTGTTAGATCAATACAGACATAACATGTAATTTTACACTAAGTTGTGTAAAAGTGCTGCTGTAAAAATTAATGGAAACGGCCTATTTATACTTATTGGATAAATGGCTGGCCTAAGGTTGAGAAAGAGGAATCCAGCGGCCCTGGATACCTTCCTCTTCCAGCTGGAACACACATGGTTCAGTGATACCTGGGCCTTTCTCCTTTAACAGATATAGTTTCATAGCTTTTAAGAAAGCAAAATTTGGAGAGCTCTGAAGGATCTCTGCTCCTCACTGTAGGGATCTTCACCTCTGGGCCCTGTGTGGACTGCTCAGCCCCCCACAGACCCCAGAACGTTACCCAGACACGAATGCTAGGGCAACAGAGGCAAATGACAAAGGCAAAACAAATTCGGTGTCTTGTGCTTCGCAGCAGAAGTTTAAAAAACTCACAGCTGAGAAAAGAATATAATGTTATGGTACAGGCACATGAAGTTGATGGAAAATTCACCTAAAGCCACCTGTAAAAATATGTTTCATTAGTGATTTTCCCTGTTGGCATTATCTGCACAGATGTATGGGCTGAAGTATTTCCAACAGCACATACAAATGCTGAGGGAAAACTCTGTATCTAAGCTTTTATCTAAACCAAATCCAGCCTATGATTAATTTTGCATAGTTTTGACATCTTAATTCCGCAAATGATCATGTTTCAGATTAGGACTGATGAAAAAAAATGTGCAGTAGTCCTGGAGGTGTGTGAACTCCTGCCCTGCTGTGTGTCAACACCAGCACTTGGGTGGTGTCACCAGCTGGCAGGGCAATGTGGTCCTGTGAAAGTCACTTCACAGGCTGACTGGGTTTTGAGGCAGAAGGTTGACAAGGCAGCCTCTAGAAAACTGATGGTTTTCCCATCATCCACCCCTATTCTCCCAATAATCCAGCCATGTATTTACTAAGGAGGATGGCACCAGGACAACTCACCTGTAAAGGCCATGAGAGCACACAGGCATAACTGCTTTTGCTGGATTATCACATTTCTGTTCCTGACTCATTCATTACAGGTTAAGGATCTTCCCTGAGCTGTCACTTTGAGCACAAGAAGACAAAATATCTACCTTTTCTTCTTCCCAAGTCACAGGTTGCAATTACTACAGGGGCACAAGACACATTTTTCCTAGCCTTCAGGTCTACCACTGCCATAAAATTCTCCTCTGATTGTTTGCAGCTGTTTGCAAAAAATCTGGGCCACACCACTGTTCAGTCTGGATTTGAACATCGTCATTCTGTTTTAATAGATAAATGGATAAAATTATGACCACAGTCAAAATCCAGCACTGGGCTTCCCATGAAATTAATGAGCTCTGGACCAGCATTACATTAAATTTCACTGTGAAAAGTATTTTCTGTTTCAAACAGTTTCAGCATTTGATTACAGGCTGATTAGACATTAAAAAATGCCATAACATCGATATTTTCAAAACCACCATTGTAATTGTGTCAATTTCCATTCTAAATTAATACTATTATCCAAACAAGCAAACTTTAGCACAAAACTGTTAGCTGCTACTGCCAACCAGCAGGTCTTATCTGACCTATTAAACAATTACCTAGATAAAGGTAAAATAGTCTCAAGTTTCAATAATACATAAAGAAAGTTTAATTAAAAAAAAATCAATTTATATGTAAGACAAAGTTGCACTGCAGGCATGAAAAAGTATAATATTTTAGATAATTGGTTTTAGGAAAAAATACAAATTACAAAAATATCTCCAAAAGAAAGTGTCTTTAATTGCATATAAAGTAGTTTATGATTATTTCCTGTAATTAAAGTCATGATTTGCTGGGACTAAGCCTTTTTGCAGATGAGTAAGGTATTTTTGATTCACACAATCCTCACTTAAACCAGAAAAGCAGAGTAGTTGCTGTATTTAAATGCATGATCAGAGACTTGGCTTTTCACATATTATTTAAATCCAACCCGGACATAATTACAAGCATTTTTGTAAGAGCTGAAAGCGCCATGACAAGGCTGACCAGATGGCCTCTCCCCTGCCATGGCACTGGCCCTGGTCAGAAAACCCAGGTTTACTCTGGGTCTGGCTCCCATGCAGTGTGGTCCCTGTAATGAGACAGATACAGGAGAAGAAGATGGAAAGGACTCTCCATGTCCCTTTGGGGTGATGGTCCCATGGAGCCACCTCTGCCCACACTGCAGTCTGCCCTGGGTTGTGGAGCAGCCCCAGGTCCTGCCTTCACTGCTTCTGTGCTCCCTCAGGAACTCCACAAACTGCCTGCTCTTTGACTCTGCAGCTTTTAGAAGTGGATTACAGGCCACTTGGGATTTAGCTTCTTGGGAGTCAGCTTCTAAAATTTGGTTAAAGAGGACACTCTGGTGATATTGCAATGAAATGGCTCCAGGGGACATTGGTGAGATTTATTTTTAATTAATGTGGAGTAATCTAAGTCACAGTGGGCAAGCTTCTCAGTGGCCATCAGTGCTAGTATGATTGAGGACTTGCCTGGCTTGAAGGCAGAATCCCGTCCTTCATTCTACCTGCTTCCGAGATCATTGGTAAGTGATGGCCTGTTTTTATTCTCTTTGTAGAGATTTACTTGTTAGACTTAAGGTAAGGTCTTAACGTTTATATTGCACTTTAATTTCAGAAGAACACCATGAATAAAAAGCTTCTACTTCTCTCTAACACTGTCAGTGTTCTAGTATTCCTCTTCCTTTCCACACAGTCTCTGATGAGTAAAACAAATTTGAGACAATCCTGTGATCTTGTAGCAAACAAGAACTCCAAAAGAGGAGGAAGCAACCTTGTTTTCTCTGCCTAGCATCCTCCCACATTCCATGTCAGTATCCCAGGGACACAGTGCACTTAACCGCTGCACAGATCAACTATCTCAAACATGGTTCCAGAGGAAGAGCAGACCTCAAAATCTAAACACCAGGGGCAGGACAGCACATCTTGAAAGCTGCATCTGTGTGTTTGTGAGAGAGATTCTCACTCTGCAACATTATCCTTCACTCCAAACACTTAGCAAGTGAAGAGACCGAATTTTGCTTTAAAAAGACCAATATCAAAGAATATCTATGCCAGATTGAGATATGCAGACAAACAGAAGGACAGGACCAGGAAGTTCAGACGCATCATGTACAGGCACTTCCACCAGATTAAATTTCTTGAAGAAAGGGAAACGCAGAGTTCCCTGTCACAGGGCTGAGTGACAGAGCTTGCCTGCCCTCTGTATTAAATCATCCTCATTTCTGCTTCTGCTCCACGTATCGTCAGTTCAATGTCTGCATCCTTTCTCTGACAAAGGCATGCTCTGGAAAGGTTCTCAGCAGCTGCAGAGAAGAGGGAATGAGGGTGTTCCCAGCCAGAGAAAGAGGCACTGACCTGCCACTCTAGCACACAGGTCTGCAAATCAAATGTGACATGAGCAAATGCAGGGCACAGTTTCATAACCACAGCTCAGCACTGCACCAAAGGCAGCCAGCGAGACAATATGGATGAGTAACTCAGTTTCTGACTTGCCTTTTATTTCCACCCTGCAGTCATTGCCTTTCTGTTTCCAATAGCAGCAGGAAACAGAGGTTTACTCACTTCACCCCAGATCACAGCAATATGCAAAAGTATGTCCAAGCCTCTCTTTTTTGATCAAATCACCTGACTCCAAATCACCTGACTCTGTATTTACCCCTTGCAAACTGCAAAGCTAGCAAAGCCACAGGACAATTTCACCTTGCAAATGCTCAGAGACACAAGGACAAATACAAAACGCCTTTGGGAGCTCCCTCATGAACTAGCCAATGACCCACACAGTGCAGCCAGGAAAAGGATTAAATTACATTTGTTTTAATCCAGTTTCTATTTGAAGGCTTATGCTTTTCCTGAAAACGTTTGGGTTTGCGTTTGCTGTATACAATGGTTTCACCTGACAGGGAATGTGCATTTATGGCATTTCCTACTACACAAAGGAGGAATTTCCCTTAGTGCAGTGAAGTATTCCAGTCTAAGTTGCATCCTCTATTTTCTCTGTTACAAAGACTTATCCATTAATAAAGTATGTTAAAAAGTAGGTTAAAAATATTTATAAGCCCCTCCCAAAACAATTTAGTGTATAATTTACTACATTTCTTTCCGATCCTTTTTTTTCCCCCCACAAGACTTTTTCCCCAGAGACCTGCTCCTCCAGCAATGTTATGTGCCTGAGGGACTGGTTGGAGCCTTACTCTCTTACTGAGGAGCCAGAAATCAAGTCAGGCCACCTGTCCCTGTCCTCTCCTTCTCCCAGAGGAATGCCTCAGGACAACTGATCCAAAAACAGCAGGGCACTTTTCTTCTCAGACAGGAGGAAGAAAGCAGTTTTAAACCTGGGTATCTTTCCATTCCTTCTCTCTGAGTCTACCTTTCTGTGCAAAACACTCCTCACTCCATGCCACTGAATTTCTAAAACTTTAGCTTCGCCCGTCCTTCTATGCTAAATCTTTCTGGTTTCTGCAGTGGAAGAGGTGTGGTGGCCAGCCAGCCAGGTCACACAGGTAAAGGCTGCAGCTGCTGCTGTCTGAGGAGGAAGCTTCAGGTCCACAAGGCTCCAGAAGGTCTTGCAAAAAGTAGAGGAATGTTCCTCCTCCATTCTGTTCTAGAAATGGGAAATACCTCTGCCTCACTGGGGACATGAGGAGTAAGCCCTCCTTCTGTTAATCTAATAAGAGCTAGCCAGAAGGATGCTGCTTGTCCCAGGGGTGAGATTGGAGCTTTAGTGCTGGTGATCAAACCGTGCTGGAAGCAAGAGGATGTACGCAGGCATGAACAGTGCACTTGAATGGCGACATTCACAAGAGCTTCAACAGGAGTTCCAAGACCTGGAATTGCAATGAATTCTTTTTATTTTTGTAAACTAGTGGGTTCTTTTCTTTCTCCCTCACATTTTACTGCATGTCATCTATAAATCTTGCCAAAGTCTTCTTTGGTTGACACTTCTTCTGAGGCAATCTCAGGAAAAAACAAGCTCTGGAGTTAGAAAGTAGTGAAGTGCCTCATGGTGGCAAAAAATTGCATCAAGTCATCAAAAACTGCATCCAACATTTTCAAGCTGGAATTAGAAGAAACCATGTGAGGCTTATATCAAGAATCAACTTTGCATGTACCTTAAATACAGGTGAAAGCTGTCCACTTCTGCATGTAATTATAGGACAAAAAAAAAACCCCAAAAAACAAACAAAACAAAACAAAACAAAACAAACCCTAACCAAATGAAGCTACTAAGCTATATACCAGACTATTGTCAATTCTACATATTTTCCTATTTTTTAAGGTTTGACACAATGTTCTTAATCACTATGAGCCAATACCCCTAGTTACTCCCCACTGGCCACAAAACCTCCAGGAAAGGGAACCAGAAAGGCACTTGGCCACAAAACCTCAAAAGCAACTCAGACACTCCTCTCTGCCTTGTTCTCCAGGCTCTCAAATGGGATATCTCAATCAAAGTTATTTAGGAGTAAGCAGGCTATGAAACACAAATTCATTCTTTCTGCTCTTCAGATAAAATAAATCCTAAGGATTTAAAGTCCTCCTGCTACCCTTATCAACCACTGTCAAAGGAATATTTAGTTCTGAGTAAGTCTATAAAAAAAAAGAGATCATAGGTCACAACTCAATTCTTTACCCAGTTCATTTGTGTTTTGATGATGTTTTGTAATCAAAACAACACACAGTGACAAAGTGCTGAAAACCAGCAGAGAGACACTAACAGCATGTCCTAGAATAAAGATCTTTACCCCCATAAATAAGTATCCAAATGTACACATACCTTGGATAGCAATCTTACTGAACAGTCAAGAGTATTTAGATAAATATATTACAAAAAAAATTTCTACTGCACATGTATGCATTCTTAGGCGATAAACAGAAGTCTGACCATCGAATCCTATTAGCATTGAAAATAGCCTTTTAAGCAATGTTAACTTATTCTCAATTGAATTTATAACAAATGCAGTCCCCTTTATAAATCAGTATCAAGATACCTTCTCTTTCAAGAGATGTCAACTAAAGAAAAGTGGTTTACGACTACTGGGTTACCTATTACTGCTGTGGATTTATAGTTATGTTTTCTTCTGAAAAAAACCCAAAACAACCCAAATCAATGAAACAAACAAAATGACGAAGTATGGACCAAAGGTACAACACATCAGCAAGAGGATAAATAAGCTGAAATACAAAGGAAAATTTTCCTTACACATTCTGGCTAATGACTTCATTTATCACATGCACAACTTTTCCAAGGCAAAGTGCAAATTCTAAGCCAATAGCATTTCTTTAAAGGCAATTTGTACTATGTTTAGTAAAGCTCAAATGTAATAGTATGGTGAACTGTAACTTATGTTCTTGTGCTGCTCTGACCTGCTCTTGCCTTCTGACATTAAAGTTTCACAAGTTCAAGCTCAATTTAGCAGGACAAAGTCAAAGGTCATATGTAAGATGATATAAACTGCATGTCACTAAGGAGGTGACAGTTTAACTTAGTATGATACAAGGATGGATGTGGATGGAAAACTTTCAACAATACACCCCTGCCTCCCATTCCTCTGACTTCCCCACCTGGAACAAAGCAAAGGGGCTGCATGCAAACAGGCATTTATTTGTACTGTAGACCACCTACTGAAAAAGCCTGGAAAACTACATATCTAAGTCAGGGGAGGAGCAGGTCAAAGCACCCTCAAGAAACAACTCAGACAACAGCATGGTGAAGGAGAAATTACTGACAAGAAAACAACTTCTCAGGAAGAAGGAAAACTGTTTGAAGCAGGATATTGGGGATCAGTTGAAGAAATGCAGCCCGGTGAGACTGGGAGAGCTACAGACTTTCTGGGCTCAGTGCTTATGGCAGGGGACTCAAATGGCAAAGTTGTCACTTTTTTCCCCAAACCTGGTTCTTCTCCTGGTGTTATGTTGTACTTCATCCTTGTCATCCAGGGGTTACTGTATCTTAGAGATTACTTCAGGAATTAGAAGGACTAGACCAAGGGTCCAGCTACTCCAGGAGCCTATTTACACCACCAGCTCGTAGATACCCAGGAAATTGGTTAAGTACAGTGATGCAAATAGTGATGCTGCTCCAGAATTCTCTCCCAGTCCCTAGAAATTTACAGCTCTGTAACTTCCTGTTTTTCCTCCCCTCCATCATGTCTCATTCAGTCATTTAACCTCTTACTGTGCTGACTTGTCCCTGGAGCCACTCCCTCACTTTTGTCATTGCTCTCCTACAAACCTTGTCCCCTGTTCCATCATTTTTTTGCTGGAGACACCTGGACCACTACTCAACTTCTGTGAGCATAAGGAAAAAAAAAAACCAAGTTTTTTTCACTTCAAAATACCAAAACAATTCCAAAACTAGTAGTCTAATTCTGGTGTTCATAGAAGGTCAGTCTTTTGGATTATTATAGCCACTGTCCCCTGTGCCTCAGTAAAGCAAATCAAGTGAAGCCATAGTGATGTATTTGTGTTAAGTTATATTTCCCACATCCGAGAGATAATATTTTCCTGATTTATTCAAAGCTGTGAGAATACACTCAGATCGCCAACATAAGTACTGTTGCAGCTTAGCATCTTTTAACTGTTCAGCAAGTTTCAAGATTGTAAAAATGTTAAGCTCCGAGATACCAAGCTTCTTTCAACTCTACACTGGACAAAACCATCCTATTTTAAAGACCAACTTGTATCAGGTACTCAACCACAAGTACATAGCCTCAAATTTTTGACAAGAGAGTGGTTACTATGTAACTGCAACTTAATGCATCTGTATCTTAGAGATCTGAACTGTATTTTAAGATATAGATTTCTTTAAGGAACTGAATCTTACAGATTCCAATCTCCAAAAAATCCCATCTTTTAAACATTTTGAACAAACAAGACACAAACTGACAACACCAGCAATTCTGATACCTAAATGTCAAGCATCTTACTTGACAGTGTTCTCAAGCACCTACCTCATAGGAGAGCTCAATAAACATGTTTGTAATAACCATTATTTTTACACACACACACATACATATACACACATAATATATAGGTAGATAATGTATAGATAGCAATTATATATAATAAAAGCTTTCACATAAGGATGTGCTTTAGGTACACTTTAATGATTTATTTTACTTCAAGGATTTCCAAGGGCCAAAAGCTCTATGAATGATCACGGTTGTTACCTGGTCTTTAAGTAGCTTTCACTTGAGTTATCTGCCCAGTTTAAGAATACTTACGTTTCTTATCTGTTTTATATTAGGACAAACAGAAACTCAACCAGCCCCCAATCAACATTAGAAACCACAGTGGCTTTAAAGTAATGGTCTTTCATTGGAAGCATCTGTTTACTAATAAACATCTACATGAGAAGCCTTTGAAGAAAAGGCCATAGGAGAAAAAAACAGTACTTTAATTAAAAAAAATTTTAAAAAAGACATGTAACTAAAAGCACTTCTGAACTGAAAACATAAGTCTTTCTGGCATCCTTCCTAGCTAATATTTGATTCTATGCCCTATGTGATATTTTATATTATCTCCTCGTATTTGAACTACACCAACCATGTTTTGTTTCTTCCTTCTACTGGTTTTTGCACTACACCCACAATGGTGTCACTATGCAAAGGAAATGCACCATACAGTGCTTTACGCTTTCTATTTATAATCTGATTGAGGAAGCTGTTTAAAAAAAATTATCTAAAAATCCTTAGGTATCTCAATATTATTCATGAAACAGGGCAGGATCTGCAGTAAGAATTCTGAATTTTGAAATGAGTTTTGCACGTTTTGTGCTGCCCAGCAACGTGGTTTTCTCAGGCTTGACCCTAAGATCTAAAAATTGTAATTCCTCTAATTAGCTAACATCATGAAAGTATCCACTACTTATTAAGCACTATGCAAATAAGAAGTTAGATGGCTCCTTCCTCACAGAGCTCAGACTTCAAGAAAAAAAAGTAAAAGATGGCAGTGCACTAATTACTATTTTTTAGAAGTCAAAACTATTCAAACACTGATCTTCCCTAACACTAATCCAGGACACCTACACTGTAGATTCCCACAGGGTGTGTTTTAAGTGTAAGTTTATCACCTTTGAAAATCAGGGGGCATTTTTAAGACACATGTCATCTGAACCATTTTAGACAACTCCTTCAGGGTGAGCACTGAACTGAGATTCCACTCCCTAAGGGGAGCCTCTGTTAATTAGCGAGATTGCCTGTGCTAAGCAGCCGTGCAGCTGCACCGTGTTAGTCCACTAGGATGCCATGGTAGGCACAGATCTCACACAGGAATGTGCCAGTCGGCAAGAGGGATTTAAAGGCAGAAAATCTTAAGGAACAAACTTATTCAAGCAGCTTGTTCAGGGCTTAACGGGAGCATAAAAGAAAGCAAAAGAAGCAAGCAGAGAAACATGCTGCAAAACAAAAGAAAAGTGTAATGGAGTGAGCAATAGTAAATGAACTCTCACAATTAAGTTTGCTGGAAATAATACTTGGCAATGGAACTGAGAACTTCAGAGAAATGCCTAGTGCTACACCCTGTCCACAAAGAGAAAACAAAAGAAATCCACCAGGAAATTGTTCATATTTCACTAAGCCATCCCGATAAAAGCAAAAAAATATGCTCACAAATATTATCTAAATTACCTTAACATACACAGCTTATGCATCGCATCAATGATCTGAACTTACTTTGAGCTGCCCTGCTACCTGGGGGAATCATTCGGATCCTGTAAATCCTGAAGAATTGTTTAAATAACTGCAAGCTCCCAAACATCTCATCATGTAAAAAAATCTGTGTCATCCTTCCTCATTCAACTGTCTCTCCTCAGTGCAAGCACACAGCTGTCTAAAAGGATCAAATTTCATCTTCCTAAGTCATTTCAGTTGTGATGGATCCCATACTGAAGTCTATAAACAGCCTTAGGTACATCATTGGTTATGAACTGGTACATTTCCTAACCAACATCATTAAAATACAAGGCAGTTTACTGAACTTGGAAAACAGTAAGAAATTATTCTCCAGAGTGTAACATCTGGTATAAAGGAGGAGAAAAACACTGTTTTCAAGTGAAAGACATTTAAGAACTGGAGGCTAAACCAAAACCCATTAATCTATCTCCACCCCCATGTTCAAAATGAAAAACAGAAAAAATACCCTTTGGTGCTTCACATTAGGAAGATACACATCCGAGATGTCTTCCATCTGTTTTGTTTGCTGTTTTTTAATAAAAAAGCAAAATCATCCTCTTCTTTTTTTATTCTCTGCTTTCAGTAGAAATCCTGAAGGATATTTTCAGACCTTTAATTCCAAGATTTTTACACTGTTCTCATCCCATGTTATTTGGTTGCCTATCAAATTTAACTACTCTGCCTCAGTGAACCAGTACCTGAACTTTTCAGATTTTATTAAAATTATCCTGACTGATTTTACATGTATCATAAATCTAGCTGAATTTAGGGAGCCAGGTGAGGAGGAAATTTCCTTTGTGCTCCTGTAATAAACTCTTGACGTCTCTGGCACATTTGTGAATAGAGCATGGCCTTTCCAAGCCCCTTCCCAAGTCCCCAGAAGCTGCCAGAGTCACAGACCACCAGACAGTGACAGCACTGGCCATGACCCCTCTGCCTCATCCTACACTGCTGGCACACAGAAATTGGGTAGAGTTGGACATACTGGCTTTAAACCACCTGGCAATTTCCTTTCACTGGGGAAATTCCTGCTGTCTCGTCAGAGCTTATGGCTCATCTGCACGGTCAGAGGAATGAGTCAAAATCCCACCTGCAATGCGTTGGAATGCTGGGAAGGCTCCTTGGCCAGTGCCCTTAACCCTCATTGCACAAACACTGCTGTACATACCTTCAGTTACCTACTGATCTTGGATGAAGAGCTAAGACTAAAGCTTGTCTTTCCTGGGGCCAAGAAGTATTTGAAGCTAGCAGGTGGACATCCTTTTTCCTATCTAAATGCATCCCTGTTGTACTCAGAGCCCTGAACAGCCACCTTTGGCTCAGTTCTATCTGGATAAGATCTTGTTCTATTTCTCCGTTTATTTTTCACAGAAACCCTTCATGCCCTGTCTCATCAGCTGAATCAGTTCTAGTTAACTTCACAAAGCTTAAAATAGTATCTGTAAGAAATGCTACTCTCCCTATATATTAAAACTGAATATAAAGCTGGTCACCACTTTTAAGGGACATAAAAATGCTTTTAAAATCCTTATGTGCCAATATCAAATTATCTGTGATTTGTACAACTTAAAGCCTTACATTTAGAATATGCACCACCGCAAACCAAGTCAGAAAGCAGATTTTAACACTTGGCTTTGTTTTCCTAAAACAATGTCTGCCTTCATTATAAAACAATATCACATATTATAATACCAATCTCTCTCAAATTCTCTACTAGTTGTAGGTGTGGTGGAACATGTCTTTGCATTTTCTTTTTAAGATATTGAGTGAAATTTTGGTGTTCATTTAAATCAGGAGTATGAGCTTCCTCATCTTTCAGCAAAGAGAAGAATTAAAAGTAAACACATTCTAAGATTTGTTTCCCACAGCTGAAATTTCCTTATGTACAGTTGAGTAAATCACGTCTCTCCATCCAGGTACAAACATGATTGCACAAGTTAACTTCAATAGTAAAAGTCTAACTGCCCCTCAGCATCTTGCCAACTTTCAGTGCAAGTAGTGGGAAAGTTGTATCAATCTTATTACAAAGACGAAAATATTTTCATGGTCTCAAGTAAAATGTGCTATTGTTTCACTCTTGTGAGACAACAGCAGAGACACTCCTTCAAGTGATATTTCCAGTATTTAAAATAATTACATGGATTTTTAAAGTTGTATGAACTCTGATTTCCTCATCTTAGCATCTTATTATCCAAACAGCTTTATGCTGTGCAAAATGCTTCACTGGCAGCAACCATCAATCTGCCTCTTAGCATAAACAGAGGGCCAAACTCCCCTCCTCTCCAGGCCTGAATACAAGAGACTTCCACAAATATGCTGTGGGAGAAAGCTTTCCCATGGGAAAGGTCATGTGGTGATTCCAGTGACCTTGGCCACTGGCACGAGATGGCTGAGGGACACTGAAGGTCACTGCTGCCCGGCCACACTTGGCTGATGGCACAGGTCCACAGGCTGTCCCTGACATTTCCCCAGACTCATTCGTGCTTTCACAGCCATCCCTCTCCTCCACAGGCTCCCCAGCCCCACCACAGTGAGGGGAGGAAGGAATCTTTTGATATTCTATGAAGGAAATAGCTGAAAAGTACCATTTATATACAAATATGAGATTGTGTTAATTCAAATATACAATGAGCACACATTTCAGAGAAATATTTGGTAGCTGGCCTCACTTCACTGCTCTGTGGCAGGAGGGAGCTGTACAAGCCAAGCACAAGTTCTGGAAAGAAAGGGTGCACCACAGACAAAGTTGATCCCTTCAGACCATGAAGAAATGGTCAGAAGCCTCCAGAGATGACAAAACTGAGGCTTCACCAAGAGGCGGAACAAAGTGCAGGGTGGATATTTGCAGAGAGGATGATTAGTGAATATTGTGCTGGGTTTGTAACAGCAGTAGAGTCAAGCGGATGGAAGAAAAACACTTTTGCATGCCAGTGTGCTTTTCAAGGAGCTTTACAAATGGAGTCCCTCTCTCTCTTGCTGGTTAACATGTAATTTTAAAGGCCTTCCACAAGCTTAGTGTTCTTCCCACTAGCAATCCACAGCCTGAGAACAACATGCAGAAATGATGACAGCCCCAGTCAGGCAGCAAGAAATATTGGAAGCACATTTCTCATCAGCTACAAACCTCTGTACACAGCCTGGAGACCTTGTAGAGAACATGACCCAAACTCAGGAAAGTACAGACAGAAACCCAGTACTGCGTAACATATGTCAGGGTGCATTTTGGTGTTGGGATTATTTTTCTGAGTAATGAATTGGTTGACTCCACCACCCACACCCTACAGGTGTGTTGTAGCTGTCAGCAGTCAAAAAGCCTGTGCAAAATAATACTCAGCCCCACCAAGGACTCTAATAAAAGCAACTGTACACCTGACTCATTAGCACATACTCTAGATGCTTTGTTTTCCTTTAAATTATTTATTTCATGACAGATGGAGAACTGAAAGTGACACGTACACTAGACTTCTATTTTATATAATGAAACAGTCATTTCTTTTAAAAGAGAGGAACTACTGGTTGAAATAAATGTTATAGGGAGTTTAACATACTCTTGGTATAAAGAAATGTTTTAGATCACAATTATCTGGGAAACAAAAAATAACTTTTATCCTTTGGAAAATTTCAGTTCAAAGGTGCTTTTTTTATAGGGGCTTGAGGAATAATGTTTTGGGAGCAGAGCTTAAGAGACTCAGTTTAACAAAGTATTTACCATGTTAATGAATGAACTCCCATGTTCACAGACTTAGTTCTTGACTCATCTGCATAAAGGTAGCAGACATTCCATTTGAAACTGATCCAAATTTTCACAGTCTGTATACTAAAGTAGGTACTCTTCATGAAAATATGAACATTCAAAGCATTACAGTATTCCTCCTTTTGGCTGAGACAAAAATTCTTCACAGCATTTCAGAAATTCCGCTTCCAAAATTAGGAAATACCACTAAAACAAAGAGCTTCTTTTAAAAAACAAAAATAAATAAATCAAGCAAATTAAAAAAGGTGCCTGCTGAGACTGGGACAAAACTGAAATTGATTTGCTTCATTCAGACTGAAATTTCAGGAAAAAAACCCAGGAAAATGTTGTTCTGAATTCTTGGCAACTGCATTTCTTTTTTACAAATTCCCCTCCTCTGCATTTAAACATGAGTAAAAGACCCCGGAGATTAATTTTTCAGCTTCTTTTGCTGAGCCAATGCAGCTGACAGTGATATCGCAAACCTCTGGGGGTCACCCACACAAACCTGGAAAGCCCACCACTGCAGCATGGGGAAAAATTAGTTCTCTTTAGTACTGTCAACCTTGCTACAGCTCAATGCAATAGCAGGATATTTACAAATGCAGACTGGCTAGACTATACAAAGTATAAACTGGATAGAGGCAGCTTTTTTTTGAAACTTAGGCTATTACATTTTTTTTACAAATCTGGTTTTCTCAGAACAGAAGCAAGATCTAAGAAGAAGGAAGGAAAGGGGCACCAAAGAAAGAAAGCCAAGCTGCAGAGCTACTTTGCAACTGGCAGTACTACCAATTTATCCCTCACTTGACTGGAAACTGTAAATCACAAAAACTTTAATTTTTGCTGATGGTTTCAATAAAGAAATTATATATCCTCGTGTACATGTATTTTAAAGCAGTTACAGTTCAGATGGTCTCTGGAAGCATTAGGCCAAACCCCAAACTATCCATACAGTGGAATGAAGATCATAGAGTGGGTCAGGCTGGAAGGGGCCACACAGGGTCACCTGGTCCAACGTCCCTGCTCAAGCAGGGCCATTCTAGGGCACATGGCACAAGGATTGTGTTTAGACAGTTCTGGAGTATCTCCAGTAAAGGAGACTCCATAACCTCTCTGGACACCCTGCTCCAGTTTGGCACCACTGGATCCATCTCCTTGGCATCCTCCCTTCAGATACCTACAGATAATAATGAGGTTCCCTCTCAGAACCCCACACCTGCCTTCAGCTGGGCTGCACACAACCAAACCGCAGCCTGAATTCCCCAGGCACGGACACACTGACCTCCTGTACATCATTCAGGGAATCCTTCCCAGCTACTAGAATCAGCACCACAGCTTTGTGCAGCACTCACACACCTCGGGCACTGGGTTCAAAATCCTCCTCTCCTGCTGCAATCAGCTTTGGCATACAGCCGTCCACTTAACCCCTTCCAAAACTGTGTGTGCATTTCTGATACATCTGTGTTATGCCTCTGGCCTATTAAACTGCATGTGCAATACATTTCTTTCCTTCATATTTTTACATGCCGCTATGATTACCAGAGCATATCAAGAATTATTTTCTGCTTAGAGATTTCTGATATTACTTTAACATAGCACTTGTCCTTTTCTTTTTTCTGACATGAGTCCTAACAGAAACGTCTCATTCTCTTTTGTTCAATTTGTTCTTATTCTCCCTTGGAAAACTCATTCTGATTTCTGTCACCATCTTCCTTCAGACAGACTCCCATTCCTCATTCTGCTGTGCCCACAAATGATTGTCAAACGGTGCAAAGTCTCATTTTCACATACACCTCCATCCATTGTGTAACCTTGCTCCAGTGAAGGGGATTTTTTGTCTCCTCCTTACCCCACCATGCCCCAAAATAATTTGGTTGTGGGTTATTTCTTTATTGCTTGAAGGTGTACTGTAGTTTTGTCCATGTTCAGAAAAATTTACTGTACCCAGATCCATTACTTGCAAGTGACAGTACATGAAGAAGAATGGGGGACTTTGGTGGTACCTTACAAAATACCAGTTTCAGGGCCGACCAATCCTGAGATGCCTAACATTGCCAAAAATTTTACTGCTGTAAGCAAGAATTTTCCCAAGGAATAACTGACGTGAAATTCAAAGTTCTGGGCAAAGTTGAAAACTCATCTGAATTAAGGGCATCTAAGGCTGAGAAATTTTTGCAGTGGCAATCACACAGGCCTTTCTTGTGCTTGTTTATGATAGATGTATATTGTATCCTGGCTGGGATAACAATAATATATATATTAATATTCTAATTGTAAATGGGAAATACTATTTACCCTAACTCTACCTTAATTTTATTCACTCTGACTCTTTTTCTTGTAATATTTTCTTACGGCTCTTACTTTTATCTTAAATTTTCAAGTAACATAAATTTTTAAATACTAAAGCAATTTTTTTTTTTCTGAAATAGCTCATTCTTACTGCAGTCCTATATTCAAAAGCAGCTCGGTCAAACTCAGTTCCATATGAGCAGCGCTTGAAACATTAAAATTGCATGAATAGCCAAGAGCTTCAGTTGCATAACCAAGGCCAAGGAGCAGCCAATAAGTCTCTGCCAATCGCTCCTATTCATCAGTAACTTTTGTTTGACTAAAGCATATCAGCTAGAAAAGCAACCTGTCATAGTTCAAAGATTTAGGGAGATGAAGAACCTCTTGCTTCCCTTGATAATTTGTCAGAATAATGAATCATTTCTATTTGAAAAATACTGTGCATTAGTCCTGATTTGAATCTAGACAGCTCTCCAGCTATAACCTTTAGTTTCTGTTATGATTTTTATTGCTGTTATAAAAAGCCAATATAAACTCAGTATATTTTCTCCTGCTTCCAGAGAATCACATTTCTTAATCTAGGAGGATCTCTATTTTGATTGGGTCAATGGATAAAAAAATCATGGCTCTCACAGAGAAGTAATTTCATGAGATCTCAAACCTTTTGGGTGTCCTTCTGCAATGCTCCTATGCTCAACATCCTCTCAACAACATTGCCTCTGAAACTACAGCAGGCATTCCTGTCACAATGCACATCCAGAGGTATGGGTATCTTTGAGTCCTAATCACTGTCTTCCTGGAAAATAACTCCTCCTCCTTGTATGATAGCATCACACTAGAACTTTTGTGAAATCAGAAAGATCAAAAGCTCCTTACATTCCTTCCAGACTTACTATTTTCCAGGGTACAGTTTACCCTGTTCCTGGAAATTCCGTCTGGAGAGGTGGGGGAAGCTCCTTCACTGGCAATATCCAAGACTCAGCTTGATGGATGCAGATAGCCTAATCCAAACCTCTGCTTTCCACAGCAGTTCCGAGGCTACCCAGAGGTCCTTTTCAACTTTGGCATAACTGTGACACACAATCACACATTTGCTCAAATGCAGTTTTCTCCAATGCAGTTTTCAAAAATGAAGGCAAAACTTTACAAAGCCATCTGGTCTTGTGGGTTTACAATGCCTCTGCTGCTTCTTTCAACACCAACTCAGTATCTTCTTTTAAAGTCTTAACCTGTGCAAAGTTTTACCTATGTAGTATTGCAGTATATTAAACACTTATATACATCATGCATTTACACCATGCTAATTATCATTAATTAGCTCTACTCTTTAGCCCTAAAAGGTGACTGCAGGCAGCTGCAGGTTTCTGCACCGCCACAGCAGACTCACAGCAGGAACTGCGAGCAGAGCACACATTTGTCTGCGCACAAACACTGCACGTTTCCCAAGGTGGGTACTTGGGTCTGACCTTTCATTACCTCTGGCTTTATCTCTTGGCCCAAAGGATATGTTTACATATCTGACTAAAGTCTTTCCTTGCCTGCTGTATTTGTAATTTTCTTTGTAAAATCACCATTCTCTCACTTGTTGCTCTTCACATCTTTACAGAATTGCTTGCCAAACTTCTTTGTCTATTTAAATGATGAAGTATTGAGGAAACAAAAGATAATCTCATATTAAAATACGTTCTTTGAGGCTGGGATACACTCCGGTTTTGCAACAAGATAATGTGTACCTACTAGGACAGTACGTCATACTCCTGTGGCAAAAGATTGTATTGCAATTGCTGGCAGCATAAGCAGAATTAATTTCTTCACCAAAGTCCAGATCCCAGTAAAAAGAAACATTTCTGTAAAAGCTGCCTGTCAATATATTCCCAAGAACTGTTTCAAGAGATGACATTTAACATTCTTCTATATGAAAAATCTTGATTTCCAGCTGTATTTACCTCCTCTGAAATGAACTCATTTCACCACAAATTTACAAAAAATATAAAATAAAGTTGAGTACCAAACTCAAGTTGGCAAACCAAGTGAGAGCACATTATTGCCAAACTTTGAAGCAATCCATGGATTTCTTCAAATGTTAAATGACACCTACTTCTCCCTCTGCCAGTCCCAAGAGCCAGCAATTCCCAAGGCACTCTGATAATTTTCCTTGAAATTTCCACAGGGAAAAATCCAGATTGAACCCTTCCTTGCCTGTGTCTGCAGGTAAATCATATTCTTGATTTCAGTGTTTGAGGATGAGGTGTAGGAACTATGCTGGTATCACTAGCCAGAACTAAAACCATGCCAGATTACCTGTTCCCATAGTCCAGCCCTCCTGGAGGCTGATACACTTCTAGCTGCTCTATCAGGGGTTGAGGTTGGGAGGAATCTGTATTTTTTTGATCTTTCATCATTCAGATAATTTGATACTACAATAATCATCTCTTTCCAGCTATCAAGACAATGATCCCTAAGCACTTACTACTACAAGTCTTTCTGTAAAGGTCACCATACTCTACAAATGATTTGTGGCAATCTGTAATATAGGAAGGAAGAAAAAAAATATACCCTGCAAAAGGAAAAAAAAGCAAAACAATTTCATCATGGTTTACTCTAATTTTGTTTATCTACTGCTATGGCTGAACAAACTCTCAGAAGCTTTTTGGCCTGTGAAATAGTATCTGCAAATCTTTAAACAATGTGCTTCTTAATGGTTGGATTAACTCAAATTGTACAAAACCCCTTAGATTAAGACTGCACTGCTTTCATGTGAAGTAGCAAGGCAGTGTGTCAAAGAAATAAATAAAGATTTTGTCCTGTTGACTCTCAGCCTACCAGTCATGAAAAGGGGGGCAAAAGGCCTTGTTATGTGGCCTGTGATCTTATCCCTTATCCTTTCTGACCAGCACAAACTGGCAGGAAAGAAATAGCTCTTCTGATAAGAAAGAATATCTCCCTCTCTTTTAAGTGGAAGTATAGTAGCTGTTCTCCTTCAAGTCAAACAGAGCTCATCGTGCAGTATTTATTTAAGAAATTTTCCAATATGATGAATTATTAACTTGTTTTGATTGTGTCTTTTTGGATTAGGCTGTGGAAAAGAAGTACAGCTCCCACAATGTCTCCAGATCTCAGCATCACTTTTCTTTTGATCAGTACACTTTGGACTTACATAAGCAAATTGCAATCATAGTATCAGTCAAAAAAATACTGTTGAGAAACAGCACTTGTATTAACATTTTAATCAGATGCTTTTGAAATCATCTTCAATGAATAGCAGTTAACTCAAACACCCACCTGGGACAGTGAAGTCAGTTTGATGTTTGTATATTCCTACTTACTGAGACCTTCCAACAGGAAGAGCTTGGTTATTAAAAACCAACTGCCTGTATATTTACATGGAGCTCTTAGGAAAGGCAATGGGGGAAAATGGTGTCTTTTTTCCATTGCTGACAACCAACTTCACTTCCATGGGGGATATTCAAGCATCATACCTAATGTTGTCTGAAGCAGGGGCTTAAATGAGAAACAACTGGTTGATCCTCTTCTTAGATGAGAACAAAGTGACAGGAGAGATAAGAGAGATCGCATGGGCTATGAGTCTGGGCAAATTTGTTCTTTGCAATGCTTCTTGGTGCCTGAATGTTCAAGTGATCAAACAGCAGAGCTATGGATATGAATAACCTGTCTGTTATGAACAAGGAAACTAAATTCTCCCCTTATTTCCGAACCAAGGCAGTCTAGTCATGTAAAAGATAAACTATGTGCTCTTATTGACCATGATACCACAATATGCTGTTAACCTTGCAGTTAGTGCCAGCCATTAGTTTTCAAAAGGATTTTAATGGTTTTGCTCTCCAGTTCAACACCCAACACACCTAGAATGGACTCAAAGCAAAACATTCTCCTTGGCTCATTTAGACTTTTTTTCCCCTTATAACTCATATTCAACTTTCCCTCCCTCCTGGATTTCAAATAAAATTACTTAAATCTGACTGTTACAACAGAATGCCGCCAGACTCAGCTTCTTTGCTGAATTTGGGTGAACAAATGTAGGTGATTTTGTGGGTTGGCAGAGACAGCAACATGAAATCAGGCTGGCTGTTCTGGTTAAATGAGCAGTCAAACAGTATGTAAGATTAGGTTTCCAAACATAGCTCCCTGCTATATATTGAGGTAAGTAAAACCAGATCATCACCCTCGTCTCCACTGAAAGTATCTGAAGGCAGAATGAACATTTTGAAATTATGACTGCATTTTAAAAGACTTCTGAAAGATCACAGAACCCAGACATATAAGAAAGTTTTCAAACCACAGGGAAGATAAGCTGAAAAACAAAGCAGTAGTGGCTAGACAAACCTCACTTGAAAGGCTTGATAAATTTTGTCTGACTGCTTTTGCAGAGGAAGTTAGGAGTTAAAAAAGCTGTTCTGCTCTCAAAATCTAACAGCATGTTCCTACAAGTTAAAAAAAAAAAAAAAAAGGTGAGAGAGGACAGTGACAAAAGCACAGACATTTTGGCATTATCCAGGGAAGTTTGACAAGTGGCACCAGAAAGCACAGATCAAAAGACCACATAAGTTCTTTTATTGTGGAAAATACCTAGAATTCCATGTTTATCTTACCACAATAAGCTACTGAATGGCTATCTAAACTGCTCTTGTTTTGTCAGGCAACGCAATACATCTGTAGTTTTTACCCCACATTAGTTTTAGTCTGGTGTGTTTAAAAGGCTACACAGCAACTCAGTCTAATCTAAAATGTTATACATCTCCTTACAGACATCACAGAGAGTGGTCACCCTAAACAAAAAAATCTTTTTGGTATCAGTTCAGAATTATTTGCCCCAGTTCCTACATCTAAAATCACATTGCTGTGATAGATCACAAATAACCTCAGCCCCTTCTCTGACAATACATCACTAATAGGTATTGGGAGAAATCCACAAAAGTATATTAAAAAAACCCCAAACCTATACAAGAAGCATCTCACAAGGACCTGCTTGAGTACTTGTGAGCCTTTTTTTTCCCCTTCATTTCCTTAGTTCTCCTTTTACAAACTATGAAAACTTTCCTTAAATTCCAAGCTGGCTTTGCCTATATATCACAGTAACAAAGAAATCTGTCTAACATATTATAAGTGGAACTATTCTTGGCAAAATAAGATCTCTGAGACAGGTTTAAGTCATGCAAAAACAAGATTGAACTTGTGAGTTCACAGTTTCTTTAAAACAAACCAATACCTGCTGTCAGAGCAAGAGGAAAAAAGATACGTCAAACCCAAAATATTACAGCAGAAGCCAGAGAAGACACGAGAAAAAAAGTAGCTCCCTCATGTTCACTGTTCAAGTATCTTCAGAGTAGAAGTCTACTGTTTTCTAACCCTTCAATTCATAAGAGGCCCAAAAAGTCCAGAGTCCTGGAACACTTCCAGTAAAAAGATTAAACCGTGCATATAAACATTCTCTGTAATTAGAGAAGAAAGCATCTTGGTTTTTGAACAGCATATGGCAAATTTTGAAACCATGAGATAAAATCAAATTATATTTTAATGTAGTTCAAGAGAAGCCTTTCTTCTGTAGACTGTCAGTCTCCCTCTTAAAAATATCTGATAACTACTGCAGTAACATAAAGTTTTTTGCACCTCTCAAAATCAACCTAGGAACGTGTATGGACAATAGGATAATAATGATGAACACCTAAGGACAGTCCTTCCTACAGGGAGCAGTGTTTTGAATAAAATAGCCTATCCAAAAGCTTCCACTCTCTCTTACACAAGCCCCACAGAAGAAAGCCCTGGCTGTTTATCACAGCTGTACCTGGCTTGCAGAAGAATCACCAGAGGAGCAGCAAAGAGCTGAGAGGTTCCTTCTTCTTCTCGGTTGTGCCACAGGAGCACGAGGGGTTACCTCCTCCCCAAAAGCCATGCCCTCAGTAGCAGACTGTCACCAGCAGGCAAAGGCAGAAGCAGGAGCAGCACAGGTCCCTCTTCCTCCTGGTGCAGCTCTTCCATAGGTGTGCACATGCAGCAGAGCCTCATCTGATGTGCAACTTCATTACACATCCGGGTGTATGAATGAGTCATATATAAAAAATACTGGTTTCTCATGGGTGCATGCTCACTTACGGGTGGGGATTGAGCAAATACATTTGCACATGGGCTGGAAACTACCCTCTTGTGACAGGATTAATACCCAAGACCAAGGAGGTCACAAGTTAGCCATGAAGGAAGAGGGTAAAACATACACAGGAAGAAGACATAAAAGAGCAACCAAAGCAATACAAATAGTTAATACTGTGAAGAAATATCTTGAATTAAGCTACAGCAACAACCGACTATCATACGTGACCTCTGCAGTGGTCCTGCATTACTGAAAGCTATTCAGTGGCCACAGGAAGAAACCTGACTCCACTGCTGTGGGGTTCCAGGCTCAGTCTGGGATTAACCCAGTTGCTCAGGACTGGATTAGGACGCTGTGGCCGGGAGCCCTCGCAGCAGTGCCTGGCAGCTGCCGGGTGTGAGGGAGCGGCGGAGGCAGCAGGTGCCTGCGCGGGAAGCCTCCGGCTGCGATGTCCGGTGTGGAAAACACTTGGTAAAAATAAAACAGAAGGGAAGTACACATGAGCCAGAAATTAAATGCGTGCATCTGATATCAGAGGAAGAGCATGTCAGTCAGACAATCTGCTGGGGGTTTGAGCCAACTGCACCCTGGTCAGCAGGAACATTTTATTGGCATCAATACCAGCACCACGAGGGCCAAGAAAAACAGTGTGATCTGTGCCTCCTTGCTCCACCCCATCCCACCCTTCTGCGATGTTCTGAAGGGAGAGGTTCTTCACTGACTTCCAAAATGGTTTTGATGCTGTTTCTATCACATGTTTTCATTTAAATTCTCCAGTCACAGACACAATACTAATTGCCTCTGGTAAAACAGAATCCCCAGTCTGTGTAGCGCAGAAACCCTCCTCTGCCCCGCTCAGCCACACAGGAGCATGCAAGAGGATGGCAGAAGGCACCATCCTGCCTGTATTCCCAGTGCTGGACTTAGCCAAAAAGATGGCAGCTTGGAATAGTAGCTGAAAACAAATGAAAACGGTAGATATCCTCTAAAAAACCCCAAAATACTGCAGTAGTTACTGACAAATCATGGTACTTGCATTACTATGGTGATTCCATTCTAAGAACAGAAGAATACAGAGGCTCTCTCACATCCCTGGGTAATAGATGCTGACATAATGTTGCCTGTTTAATGCAAAGCTATTAAACGATTTTAATATTAAATAGCTTTAAAAAAAAAAAAAAAGAATATGTGATATCCATAATGGAAGAGTGAAAGTGGCACACAGTATCTGTGAGGTTTTGGAATGGGTTTTCTTTAAAGACTTTTAGGGAAATGTATGATAGAAGTATAAATAGATCAAGAATTTATTCAAATTATTATTTGTCTGTAAAAAAAACAAAAACAGTTTGTTTAGATCTACAAGAAATTTCATAAATGTTCTAGTTTTTTGGGTATTCATTTTAAATGGAAGCATTTATGTTGCATGTACACTTCTAAAGTATTTTTTTATATTATCCTAAAAAATAATTATTCCTTCCAAACAATATTTACTCTCATTTAAAACAACCAACCATGCAATGGTTTATTTGTTCAGCCAATGGGAAACAAGTGACATTGCTTTTTACTCATTCTAATCAAGGTCAAATATTTGTTCCTTCTGTGAGTAGTTTGTTACTAATTACAACAGTCTGATATATAGTATTTTGTGTTACTAAAAATAGGGCCACAAATTAATAAATACAGATAAAATTATGCTTTCAAAGCACAGTGGAAGAAAGCCCAAAGCTCATACATAAACATTGACAGCAGGTCTGTTTCCAGACTTTAGACACCCACACACCCACAATATAGGTCCAAATTGGAAAAGTCTCTGCTTGCTCATCTGGCAGTAAGTGTATCTGGAAATTAATATATCATGTATGATTTAAAATCAGAATCAACTTCTTTCAAATATGAACAAACCACTTAAACTTTGTTTTTTCATTCTTTATATTTTTGTCTTGCTGCCCTCCTCCTTTCAAGAAAGATACCTCCCTCCAGACTGAAGAAATACTTAGCTTCAACTGAAATTGAGATACAACTAGTTTTTCTTTTTATAATTAAATAATTGCAACAGCATGAAGATAGTTTATTAAAGGTGTGTGTAAGAAATGTAAACCCCTTAGAAGCTGAAATATTCTTAAAACTTAATTGAGTTCTGGAATTTTCAGTCATGAGATATTAAGATAGTCAAGAATGCAGCAATACAAAACAGAACTGGACATGCATGTAGGTATCAGGAAGGTCCAGTCTTACAGCAAGAAGATAAATTTTGGAAGATAAATCTCAAGATATGGGACAAAATAATCTGTAACTACTAATGATCAGAACGTACATGATGGCTGATTATCCCACATTCATCACCTGGCAGTGTTAAGAAACTGCCTTTCAGAGGCAGAAGTCATGGTGAAAAACATATTATTGGTCTTTTGGATTTCATAATCCAAAGATAACCAAAGATAACCTAAGAGAATAGCTTCCCTCTTCTTTTCCTTAACAACTAACTTTGAATTTTAGACCTTTTTTCTTTTTAAGCGCACCTATGGCAGTGTATCGTTCAGCCAATGAAAATCTTTCCTAAACTTAAACAAATGACAATGCTCCATGTTTACCAAAGCAGCAATCTCCTAGTGAATGCTGGAATCACTACAATCCACTGCGCAAGAGACCACACAAAATGCAGTAGCACAAAAGGCACTAAATAAGACAAAAAATCCACAAGACCAAAAGAGGACCCTTCAAAAGAATCCTGACGAACCAAAAGTCCCTGCATTGACTAGCTATGTCAAGACACAAAACTTAATACCACAGATTCTGAATTTAGTGAACTGGCACAATTACCATGACTGGGTGAATGTTAAAAACATACATCTCAGGGGCAGCTGTCAGTCACAGGTGTTGGCTGTGATTTTAACAATACCACTGTTTCTCCTGGTGTACTCAACCCATTTGAAGAGAAAGGAAATTGGAATATATGCTCATAATCAATCTGCTTGTCTTATTTACTCTTGTTCTCCTATTTGAGCCCAGAAAAGGCATTTAAATCCCAGTGATTATGGCTAAACCAAACCAGTTAATCAGGTGACTTCAGTGCAATCCGCCTTTGTTAGAAAATCAACTGAAAAATGCTGTAAAGCAGCAGCAATAGTTCAGAGGTACATTTACTCTGCTAAGGACTGACATAAATATGTGCTCCCATCCCAAGTGACAATGTGCAAAGAGCACAGAAGTGCTCCCAGTGAGAAGCCAACAGGACTACTCAGCTGCAACAAGAACAACCCAAGCATATTCACAACCATGTGCAGGGAAGTGGATTTTGGATACAGCAAATATTCAGCAGTACTGAGGCTAATCATAGGTTACAGAAGGGAGCCTTGACCAGTGGCCAGGGAAGCTGTCATCTCAGCACTACCACCAGCACAACCTGCTGCCCGCCCCCAAGACCTCTGCCTGTCTGTGATCATCTGCCAGACAAGTGCTCCTCACACCTGCTGCAGCTCACCTCCAGAACGGCGGCCAAGCGAGAACACTGCTCAAAACCAGCGTGGCCAAAAGGGTCTGTACACCAGAGCTTCCAGGGCTTCATTAGCACTTCTGTCACAAACTTACTGTGCTCTCGTAAGTTGATAAGGGGCTCGAAATTAATTTTGGGATTTAGGGATCACTGACAAGCCCCATCTAGAATGGTGCCCTGAGGATGCCTCCCATGCTGCTCATCCCTGAGCTGGGCAGGAAGCAACTGGAGGTGCTTTGGCTTAAAAGCAGAGTTGGAATACGAAGCAGGGGCAAAGCACTCTTTGTGCAGACACTCCTCTCCATTCCTGAAGGAGCCAGTGCTGCACCGAACCCACCCCCAGGCAGGGCCCTGCTGCTGTTTCGGTGCAGCTTTTGGCAGCCATCGACAGAGGCAGCCCAGAAAGAATGAGGGCTAAAGCGAGTATGTGCAAAAACACACCTATAAATGCCTCAGGACATTTTGGGCCAGAAAAGCTTAAGTTTCTGAAACCTAAGGAATCTCAGGTGTCTACAGTAACTGGGAGAGGTTTCCATGGGCAACACTCTTGAATGCACACTGCCTGAAATATGGTTTAAGGGATACCAAAGTCCTAGATTCTTTACTGGATTTAACAAAAGGTACTGAAACAAGATTACTTCAGGCATTTATTCAGTCAGCTCTATACAAAGCATTCTAAAAATACTTTTGCTTGTCATAAAATTAGATTAGAAAAATATATGTACTAAATTCACATGAACAAAGGTACGTAGGAACAACTACCTGGGATTTCTGAGTTACAAACAATACACACTATTTAAAATGCAGAGGCGTTGCCTCAGAAAAAAGTCACTAATCCTGTTGGGGCAAAGTAACTGCAGTGGTGTGTGGTTTGCATGGGGGAGGGAAGGAAAAAGAAAAGGAATTGCTTTATTAGCCTTTTTGCAGCTTTGTTTTGTTTGCTTTTTAAAAAAAAAACCCAGTTCTTTAAATTACTTTTAACTGAGAGATATAAATGAAGAAACTTATATTTATCAAAGCAAGTATTAACAATCTAGTTAAAATTCATTTACTCCCAGAGATACCTTAGGGCTAGTAGTTTAATATGTACCTTAACAGGTTGCCTTACTTTTATAAACTAGAGGGTAAAATTGAAAGACTTTCCACTGAGACATTCTATTAGGAATATTCTTCTTCCTCAGCATTTTCACTTTGAGTGAATACAAAGTAAATCCACTTTACTTTGCTAATGAACCAGCTCTTTGTTCATTTATCTATCAAGCTATTTATAAATATCTTGCAATCACAGCATTATCTGGGGGCTAAAGAGCATGTTTCAACTCAAAACAAATGGACATGTCATCTCATGTCCTTCCATAAACAAAAGCTAAGGGTTTGGAATCCAGCAGACATTTAACCTTGTAATCATGTTGCATATGCTCATTTTCATAGCTTTTCTTAGGTGCTGGTAATAGTGTAAACTATGAGCAGTTGCCCTTAACACAGAGCGGCCCTGGAAAGCAATAAATTGTGTCACCAGATGTATGTGAGACCGGGGACATGTGGGGACACTGGGGAGGGTCACCCCTTCCTCAGTTGCTCTGCTGGGTCACACGGACTGTCCAGAAACAGGGGAACTGCTGCCTCATCCGGGCAGGGAGGGAGTGCCCATTGGTGGACAGGAGGCAGGAACTCACAGAAATCTCCTCAAACAACTTCTGAAACTTTACTTTTCCCCCCCAACAAACACCTACAGCCTATGCCAACACAACAGCAAGTTCTAGCTGTATGACACTGACTTCTCAGATAAAAACAGGCATTTTTTGGTGGCACGTTAAATACAGCAGTATGTGAATCAAGTAGTTATTCAATGAAATGGATGTTCCCAACTAGAAGAATCTGCAGCAACATATATCCAGATTAAAATCACATTCTCTGCATTTTAAAACTGAATACAATTTTTTAACTCCGTTTTTTTAACTTGCACAGACCAAAACAGTGTTCATACAGTATTAACACTAAATCAGTTTCTCCCTACCTGATCCCAAGGCATCAAGCAGCAACAGTGTAACGAATGCAAAATGTGCTAGTTCTTTTGACACATTGTTATTTGTACACATGCAAGTACTAAATAAGTAACACTCAGACTTTAGGAGAAAGGTTAAATTGAAATGAATTCTAAAAAATTCTCATTAATAACTCAGTTTCAAGACATAACTGGGTGCAAAAGCAAAAAAGTTGTGACTAAGGAAAAAAACAGTTAGTGATTTCTTCACTTGTACTACTTTCAATTCTTTCACTTTAAAAGTCACTACATATTCCAAAAAAAGTTTATTTAACCTTGCCTGATCAAGCAATGCAGAACATCAGAAAACCTTTATACCCTGTTTTTTCACCTGGAATTTAGCAACATGCTTACCATGTTCTGCAGCCCCCTCATTCCCTAAATCCCACTGCGGATCTACACTGAACTGAAGTTCCTCTCAAGTTTACATCTCTCAGCTGTCTTAGAGAGAACATTAAGATTTTTCTTGTTTCACATTTTTAACTTCGGGCACCGTCCCCACCCCTTCCCACCCAGACCTACCCCTTTCCCCACGGGGTGATTTGAACCCAGTGCACCCTGCAGCCCTAACCCTGCTTCCCGTTATCACATCCCTCTGTGCTGGGGGGGGGGGTCCCTTACCTGCCGGGGCTTACTTGATCTCTCCTGACTGATGTGAGCACAAAAGTGGTTGCAACTAAAAACACACGGCATTTACCGTCCCCCCAGAGGGACTGAAACTATCCCCTTTTGTTTATACCTCAAATCCCAAAGTCCCAATAGCCTTTCTGCTCTAGACTTTCACCTCCAAATGTGTTTACCCTCTAGTAATGTACTTTTACCAAAAAAAAAATCTATTAAGAAGTAGTCAGACATTCCTATGATATCAAAACACACACACGAAGTCAGTTTAACCAACTGATACTGTGATTCATGTAAAAAACAAAAAACTTCAGTATTTTAACAGATATCAAATCCTGGAATAAAAGCTGTTGTAATTTTAAGGTTCTATTTTAACAGTTAAAGGAGAGACATCTGGCAATAATCTACAAATAAATACAGTGTCTCCATTCTTAGTTTCTCCTCCAAAACACTACCTAGGAAATTTTTGCAGCATGATTCACATAATCAACATGATACATTACAATGCCTTTCAAATAATTCTGAATTCTTAGTTCATTCAATAAAGAACTCATTTTTGAAGGAGAAAAGGGAACATGCCCTGCCAGAAAACTTGCTTTATTGACTCAGCCCTGCTGCCAGCAGGAACAACGTGGTGAAGCAAACTCCATGATTTCAAAAGCATTTTTTCTACAGCGAGGGCAGAAACAGAAAGAGGTTTATTTACCGAAATGTGAGATTCCACAGGTGAGGCCAGAGATGGTCTGAAATCCTCTTCTTTTAGTTCCAAAAGTTTTACTTTATGATGAAGTCTGTAATAATCCTTTCAAGCTGCCAGGTACAATGCACGCCATATCTCAGCCGTGTTTTCTTTCGCCCTTTTGCAGAGTAACTTTGTTATTTGCATAAAGCTTAGCCCTGGCCTATGGGACTTTTTGAACATCTACATGTTAGATTAGCTGTCTTGACATGCTCTATCAAGCATGACATCATGGATCTCCATGGTAACCTTAGCCACACCTGCCCAGATGCCAGAGTTACCTGTCATGTTCAGACCTAAACGAACATAACAAAACCTTCAACCACCATTTTCTAGGCAATCAGCCCTGCAAAGGCACCGGAAGGATTTGGGTTTTGTTTTTAATTGATTGAAATCTAATTTCGTTTGCCAAGAAAATTTATTTTTCACTGAGCACTGCCTGAAGCACTAGAGCTGCGCCTGACCCTTCCACACCTCCCAGCTTATTTCCTAGTCAAACAACAACTGAAGAAAGCTGTGGCAAACTTCTTCCAGCTCACTCTCTTACCCCAGGCTCACAAGCTCCTGCTCCAAAAAACTGCTACACATTCATTTTTGTTCTCTGCCCCTCAGAAAGGTTTTTTTTAGAGGTGACTTGTAAAACAGGTTCACAGCAGGGACTACCCCCTCCCATGGCCAGGTTAGCATTTTAACCTTTTAATTGCTAACTCCTTTTAATCCTTGCAGCTACAGACCCAGCTTTTACACTTGTTCCTGCTCTTTCCTTCCCTGCTGACCAGAGTCAACCTCACCTAAGCAGGCGACCGTATCCTGCCATGAGCTCCACAGCAGATGATTCACACTGTCTGAAACTGAGTACATCCCAGACTGTTTCCTTCTTGCTTTCTCTTTTTCCTTTCTAACTTTCCTGCGGATTACATTAGCACCTTCCTTTCATTACCACAAACGAGACAGCCTTGGCAGAGATAAGGTATTCAAAGCTCCTGCAGAAACTTCCATTACCTGAAAAAAAACTTTTGTTCCTCGACTTTACAGGCTTCCAGGTGGAGGGAGCTCTGGTGCCCAGCTGCGGACTTATCTTAGAAGGGGGAAAACCCGACATGTGAGGGCGAGATGCCAGGCTGTGGGTCGCAGAGCAGTGGCCACAGGGTGATGCATTCCCCTGTGCTGCAGTGCACAAGGCCTGGCACGTCTGCACCCCCCAGGCTGTGGCAAAGTCATGCTCCAGTTTACCCCAGACCAGCTCAGCTCCAGGCTATTTGCCTTGCTGCAGTATCCCAAGCCCCTTGTGCAAATAAAGATGGCCCCTGCCTCTGTGAGCTTGCCTTTCCAGACCAGGATATCATAAACACGGCAACAAACCTTCAGAGGAGAAATGATCTGTGTGCACAGCTGGGAGGTTTCAGGTCACCACGTTAGCTAACCATCAGTAATCCCTGCTGGTATTTTACCTGGCCATGATTGTACTTCTGATTTGTGGCAGATTATCAAGAGTAGGAATGGGTCCTCAGGAGGCACATCCAGGGAGGGATTTATCTGAATAAATGAAGCCTGGAGGATATCATTAGTGCATAGCGGAAGATGCAGACAACGTTCAGAGCTGCCCTTGCTGGTGGAAGTGATACAGTAGGATGTGACAGCATCAGATTTTTTTCCCTGATGTTTACTTCCTGCAAACGAGGCGTCAGTTTGCCATATTCAAATACTGACAGCTAAAATGGTCGAGAAGAAAGTCCACATGGAAAAAAACAGACAATTACCAATCTTGATTTTCTCTTGGTTGTGGACCTGACAGGGTTTAGAGCAACCTGAAAGAGAAATTATATGATATACCAGTGACTACCTCCTGACTATCAATACTGGGGTGTTTTCTATTTCAGCTGCACCATTTGACAGAGAGATTAGAAACTGGTGTTGCATTAGCTACTATCCTTGATAGGTGTCCTACAGTGGGGAAATTCCCACCACGGACAGTATTGCTGCTTTCCAGATATCGGAGCAGCTGGAGATGTAAGAAGGGAGAAAAGGAACCTGGGAAATAAATTGTGACATTTTAAGTCGTGTCTTCCCATACATCTTACAGATTTTGATTGTGATACACGTATATATTACATAGACATACCTACGACGTGTGCATGCAGTTTGTCTTCTACACCACTGCTACACACATATATATACAAGGGTGGAAAAAAGGAAGGATGGATGCTAAACACACATATACACCCTCCAAGGCAATATTATACTATGGTCTTATTCGTGGAGTGGCTAAGAAAGCACACATTATGCATACACACACACACACACACACAGCTGTGTGTATCTATATATATCTCTCTATATATATATACACACACTCACATACCTATGTGTATCTATATACAGTTACATATAAACACACACAACCACACACACACTGAATACTGATATGTGGGAGTGCACACAGAGACACAATTGGTAAGAAAATCCCCCTCTGAACTGTAATGCCATGATCATCATTGTCTTACTGCATCTGATGAGCCAGACAGTTGATACATCACATGCCAACTAAGCAACTTTCTTAGAATCATCTTGTATTGCTTATTTCTGCATGTTTTAATGTGGTTTTGGTTCAGTTTATACTTTTTTTAAGTAATGCTGAATGGATGAAGTCTTCAGTCTTTGCCATTTCCAAGAAAGATATCTGATGCTCTCATAGTAATTTTAAAGTTATTTTGTGTTAAAATTGTTAAAAAACTCATTACATATGACACATATAATACATATGTCTAATCACCAAACAATAGAAGCAGAAGAATGAATTTTACCCTCAATAAATTAGCAAGGAAGACACATTTTAAACAAATATCAAGAGCAGTTACTGCATTCCTTCTGTAATTTACTGCCTTCAGAAAAGGCTCAAATTACAAAATGTGTAGGGTGTAATGCTGTAGGCTGTTCAAACTAGGTTTGCAGTGTCTGCAACACTGGAACTAAATATTTACATGACTCCAAAAGATCTAATCTCTGGATTTCACCCCCCTCCCACCCCCTTTATTTAATTTGTATGCTATCTTTATCCACCACCCAGCACATTCCACACAGTCAC
The DNA here is from genome assembly GCA_013400915.1 of Pardalotus punctatus. Taxonomy (NCBI): domain Eukaryota; kingdom Metazoa; phylum Chordata; class Aves; order Passeriformes; family Pardalotidae; genus Pardalotus; species Pardalotus punctatus. Next base: position 448,823 of record VZTX01008022.1, read on the forward strand.
TAAAGTTCATGGAAGAGATAAGTGGGGAGAAAAAAAATGTCAAGACTTTCAAAAGAAAGGAGTAAAGCTGTTTAAAAAATAAGGAATAGATTATGCTCATTAGAGCTGAAGGCTTGCAGCAATTTTAGCTGGATACAGATGGATTCTAACAGTGATAGCACCTGGGATCTCTAGAGACCCTGCAAAAGAGAAGTTCTAGGGGTGAGTTAACAAATTACCATTTTTCCAAACCTGTAAAAGTCTGATCTTCAAAGCCTCTCAAGTTTGCAAAGCTTCAAAGAACATTGGAATTCACTAAGAGCTTCCATAACACAGTATAATATTTTTCCAACTTACTTTTATTCTTTATTTACAATTAATTTGTTATTAGTGCAGAAAAAGCTATACACCACTAAAAAAAAAAAAACTTCTACGAAAAGGCTTGCTGTCAATCATTTGTTAAACCCAGAATAATGAGCACAATATTTTTTAGACCAAACTCCAAATTCTGATGCTTTACTGAAAAAAAAAGTTAATTATAGCATAGACAGTAGATTGCCTGAACAGATTAAACTCTATCATTGCACCCAAAACCAGAATCCAGGGTTAGGAAGAGATCCTTGCATGGCATTCCCTGAATTCAGAAGGTCAGCATGTTGGCAGCCTCCACCTGCTCTGAGAAATACATCAGTGCGTCACCTCTCCTGTGACCCTGCATCTACTGCTCGCTGCTGGAAAGCAACTGCAGGCAGAGGCAAACCAGCCTAAAGCTACGCTGCTGACAGACGAGTGTGGGTGTCAAAGCTGCTTGGAGGAGGGAGATAGTTATGGGTAAGTCTGTTCTGTTTGCATTACAAAACTCAAAAATAGAAAAGAAAGCAAATGAAAGGGTAACAGAGCCAGCTAAAGCATACAGACACACTCTGCAGGTATTTTCTTTTCTCCCGGGCAGTGGTGCCAATACTGAAAGCGTAACAGAAGTTAACAGCTGTTCCGTATTTTCCCTTCAGCTGTGAAAAGCATGTTGAGACTCATATACTAAGATCAAGAGTCTCACCTTCACTCCTTTCTCTGCATATGCTCTAAAAAAAATGAAAACCTCTTCAGAAATGTCAATTTCAACAAACAATTCCAAGGTAATACTGAATAGATTAATTCTAATTATTGTTTCTTTGAATTTCAAGGCAACATCTGAATCACAGGCCATACCCAAAAAATTTGTTCCATACTTTGTCACATTCTCACCTTTTGTAGTGAGGTAACACTCAATTTTGTAAGAGTTATAAGGACTGTTAAACTAAAGACATGATACAAATTTGACTTCCTTACCTGATCTCTCAGTCTCTCCTGGTGTCCCATTATTGCTGTGGCATGGTGGGGATATTTCTGTTTCAGATGCTCAAGGAAAGCCTCTCTCTTCCTGTCCATTTCTGAGGTTTGCATTCCCAGTATTTCTTTGGAACTGCGAGGGCCACCTACTGTATGTCTTCGAGGGATGTTGCGGGTGGACTTTGAATTAGAAGAAGTGTGACTGCTGGGGCTCGAAAGGAGCTCTTTAGATCGGAGACATTCTGCATCATCGAGTGATGTTACATGCAAACTGGGTTTTGCCTGGTCTGAAAACAAAAAAAAAAAAACCAAAACCAAACTCAGTTTATATTACAAAAACTTAACACCAACATCCACATTAGTAGCAGAAAGGAAAAAAAAAGATTGATATAAAAGCTAGGTCCTTTTAGGAGTCTGGCAGTGTGCAGTGGCATGTTCTGCATCATCAGGCATATACACATCATATAAGAGGCCCAGAAATAATCCCTTATATAAACTATGCACATACTTATATACTTTTAACACACAACCCCCAGTACTGCCTCACAGAAAAGTGAGCATCATTAAAGTAGATGTTCCTTTTATATCAACTTCACCTACATGACTTGAAAAGAAGATCTGACAGGGCCCTTATTCCCTGACCTTTAAGATCTACAGGATGCTTTCTACAAGAAGAAACAGATTTCTTCAATAGGGTCCAGTACACTTAATGGCCCCATAACTAGTATCCTTAAGGATACAAACTCCTGATAAAATTCCTTTCACAAAGCAGATTTGCAATCCTTGATCTTTTTTTTCAGTGTGTTTTCAACATGTTCTGAAACACCTGAAAAATAGTAAGAGGGTTTGGGAGTCTCTTTTTCCTGATTTGTGACTGTGGTGTGGTTTTAAATTTCACGGATCTCCCTCAGATTTTAAATGTCTCAGGACAGCAGGCTGGAAAATCCAACATCATTTTTTCATAAACCATTTTTGAAGAAATACAATATAAGCAAGTTTTGTGTGATACAAAAAGGGAAAAAAAACCTTAGATAAATTTTACTACTTTAAAATCTACTTTAAGACCGAAGACTGCAACAACATTTGTAAAGAGATAGGCAGACACTGTGGGTATGTAAGTGCTGGCTTATCTTCAGGTAACTCTGTAACATGAACCCTCTGGTGCTCAAAAAATTGTAGACTGGAGCCTTGCTACCTAATACCTTTGAAAAAATCCCTCACTCCTTTGTCAGCAAAAGAAAAAATAAAACCAACAAAAACCTGAAGCACTGAAAAGGCCTCTCCAAGTCTGATGTGGCCTTCCTCATCTTTACTAGGCAGACTCAGACCCAGACGCCCCTGTGAGTGTTAACCCTTCCCAGCACCTCCCCAAGAGCAGAGAGCTCCTTCCTCTACCTGTTTTGAATAAATCTTTATTTATCTCTGTCTGACACTTTTTACCCCAGAGCCCCTTATCCGCCCACCGATGCTTCTCCCATGTGCTGCCATTCTCCGGCACTGCTGTTTGGAAACAGGCACCTACTCGCTTCTTTTCATGGTTCAGTCATTCTGACACCGTGCCTACCACTTGCCTCAGGATTTTATGCTGAGGATTTCTCAGCTTTCTGGTGTGCATTGTCAATTGCCTGCCACGTGCCATGGAATATCAAGCCTTGGTAATAAAGCAAATCTCCACCCGTGGAGCCGCTGCTGGTGTGACGTCCCACCAATTCACAGAGGGAATCAATTTCCTTGGGTTCCATAACAGAACTCGGCCCTGGAAGGTCCTCAAAGACTTTGCATGTTTCTGTACGCTCCCTATACTGTTCAAAGTCTCTGAAATTTTCAACACCCTCTTGTTTGCATTCATGTAAACCTATCCTGAAAGCAGATGCAGGCATGGGGGCCCAGACTGCAGGTGACACCACACTTTGAGGAGCACAGATCTGGACACAACTTTGTGAGCTGGTCTGGTTCACAGGGAGAGTCTCATTCCCACACAGATTCAAAATGTCATCTGTGATCTTCACAACACCTTCTAAGACTTTCTCAGCAGCACAATCCTGATAAAACTGTCAGAGCAGCAGCCTCACCTTCATGTACAAATGTGCATGCGCTCAACTTTTTCAACCACAACTCAATTAAGAAACATCCATTCTCTCTGTTTATTGAGAAGTCAGAGCACCAGCCACCTGGTACATTGAGATTGATTGAGAAAAAAGGCAAACAGGAGAGTTTTGCTTGCAAGAAGCCAGCATGGCTACTCCAGATACACGCAGTGGAAATGGTCTCTGAAAGCTGCACAGTCATTCCAACAGATTTTACATGGGAGGGAAAAGAGGTGGGCTGATGCTGGATGGAATTTACCATCTTTAATTTGTTGCGCCAAGAGCCTACAGATTATATCCCGGAGGCTGCTGGAACAAAGGCACAGACATAAAATAAGGGATTTTCTTGGAGCTGGAGGGAGTCAGTGTGAGCGTAGTGACTGAGTGCAGCAATTTGGTATAAGCCCTCAAAGTACGGTCACAGCAGCAGTTTCAATCACTGAAGTGATGGCAGGCACTTCCTCAAGAAGGCAGGTAAACCTACGCTGACACGCATGACCCAGAACTCATGAGTGTGTATTTTGAGTCCTAAATCTCTCTCATGCAAAGTCTTTCCCTACTCTGCACTTCGTTCATTTCAATAGTTTAAGAAAGAGCTAATTATTTGGCATATAAAGAGACATATCAAGTAAAGCGTTTTACCAATGTTTATTATTAGGTGAAGCCTTGAAAAGGAATCAAAAATAACATATTTTTCTATTACTATATTAGAAAGATCAACAAATTCTCTTATTTTTCTTTCATATATTTGGGAAATACTGCATAAATATCAGTGAAAAGAAAGGAATGTAAGCTATGCAAACTAATTTCTCATCTTGCCAGAGAGCTGACATGGGCATCCAGCAGGATCCTGATCCTGCCCCATTACAGCACACAGAAGCATGTGACTTTCTTTGCAAACCACAATCTGTTGTGTTTCAGCATGGGTCTTTTCCCTACTAATTGCTGAAAAAAAAAATGTTTTGGATCACTTCCTGGACAGGGATAAGTGACTTCAATGGCGAGGTTGAGCACTGGGCTGGTGAAACGCCCCTGTGGATCTCGAGGCACACCAGCTCTACAGATGCTGTGTGCGCCACAGTGCTACAGGGAGGAAAAATTGAGAGAGGGTTTCTGGATTCTGGAGTTGCTCAGTAACATGGTGGGTAAACCTGCCATATCTTCCAAGGGAAGATAATAGGCCTAGCACATCAATCTCTACAGATAACTGTGAAATGTGTGAAAGATCATGTGATGGTTCCCAGATGAGCGCTACGAGTAGGAAAAGGATAAATTATGCAAGTACCCTCCCTGGGTAAGGAGCAAAGAGAAGCCAATAGAAAACACAGAGGGGTGAGATAAGCTTGTCTCCCTCTCTCCCTCCCTCATATTCAGAAGCTAAAAGCTGAAGGTCTTTCTGTTCAATAAAGCAGCAAGTCTGGAAGGCAACTAAAAGCAAGACTGACAGGGAGCAATTTGGTTATCCAAAGGCTTGAGTAACTCTTACACTTGATTTGCTTCTCTGATCTGAAAACAAGTTTCAAGATTTCTTAACAACATCACCCATTGCTACAGTAAACACCCAGGTCTGCAGCGTAGAAGCACTACGTCTAGGATTAGCGGCAAGATTATCATGAAGGATTAATGGCTGTGAGCTAGGAGGGGGAAAAAAAAAATCCTTTGACATGTCCTGGTATGTAATTCTTCTAAGTCACACCCTCCATGAAGTCTACAAAGGTCAGAAAAGTCACTTTGCTTCATTACTTTAAATGCTATCAAGATTTTAATAGTCCTGTTTTGCAGCCCAGGTGATATGAGAGAAAAACATTTTCAGAAAAATTTCAGAAAGGAACAAGTGTGGACCTGACCCATACTGATACTGTGAAACTGAGCCTTGAAGCAAACCTCATTCAACACTAAAATTTTAAAAAAGAATACAGAGTTAGGAGCATGAATCAAACCAACCTCTGTTACATTTATGTTAGAAGTAAATTATTTGGAATTGTTCTAATTTACTTCACTGTCTTTACAATTAGCTCTTTTTCCAATGTAAATTTTGGATATGGGCCAAAACTACTACATTTGGTTATGAGCTTTCAGCACTCAACATTTTTGGGAACCATAGGATCAGTCTGGTCAGCCCTCTGTTTTCCTAGCTCCACATGTATCTGAGGCAGTTTCACACAGCCCCTAGAGAAGAAATGTGCTACTGAAGGCTTTTTTTCCCCCCCTGGTCAGACACATTTTTAAAGTGAAGATTTCCATCCCGCTAAAATAAGCATACACAGACTTGCAATGCTCAGTAATTTTACTTAATGAGTGTTTCAAAAGAGCATTTTTTTTCCTCCTAAGTTGCCAATGCACTATTTGTTGGTATTGCATGCTCGTAAACTTGTGTGATTTTTTTTTTTTAAACCACATGCACTATTTGTTTCACAGAAGCACAGTAACACAACTTTTCCTGAAGTGCCTTTGAAGAACACAACACGGGAATGTTCACAGGTGTCCCACCAAAACTATAATAGATATAGATTAGACGAGGTGTTTGTCATGCTACCTGAATGCTACGTTCCACGTGGAATGGCCCACGTAGAATTGGCCAGGAAATTGTTTTCGCTCACTTTCTAGGATATAGATAGTGCAGCAGTGAATGTATGAATGCACAGCGGCGGAGCTGCCGTGGAAACCCCGCTTAGACAGACCTGGCTTTGCTCCAAAACAAACCCCAGTGGTTTCACTCAAAGTAAACTCACCCTGTCACAATCTGCCGTGGATCTCCCCCTTTTCACAGACACCCCGAGGTAAAGATGAGCTCAAACCCACTTTTACATAGGAAGAGCTATTTCTCTGGCATAGCTGAGGCTGGCAGAGCATTTAAAGGGAAGGGGACATGCTTTCCCCACCTCAGCCTCCGCACCGGCAAGATCCCGCATCCGTGACAGCCATGCGGAGCTCCCGGCTTCCGCGGGCACACAGAAATCCCTCCAAAGAGAAAGTTAAACTCACAAAGTTCAAATATTAGGGAAATGTGCACAGCAGAGCCAACAGCACAAGAAAAAAAAATGTTGGGTTTTTTTTTCATGCATTCTGCCTCCAGTTATAAAAAGCAGCAACGGGGGACATGCTTAAACGTAACTCCACCTTTGCCTTACTTCTATCGCCGCTTACTTACCCCTCGTCTGCCTGCTGTCTGTTGGGCAAGCCAGGCACAGCTCAAGTTTCTGGCTTTCATTTTCCTCCATTGTCCCTGCCTAGCGCACAAGCTCCCCTCTCCCGCTCGGAGCGCAGCGCCCGGACCGTCAGCGCGGGGCTCGGCGAGGAGAAAGGAAGCGCTGCTCCGCTCCCGGCGCGGACCCCCCCGAGCAGCCCCGCGGGCGGACCCGNTAGCCGGCCCGCGATCGCGGGAGAGCCAACATCGCCAACGCGATTGCAGGCCGGAGCCTCCGCTGGAATCCGAGCCCGCAGCCTTTTAAATCTCTGTCATGGGACAAAAGCCTTTCCACACGGTGGTTTGTTTTTTTTTTTAAGCTCGTAACCACCGAGCCCACAAACATTCCTGATAAATGCTCCTCTGTCTTTTTTAGCGTCTAGTTTAAAAGTAATTCGTTATGTAAACTCTTTGAGGTTTTGTTTTCAGTTGGGTTCTTTCAAGCTGCTCAGAGAATGAATTGGGGGAAAAATCAAGATACAGGAATTCAACTTTAGTGAAGCCAATAAAAATGAATGGTAGCAGTATGTAAGGAGGGACTTCGGTTAAGAGGGATTTCAAAGCCTCAGTAGCAAAACATAGAAACATACAGCTAATTCTCTTTTGGTAGATCAGAGCCCAGCAGTCTGCATGAAAAGCGACAGATCTATCAGGCTGCAAAGCAAAAAATAGTGTGGCTGAGAAGGATGAGATCAAATCCCACAGATTCCAGCAGATGCCATATGTGTTGATTTAGTAGAGAATATCAGACTGATTTTTTCTATCCAAATCGTAACACTGAGTCAGAGATGGTGGAACAAACAGTGTTGAGTTACACCATGAAGACCAGAAAGTATCCCCAGACAACTTCTGAATTAGGTTAAGAACAATGCATAACTAAGATTTTAATAAAAATAGGCAATTTCTCACTTAAACTCATACTCCAACACCAGGTAACACTATCTTGGATGTCTTTTTAAGCAGACCTAGAATAATATGGTCTTCCGAATTTTCTTCAACTCTGACTTTGGTATAACATCAGCCAAATTGTTTGCAATGACCTCTCAACCACCCAGTCCGGACAGGCTAGGAAAATCCCCTTACGTTTTCTTCTAAATCTCTATCTGGCAGAAATGTCATTCTGTCTACTTAGATTATTGAATGCAGAAATGTTTTGTGTATATATAAATTCAGTACAGAAGCTCAAGAAGGATCACTCTCTTCATGCTCCTATCCTCCCCCTTCCAGACAAAAAAAAAAAAAAAAAGGCAGCATTTGAGTAAATTACAAAGAACAGTTGATAAATGAGCAAAACTATTGTTCATTAGATCAGACATACATATTCTCTAGCACTTCAGAAATATTTATTTTCCTTTTTAACAATTAATTCTATATGGTCTTGGAATCTGGCAAAAGTCCCAGAGATCTGGCATGGAAAACACAGAAAAGATGAAAATACAATTTAAACATTAGCACTGCTATTTAAGGTCTGCAGTACAGTGCTCCCAGTAGAATACTCCTATAGTTGCCCTAAAATTTTAAAGAAAACTGTGATTTTATTTAGAATAGTGTTTTTACTGGCCCTAGGTTCCTCCTGCTCATTCTGATTGCGGACTATTTTAGGAGAAGTGATGGCCAGCCATTCCACTTATCTGATGTTTCTTTTGTGATATGAAGGAATGTACCTTTAACACTGAGGTTTTCCAGAGTCTGGACAATCTTGATGAACCTCTTGCAATTTACATTCACAGCCAGCCAGAAGGATAAGAGGGTCCTTGCAGGAACAGTGAACACTGAACATGACAAACTTCAAGAAATGGAAAGTAACTCAGAAACCTCTGATGGAAAAAGAAAGCCAGTGTAGTTGCCTGGAAAAGCACCATGAAAGCTGTACCAAGACATTATCTGTACACAGGGCCCAGAAATGGAGAGTTCAGGAACTGGGGGCATTTAAAAAGACCTTTTCCTGAAATAACACAAAAGAAAGCACAAAACATACTTGCGTAAAATGCCTGAAAGGAAGGAACTTTTTCAGCCTTGTACAAAACCTGGGTTAGCTGTGGAGGTCAGTAGTCTTTGTACCAAGAACCTTAATAAGATCAGAATCAGTGCACTCTAGCTCCTTAGAAGCCTTTCCCTCCATCCACGGTGGGGAAAAATACCTAGAAAATTATTCTAAGACTAAAATAATGATGACAATAACAACAATAATAATTAAACTATTTACTTTTAGCCAGCGCCTTTAGTTTCCACAGCCAAGAGCACAAGACACGAGTTGTTCTCTTGACTCTCCTACTGACATGTCCCAGTGAGCAGCCTGGTGTCCCTCAGGACAATGCCAAACTGATCTGGAACTGCTGCTTTCATGGCCACAGCAAGGTGCTCCCACTGCTGAGGCTGACAGTAAATGACATTGATAATGCTGCTGAGGGGTCTGAGCAAACCAGACACCCAAAATGTAGAGATGGTATAAGACAGATTGTTTTTTGGGTTGTCAGCCTGTGACTTGAAAACTGAGTGTCACTTTGTAAGAACTTCTGCAGCTGCAGAAGTAGTTTTTCAAACAGAATTAAAGAGCATTGGCAAAGGAGGAGACTAAACATGGCAGGCACACTTCAGTATCATCAAAATCAAACAAAACATAATCAATGCCCAGGAAACATAATCACCTCTGCTCTTGCTTAGGACAGGGAACAGTTGGGACAGCAAGGTCTCAAAGCATGTCTCATTTTAAGGGAAGATTCCTTGGTATCAAGCTGGATTCAATTTGTGTATCTAACAATTCCATTCCTTAAGATGTAACGGAAGTCTTTCAGAAGAATTAGTGAAACTCCTTTTTAGCAGCTGGAGACAGCCAGAACCATTATATTATTATGCTCAAATGAAGAGCACCCCGGTACAGTCACTGGGATGAATCACTAATGACAAGTTAAATAAACTTGATTAACCAGTTCACAGCACGTAATCAGCGTTTGTTTATCTGTGGGATCAACAATAACAGTGGTTCCTTTTAATTACTGTTCTCAGATCTGGATCCATCAATATCAAAACAATGCACAGAGAATAATTGCCAACAGGTTATGATGCTTTAATTGTGTTTAAAATTAATGTCCCAGAGCGACTTCAACCCTTCTGGATTTAGCATGTGTGTAAGAGGAACAATTAACAAATACTGGCTGTATTCAATTAGTCAAATTTATAATATACAACAATGACTTTAGCAATTATTCAGAACTAAAAATCTGGGAAGCTAATTTTTAATAGTTAAATCATAAGAAGTGCCCCATAATTAAAGACTTGTCTCAATGTCCATGTGAAATAATGTAGACTCTGTGAAAAACATCATGAATGCTCTCCACAGGAACCAGCCTGACACTGTTTAACCTGTTGTAGTCCAGAAAAAAATATTAGACCTGGAGTGGTGAGGCAGAAGCCTGAGAGGAATTATCAGCACTCAGGTGGGTCACACTGCAGCACTTTTCCAAGCCTTTATATGGCCAAAGATGGCTTGGGACTGCCCTGGCGCTACCCTGGAGGAGGGGAGCATCATGAGGATGCTCCAGCATGTCAGGAAACCTCCCCTCTGTATTTCCTTCAGGGAATCATGGGTGGCCATTCTCTACCAACCAGTCAGATTTGAAATGGAGAAAGTAACTAACTCCAGAAAAAGGGTACTGAGTGCGATGAAGCTCTGATTTCCCCCCTTGGACAGCAGAGAGCAGCTTCAGGGCTGCAGCTTGTTTGAGCACATCTCTGTTCCTGTTCATCCTCACCATCTTCACTGCCAGGCTGGGTGGTGGTCTCCCAGTGCTTAAAACTAAAACAGACTCACTTCTAAAAGAGGAGGACTATGTTCAGATAGCACATTATCAAAGACGATATAATAGCAGCCACTAGCTTGCACAAACAAAATGAAAAAAAAAAAATTCTGAGGTCTATCAATGTGAATCTATGTAAATACATCTGGGGGCAAAGAGGATTAATTTTTTTAATTAATTGTCTATTGATTCAGTACTGTACAAAGAATTCCAGATTTGTAAGATGTGGAGTGGGGGCTTTATAATCACTTGGTCACATCCACTTAGTAAGAGATCTCAGTGAAGTAGATCCTATTATTAATGCAAGCATAGTGGTTAAAATATTCAGTGCTTAAAGGAAAACATTTGAACCTGATTTTAAAATTTACAATGACAAACAACAGAAAACAACTTTTGGGATTAGTTACTATGAAATTGCCTTCCATGTTAAAAATCTGTGGAGAGTTTCAATATTTATACTCTGTACATTCCAGTTCAGTTAAGAAGTCTCCTACTTGTGAGGAAAAATTAGCCCAAGGAGTAAAATGGTAACACTCAGCTGAAGCAAAAAAGAAAATTGAATGTGAGTTTTTCTGCACATCTCCACAACAGAATTTCATTGTGTCTTTTCAGACCTGCAGGTTTCAGCTCTTCAGAGAAGTTCAGAGACCAACAGTGGTGCCAAGAGCCAGACTTAATCACTACAACAACTATACAAAAGAGCGATTAAGAAGTTGAACATTAAATATGCAGGCAGAAGATATATTCATCCTTCCAATTCCATTTTAAATACTGCTCTGGGAAGCAGCTATAATCACCTGTCACTTGGCATTGCCAAGCTCTCAGATGCTCATCTCCAAGTAACAAGAGCAACCTTCATGCACTCCAAAAGACATTTTGTTCAACTACACAACTCTCACACCTGGACTTAGATCATGTTAAATAAGTTAGATTTTCTGTTTCCTAAGTTTTATTTTTGTTTCCTTCCTTTCCCTCCAATTTTTAAAAATAAATTAAAAGGCCTGAAAGCAGTAAACAGTTCTGCATGCCCTAAATGAAACTGAGAAAAAGAACTATGGTCTTCACAAAGGAGTGTTAACATTAAAGTGAGAAGAACAAAAACAAAGGTGATCTTCTCTTTCATCCATAACTTTGTCTCCCTCTCTAATTTGGGACAATCCCAACAAAGCTAATAGTAGATACACTTTAACATGACTTCCCTTTCCATTGCCCAAGGGAATATGGAACAGAGCTAAATGAGCATAATTACAGGATCCATGTTTCTGATTCATGCAATGCAACACCTTATTTCAGCCTTTGTACCATCCTGTTGTCATCCCACCATACCAAACTAACATTAATATGACCACACTGCCACCAGCACAGCCAGCTTTGAACTGAAGACCCGGACATGCCTCAGCTCCTCCTCACATCACGTTTTCTTACAGGAAGGTGAGGAAGGAGATCAGCCTGCAAACTCAGAAACAGAAAATATGATCATGTTTTTGTAAGGTACCAAGCAAATTACTCTGTGAAACCAAAATAAGCCTTACATTGCAGAAATTTTAATCACTAGAGTTGAATGGAATAAAAAGCAATGTGTGGGTGGGAAAGAACAGTGTAGGGGATTGTTTCTGAAGGAGGTGGAAGAAAGGGAGGGGGGAAGGTCACTTTAAAGTCCATCTGCTCTACATTCAAATTCTATTTCCCCCCAGTGTAAAGCATTTTGGTTTTGATAACTTCACTTTGGATGAACTGACTCAAAGAGAGCTCTGGTTGAGAGTTTGGATTCAAATTGATCCAACTTTTTAGCAGTGCCAGAAGCATAGACTTACTGCCTGAAACACTGACTATTGCTGGTGTCATGGATGTCTGCAGGATCTGGTTGGAAATTTATGAGGCAACATGTTTTAGTGATGAAAAGTATCAAGAGCTGCTCTACCCAAAGTACAATTATACTTTGAAATAATATGAGAGACCCTTTATTTCAGCTTTTACCAAGTACACATCGAGTTTATAAGATTGTCAGGTGACTGCTTGGATTAACAGGAAATACAAAGTATACTTCAATGGAGCCTGGGTTCAGAAATATAGTAATAGTTCAAGTTATGCTGTGATTACCATAACCACTTACTTATCAACCAGCATTTTGGATAAATATTCTACCACCAAAAATATAGTTTCAATTAAAAAAAATCAGTAAATAATGATTAGAAATTAACACAATGGAACCAATGTTGCCAACCCACAGCATTTACACAATTCATGATGATGGTCTTTCTTGAAAAGTAATTTTTTTGGGAACACTTTTCATTTTATTCATCTCTGGACTGTACCCAATCATGTATTTGACTTTTCACAACAATGTCACTGGCAAGAACTAGATTTTTTTCCAAGACTCAGCCTAAAATCAAGTGAGAGGTCAGCACCATTGTGACTTCATGAGTTGGACATTTTAAATAGTTTTTACAACAGTTTCTCCCTGTCTCTTACTACAAAGGCACTACTATACAACAAATGACAATCTGAATGTCTGAAAAAGAGAAAAAGACAAGCAGAATAAATTCTTACAGCTTTGTTTCTATGCAGATCTGATTTCTAACCTAGCAGGGATGGTCACAGGTTGTGGTATGTAAAACTTTTATTTCTACCCTTTTGAGGGCACCAGCCTCTGAAGGCAGATGTAAGAGCAGAGCTCTAATGTAGACCTTTCAGCTTGTAAATGTATCAATGACCCCTCCAACAGTATGTACATCTCCCCCCTTCAAAGTGCGTCTCTGACCTCCCCAGACCATGCTCATGCTATTATTGAGACAGCTGATTAGTAAGAAAGCAATTGGAGTTGACAGCAGTGGCACTGCTGTTCTTTTTCAGGCCTGCCCACTCTGTTCTGCTGAGATGCACACTTACTACTTCACTCTTCAGTATTTAGGGGTTCATAGCTTTAGGGCAACAGGAACCATTTGATTATCTTGTCCGATTTCCCACCTATCACAAACCATTAAATTTGATGTGGGATTCTCACACAAATGCCAAAAGCTTAAATGAGATGAAGAAGACATTCCTGGACATTCAGGACACCAATGCTGCATCTGCACTTGCGTTTGTTTAAAACCTCCCCACATGTGCAATGAGATCTACCCAGAAGATCAGCATAAGGAAGTGAAGGACATCAAGCTCCCATCTGAGGGAGCTTAATCCTGAGCAAAAGTCTCTCCTCTGCCTTTAATTTCCCATGTGAGACATCCACCTTGAAAAACCTCCAAATCATCCTAACCAAAGCTGTGGTACACACATCCAGTCACTCTCTCCAGCACAGTCCATCTTTTACGCATGAGAAAAAAACCCAAAAAGAAAAGCAACTCAAAACGTACCTATCCCGATGCACACAGAAGGGAATAAATCCTACTGCGCAATGCACATTGCCTGCTGAAAGGTGCAAGCAGGACAGCTGATTGTAATCACTGCCTTTAATACAGAGCTGCCAGTGCTGTTGTTTGAGGGTGTTTCAGCGGGCAGGCTCAGGGACACGGCTGATGGAGCTGCTGACTCGGGCATAACACAGCCAGCAGCAGCAGCAGGACTGCCACAGCCCTCCACCCTGCAACAGCCACCCACTAAATACAGGCTTTCTTGCTGCACCTGGGCCCAAAGGCTTTGCAAATGTACCTGTTCTCATTTCACAGGCTATATTATAGTTAACTGACTCATGTTTAATTACCCTCAGTGCTAAGAAATTGCATCCTATTTTTTCATGGTTGACTCAGCTGCAGTTTCCAAGGATCAGATTTATTTACCTTTGTCAGCCAGACCCACCAGTGCCATAGGATGGGTGCTAGGTAAGAAAGCCACCTCACAGCCTCCCCACTCGCATCCTTTTGTCTCAGTTTTCTTCTTGGAAAACAAGTCTTTGCCTCTTTTCACTTTCTTTCCAGTATTCTTACCTTCTTGCAGTACTGCTAGTGGGATTGTCAAAGCCCATTCTTCTGAACTTAACATACTAGCAGTAATAAAAGGGTACATGACCTAAATTTACCCCTGAAAACACTGGTGCAGCTGGATGCTGCATGACAACACAGAGCCCCCAGGGAAAGGGGACTGAGGCCGGGGCACTCTGGCCCGCCAGGACAGGGAGCCTGTGGCCGCAGCCCCCTCCTTCCAAAAAGATAAAGAATGTTTCAGGTTTTGCAAGGGTAAAATGACCAAACACCAAGTGAGATGCACTGTCACAACTCACGTCATATCCTATTCCTCCTACAAGGAGAAGTCTGCTGCTCCTGTGCAAGAAGATAAAAAGGGAGAAAAAATTAACAAAGCTCTGTCTCATCAGGCCACAAGAAGCATACAGAACTGCCTGGGGTGAGGACAAGAATAAGCAACGTCAGCATAGGAAGGTGTCATACAAGGTTTAAGCTTTTTCAGAGGTAGAGTGTCTGGCTCTCTCATGAATAAATACATAACCCAAGACAATTTAATTCCAACTGTTCTGTATTTCTCACAAAAACTTTTCAAACAATGGGATGACTCACAGATGAGCATTCCACTGACAACATAAAGTGACATTTTATTAGGTATGTCCCTTTACAAACTGCAAGTCTGCACTGAGATATAAAAATACATCTCATAACATAGCATATGCCTTTACATGCAGCACAGTGGAGCATAGGGAACAGGCAGTAAGTAGTGACAATGACAGGTTTTCCTCAGTCCAGAAGAAAAGGCTATTAAATACTAATTGGCAACATAGCTTTCACTGCATATATACATACTCCAATACTCTGATTTCCAAGACTCATCTGCAAAAGTGTAACTCTGTAATTTAGGATTTTCATTCTATTGCTTTAATCTTTCATAATATAATAAGGTCCACTTCCCCCCACCCTTTGCTTTTTAGCTCTAGAACTGCCATTAAAAGATAACACTTAAGGACTGCAGCTGGAATGATATTTAAATCTTTTCATCAGCTGGAGGAAATTCTGGGTGAAGTGCTAGAAGGAAAAAGGTACCAAGATCTCTTTGAGACAAGATACAATATTACTTACACACCTCCATTTCAGTCTTACAAGCTCCTAAAAATCCTCTCTCACAACAGAGTAACACTGGAGTGCCCTTGGAAGAGGGCAAAGAAGTAAGTGAAGGATGAGTAGTATTCAGTAGTATGCAGCCCTGAGTAGTATTCCTGTAAAGCTTTTAGTCTGCTCTTTTGCACAGTCTTTAGAAGTGCCTAAACTCAGCCAGGCTGAATACCACAGTTAGGGGTAAAATGCTGCAGGCAGTAATTATCAATCACTTTCTTTTCCCAACCATCAAAGAAGGTAATTTGTTTGTTTTCCCCACCCAGAAAGGAAAAGACTGGGTGGTCTTCTGACTTCAGAGTTGGAGAAATATTCCTCTCAAGAAAAAGGCTACCCCAGGCCTCTTGGGCAACATGGTCTTACACTGTATTTGATTTTAGTCACAGACATTAAGACCATGGCAATGTTTTGCAAATCCTCACTAAATACCTTTTTCTCATAGCGCTCTGTAAATCTCAGGAGTGTTTCCAAGAAATTAATAAAGCCTTGGTTGTTGAAAGGTAACATGTTTCCAGTTTCTCAGCTGTCTTTATCAGCATGGGACTGCCATGCCAGAGATTTTTTTATCAGGTTAGAGACTAATTCTCGTCCATCTTGCAGTAGTTGTCACCAGTTGCAAGAATATAGCAGCTTTATTCAACATGTAACTGTGAATTCTGATGGTATTATTTCATTGAGGGAGTGACATTCCAATTAAATATTAACATAAAAACTCAGCACCTTGCAGAAAATTCAAACAATTCTCCGATTTATTTAAAAGTATCTATTGGATTGTTACACATTCAGTCTTTAAAAAATGAATTAAAAATTATTGTTTCCTCATCCCCTTCTTAAACAATGTACATCTGATAATACCTATGCTAAAAACTATTGAAGTTAAAGTTGAAGTTGTTTGCATACTAAAAAACCTAGATCATGGAATGTTCAATGTTGCAATTCAGCTTCCCTTTGCAGTAAAAGGAAGCTTGGAGAAAATGGGACAGGAACCAGGCTGAAAAGCTTTCTGAAAGCTGCAGCTGCAGCCAACAGCTGAAATTTAAAATCAGACATTATTTTCTCTCCTCATCTTGTGGGTTCTGCCACAGTTTCAATAAACCACAAATTTAGCCACAGAGGCACTATCGCTTGTAATTTTCTTTTGCTGATGGAGCTAAAATAAGAACCATTAACACTTCCCTCAACTTCAGAAGACAACATATGTCACTCTCCAGTAGGGCTCTTGACAGGTTCCACGTGGACAATGTGTTAGGCAAGTAACAACCCCCAGACGTGGTACTGTGAAATTAGCAATTTAATATTGCAGAGAGGACCTGAAACACAAGATCATATGGGTCAAGAAAAGCAGAAGCAAGAACTGCTGCCATTTCCCAATGCAGTGAGAGAACAGACATGTGATAGCCAGCAGACACAGCTCCCTTGGATTTCCAGAGGGCATGTAGCAACATCCCTCAGTAAAAGAAACAAAGAGAGGAGATCTTCCCATTGATAAAAAACTGAATAAAGATAGGAAAAACCCTGTAGGAACAAAAGCCAAATTTCCCTGGAGATGCAGATTACCAGTCACAGAGAGTGGACTGGTTCAGGCAGCTCTCTCTCAACATTAGTGAGCTGAAAAGGAGAGTTTAAATGAGGAGGCAGAGCTTCCTGAGTACAGTCTGATATTCAGGGAAGACAAGGGCTGGTTACAAGGAAGAGACTTCACAATATTCACTGACTAGGCAGTAAATTGACAGATGAAATCCCATGTAGACAAATGTAAAGTGATGCACATCGACATTGAACAAACTATTATTGCTCAAAAAGAGAGTTTGAGGTTATAACCATTTAAAAAAAAAATTAGCTCAGTGCTCATTAGTGATTAAAAAACCAAATAGATGTTTGAAAATGCTAGGAAAAGAATAGCAAACAAGGCAAATAATACCACTATGCTAGTGTACAAATCCACAGTCCACCCACATCTGGAATATTGCATGCATTTTTAATTTACTCTAGGTCAAAAAAGATGCAAAAGAAATGTTAAGAAAAAGGCAGCATGGATGATCAAAGTTATAGAAGAGTTTTTGTACAAGGCACAACTGAATTATGTAGGACTCTCCATTATGAAAATAGATGACTCAAACCTCTGTTTTAGATCTATAAACATGAGTGATAGAAGTTGAATGGAGAAAGACTGTTCATTGTCTCTCTCAATACAGACTGTAGGGTCATCAAATGAAAGAAGTAAGCTAATGATTCAAAACTACATAGATGTGAATATTAATTTCACAGAGCATTATGGAAGTGCTGGTAAGCTGGGGAACTTCCTGCTGTAGGACATTGCAGTTAGTGAGTTGAGGAGTTAAAAAAACCAAAAAACAGGTTAATGGGAAGAAAATCCACTGAGCACTGTTAAGAAAAAGGACATAATCCTTGGTTTCCCTCAAGTAATCTTTTAATTGCATATTTCTGGGAGCTGGGAGGATATTCCAGAAGTATGACTACATACTTTCCTTGATCCCGCATTCTTCCCTAGGTAACAATCATGGTTCAAGACAGGCTGTTGGGCCTGCTACACCTGCTCTCACACTTGACAAGGTGCAAGAAGCCCTAATGCTGACAGCAACACTTTGTAATATGTGCTAAACATAAAGAAATAGAAGCACATTACAACAGAAAAATAGCAACCCCAGACCTAATCAAAACACCCTGCTCTGTGGTGAGAATCCCCTGGAAATCTCCTCCTGAAGAGAGAATACGGGAGAAAATGAATGGCATAAAATACATTAAGTCATGTTTCATCTGTTGTAGAAAATGGTCTACACAGGAAAGTTGGTGCAATGGGAGCTAGAGAATGAATTTACAGTGCTTCAGCTATTCCACAGAGGTCACACACAACGCAGGGTAAATCTTACATGGCATCAGCATCCAAAGCTCTGGACACCACCAGGTGCCAGAACACTGTTCAGTCTTTTGAACAAGGCACCTGTACAGCTTTGGGGGGCTGAGATCACCTTTTCTGTCACATCAGTTCCTTGCTACTGAGAAGCCACTCTGGAGGATTTTAGGTGCTGTAACTTAGACTGAAGCACAGTGTGGCACCAAGCCCCTCCCCATTTCTCTGGGATATGGGATCTAGCATACGGCAGGCAAGGCTGTGCAGATCAGCACACAATACTCCACAAGGCAGCACTAAGATCTCATAGGTCATTGGTAATTTGCTTGTTTAGAAGCATAAAATCTGAATATCTGCTTGCACTGCTACACACAACCTTGCCATGAAGGCATCATATGCTTTGTTCTTGTAGTTCCTTGGAGATTTGCTTTGACTGTTTCCTATCTGAGATGTGTAACCACTTCTATGCCTTCTCAGTCAAAGGAAACAGGAGATTTATTTTTTTTTTTTCTGTTAGTCAGGAGACATTTTTCAAGGGCAAAGGATAATACACCTTTTATTAAGCAGTGATGCACAGTAAGAAACTTTTTACTAGCAATTTCTCAAGGAATGTTATGACTGGCTGACTTGAAAGAGACCTATCCAGAATCTCATTAGATTTTCAATACTTTAGAAAGCAGTTCTTACAGAATTATCAAACACACAGGAAAGCAATGGTATTTCATACCTGAGATTATGTACTTGTGTGCTAACTGCAGAAGCACATCAGAGCAGTGAGGAGTGTCATTCACTTGGAGCTACTGCTGTAACTGGGAGCTCTTGGGGTATGTTGCAGCAGACTCTTTGTAAACATTTTATTTGCATGATTAAATACTGTTTCTCAGGTGATGCACATATGACATGATACACACCGATGTATCTCAGTAACTCCTGACCAAGAAAATCTGAAGTAGTTAATAAAAAAAAAAAATAGATTACAAGAGCTTCATGGGTGTGGAGCACACACAGTTCATAACATCTTGCACAGGCTGTGGTTTGTGTAGAGCAGCCAAATCTGTCCTCTGCTGGAGACCAGAGCCTTGCGCATGGATCTGCACAGGTGGCTGCAGGCTGGCAGAGGCACCGGCTGTTCTAGAGCTCTTTTACACCCATCTGCAATACTGGCACTGCATATAAGTGAAAATTAAGAGTGCTCTTTTCTAGCTGATGGGATTTCTCCTTAAATACCACCAAAGAATCCCAGACTTTCCTTTTTCTGAAGGGAAGCCAACCTGCCACAACTCAGTCTCAGCCATCAAAAGTACAAGCAAATGTCCACCTAGTAGCCACTTAGTAACCACAGAAGTGAAAGAGGAACCTGCTGAAGGCAATTCTTTGCCCTGAATCTAGACACCTATTTTAGGATGAGGTGAATTAGTTGTCTGAGACACCTCTCCATGATTGTACAGCAGCACACACATTAGACTGAATGCCCAGCACACACAGGGCCAATGTTACAGGAGTTGACTCTTGCATGCAGCAAAGCAGAGCACTTATTGTTCAGCAGGCAGCTCTCCAGTGGAGGTAGTGGTGATCACTTGAAAACATCTGCACATATGGCTTTTTGGATGGCATGACACTTCCTTAAATAGTTCTGAGAATAAAATAAAATTCATTTTTTATTTGGAAAAATATGTACTCTCTATACATGGAAATATCTTCTAATACTCCTTCTAACATTTCCACAATGTAAGTGATTCCCATGTAGACTGTTTTCCTCAAGAGCCAAGCATTTATTTAATTCTAAATTTCAGACTCATGTTCCAGATTCTCTGTATGGAGACTTTCCCATTTCTATTTTTGCCCAACACTTTTTGTCATACTGTTTTGCTGCCAGCAGACTAGACAATCAATTTCTTAAACACTTCTCTCTTAAAACAAAACAATCCAATCCAGATCATATTCTGAGGAGACTCTCACTACCATAAAATGCTGTTTTACAAGGCTGAAGACGGTCTGTCTTTCCCTTGCACTACGTTTCTGTTTGCAATCTCATACCAGATGGAGCTGTTGCATGATTCCTGTCCAGACTTTAAAAACTGAAGCATGAAGCCCGTTCTTAAAACTTCTGTCGGTAACACTTCATGAGTGGTTGCTGTAGGTGTGCCAGAAGGGTTGCAAACAGCGCTTCCTTTTCCACTTTGACCCCAATCCATGTAGACGCTGCAGCACCCGCAGCGGGTTCTGCTGCGGATCTCAGGTCTGTGCAGCATATGGCACCACACGGAGAGGTAACGCTTCTCTCACCAAACACACGTGTGCACCCTGCCGCTGCCTGCTCAGCTGCTGCTCCTCTCACCTCTTGGCTCATTGTCTTCAGCATATTTCGCTGGCAACATATCTTACCTTGCCTCATCTAGCATCCCCCAAGAAACACAGGAAGAAAAGCTATTTAGAGATGAAGGCATAGTTAGAAGGCTGTATTTTTAAAGCTGTCGGTAGGTGGATAGAATGGGTATCTGGGCTGGTGAGAGGCTGAGAGCTGGTCTGGGGCTTTACAGCTGCTGAGGCTGTCAGCACCAGCACAACACCAGTAGGGAAAGCAAGCACACACCTCCCTGCAGGTGTTAAAGCTGATGTCCCTTAAGACACAAAGCCCAGCAGAAGGAGAGGGAGTTTACTTCCCGCCTTGCTACTTCATCTCAAGGCTTGTCCTAGCTTTTCACTTTGTGGTCATCACCCAACTGTGCTCAATGTCCTGACAATGAAATACAGGCAATTTTTGCAAAACTAAACAGTTTCCTACTGTGGAAAGTCCCAGAGCTTAGAGAAAATAGGTTGATCTCCACCCATTGTCTGTTTCAAAACTTCCTTCACAGCTTCAAATTACAGCCTTCTAATGAAAGTATGGGGAAATCAGATGAACAGAGAAATCAGACTTTGACAATGGAGACACTAACATGCAAACCACTTTTTTTTAAAAAAAAAGTTCATTTTAAAACTTTCATTTGTCTCTCCTCCTCAGTAAAACACAGTAAGTCCCAAAAGAAGAACATGCAGAAACATGTCCTACAGGCTCCCTGCAGCTGGCAAGATCCCCATATGAAAGTCCAGAAGATTCATCAGGCCTTGATAAGAAAAGTTAAAGCTATTCTTAGATGCTGTTTTGGAAACCGCAAACTGATTTTGAACACAGAAGAGTAGAAGTTCTCTTTGAGAGTCCTGAAAGAACTTAAAATCTTCAGTCTTTCTCTAAGACCTCATTTGTTTTCAGGGTGAAGCCTCAGGCTGTTGGCTCTCCCTACAGCCCCAAAACTGGCTAGACCACAAGAGATGCTGCTCCAACCCAGTGTTATAAGATTGATTAACCACTTAAAACTCTGTGTAAAATCTCAGAATAGGTCATAAGTGGAGGTACATTTTGCTCTGTAAAACTCATGACACTTGTTTTTGTAGTAACAGGACGATGAAGGCATGCACACTTGGCACTTGGCACACACTGCAATGCCATTGGTGTAAGCTGCGAAATTCTGAAGGAAAACTAAACTTTTATAATTGCTCTTTAGTTACTGGAGTTGATGTCTGGTTGAATATAAAAGCAAAACAAAACAAAGTTTTAGACTAAATACAAGCTGTGATGCTGGCAGAATTTTGAAGTGATCATATAAAATACCTGCACATGGGATATTGAGCATTATTTCTCAATGTTACTTACTACATGTTCTTCACAGGAGAGGTTTAAATCCCAACAATGCATCAGTGTTGCCTATGGAAAGAAAAATACCCAAGGAATATCTAGCTGACGTACCCACCCCCTCAAAAAAAAACAACACTTAAACTTAACTTGGCAAAGTCTTAACACATATTAGATAAAAGACTTAGAAAACAGATGCTTCTTCTTACCAGCAGCCAAGATCTTCTAATAACCCTACAACTTGTTAATCAACTAACATATGGTACCGCTTTAGGAAAACACACCATTCTGATTTTGCATTTACATGGTCTGTTTCCTACAAAACTATTGTCAAGATTTAGCCATTGTTATATAACCTAGTAATTTATATTCCTATAATTTAAATTAATCAGTAAGTACAGAAATAAGAAGATAAGCAATTTAAATCCAAATAATAAGTAAAACTCATTTTCACATAGTTTCCAGTGACAGACAAATTTCCACTTACCATGCTGAACCTCACCAATCTATAAAAATCACAACTTGCTGCAAAATTGTGGCATAAAAATACTATTGACTTTGACTTAAACCCCTTTAAAACCCACTACTTTAAGTTTTTTAGAGCCAAGCTAAACTGCCAAGGCAAAATTTAATGTAGCTTCATAATCTCTGCACAAGGTGGTTCCCACATAGACATAACTTCATTAATGTGTTTTATCTTCTATTTTAAACATATAAAAAGCCTCACTGTCTCCTACAAAGACATCACAATTTCTTTACACAGAATATAATCCTTCTAAACACTATTAGGTAAAAAAATGAAAATGTAATTAGCTTATTAGGTTTATTTTTTAATGAACCTTATTAGCTTTTTTAAGTTTTAAACCAGTGTTGCTCTGCTGACCTAGTCTCTCTCTGCCTGTCACTGCCTTAATTTAGCAATACTCAGGGTGCCAAGGTGGGGGGCATGGGGGGCTCCAGGTTCTGCAGCAAGAGGCACAAGTCTGTTGCTGTGTCACCCTGCAGATGAGGTGACATCAAAACAGCTCTGGTCACAGCATGGACGGGAATGACTGTCTCTGCCCAGGCAAGAAAACTGAGCAAGAACAAGGAAGTTTGGCAGAGAAATTATATAAAACAGTAAAGTTCATGGAGGATGCTTAGGAAGGCATTTATGTTTTATGTTTGCTATTTAAATTAAAGATAGGCAGTTTTGAATATGCATACATATCCTGCAGTTTGAGGCCATTATGAGGGCTTGTTTTTTGGCTGTTTTTTCACGCTTTTAACATCAGACACAGATGTAGCACAATTTAAAAAACATTTTCAAAGCACTGTCATATGGAAGGTTGTTTACAAGTATAAAAAGAATCACCTTACAATGCCACTTCTCAGCACTGGACATGACAATGCATTCAGTTCTATTTAAAGGAAGAGATAATGCTAAAGTTTCTGAATACCTGAAATACACTAAAAGCACCTAGCATGTTTTTCAGGCAAATTATCTTTTTTTTTCTGTATTTTCAATGGCAGAACAAAAATGAAAGTAGAGCACATGAATTCCTGAAATTTGTCTAATATATAGTCTAAAAGCTGAAATCTGTGTATTCACTTGCAAGAAATAGAAAGGCACAAAGTTACAGAAAAATAAAGAGATTTAAGAAAAGTGAAATAAGAGAATGCCACAGCCTTCAGTTATTTGACACTATTCAAAATTTTATCAATTTATGTAGACTGGAAGACAGTCAGACATTCCTAAGTTATTAATTATTAAACTTTGAACTATCCCATATATACACCTGTATTCACAACCACATAATGCTACACCTATATGTTTCACAGCATATCCCTCCCTGTCTAAATTGCGCCTTGTCAATTAAATTATAAACTCTACCAAGACGCACAAGAATTTCCTGCACAGCGTGTGATATAATGGTCCAATAAATTCTGCTATGAGTTTCAGGCTATTACTCATAATATAATAAATGATACTTTAAAATGCATTGCAGAAATTCGCTCTCAGTTAAATACTTGATTTTCACTTAAATGTAGCAATAATCTTCTGAAACAGATGCATGACTGAAATGAACACTAATAGTTTCACATACTGGCACACATATTTGACAGAGATCTTTAAGAAATTCAAAGCAGGTTATACTGTCTGCAGAAGATAAAAGTCCCACCTGGCCAAGTCCCAAAACAGAACATGGGATAGGATGAGACGCTCAGTGCTGGAATGTGTCTCTCCTCAAAGGCTAGCACGTACATGGTGGGGACACTGTGTGAGGGTGGCTCACCTGGGTATGCAAGCAGCTTCATGAGCAAACTCACACCTGCAGCAACATTCTTGGCTTGAAAAGGGTTGCAGAGAACATGTGAAAAATTATCCGGCAGAAGATGTTTCTTCCATCTCCAACTTTTTATCATTTTTTAAAAAAATAATTATTTTCTTGGAGTTTTGCTGCAGAAAAATTTAAGAATTTGCTTGCCAAACCTCAGTTCCTAGGGGTGGCAAAAGGAGAACAAATGTGCATTTTCAGCAGTTCAAGACTTTTGGGTTGCAGAGCCTCTCTGGCATTTGTGCAACAGCTCCTACAAGGAGCCCATAAACAACAGTGGAATTGCAGCCACTGGGATAAAGACAAATTTCCTACTGACAGCTGAGGAGCAGGCAGGGAGGCGCAGACAGATCCTGGGCTTTGTCTTACTGCACCCAAGCTGCCTCCCTGTGTCAGCCCTGTGGAGAAAAAGGAGAGGGCAAGGGGAATTCAGGGGGTCCCACTGTGCCTCAGCACACACCCCACTGCCACAGAAGTGCCTTTGTCATGCAATGGAGGAGCACAAGGGCTTCCACCGCGCCTCCGTACCTCGGTCCACGTGCCCACTGCTCCCAGCATGACAGCACACGCTGCTGGATGAAATACAGAGCCAGGTATGCCTTGAACACCTCTGTTTTTGATTAAAGCAAAAGAGAAATGCATCTAGACAAACACTCTTGTTCCACTCTGCTCACCTAAGGTATATAACTCTGCCTTGAAGGAGGTTTGGATTGCTCTACTATTGATATTTTAACAGAGCCCTTGATTCTGAATTGTTGATGGAAGTACCCTAAAGCTATCTGAAATATCTGAAAAGATAAGAATATTACAGATGCATGGATGGGCAAAATTACCTCTGTCTCTTAATCCAAGATCCTGGATAATGAAATGTGCAGTTGATGTCTCTGAGGTACCCCAGCAGCTTAGACTGGTGTTTTGTAATAAAAGCAGTAGCAGATCTGCTATTGTTTTCCTTTCTAACTGAACATTTCACCCTTGGTATATCACTAAATTAGTATTTATAGCAATTACACAATACCCACAGTCCCTCCCACTTAACAAGGAACACATACTATGTTTAAAATACAATTAAATTTCTAGATAATAACAAGATGTATGAAATAAAAACTTCATTTAAATGTTTTAACTTACTGAACTATTCACCTCCTCCAGTAGAGCGTTCTGCACCAGTTATTAGGAACAAGAAGGGAATTTCCTCCTCCTCAGACTATTCTTCAAATAGATTGCAGTAAGTCTTCCTTTCCAACCCCAGCCTTCAACAGCAAAGGAAGCAACTCTCAATCTACAGACAGGAACAACCTCACAAACTAAAAAAAATTCCTAACCAGACAACCNCCCCCCCCCCCCCCCAAATCTTGACATCTTGACAACCACTTTATTAAAGGTCAACACAGCCATTTCAGAAAGAAGATCTCTGTAAGTTGTTTTAAAAGACTTTATACTGCAGAAAGCTAAATCATAGCATAATGCTTGCCTGTCTTGCCTTTCAAGTCCGGAAAGCTCCTTGTTAAGATCACTTGTAGTAAGGAAACAAGTTTTCACTCACTCTCGATGTGTATTTTTATAAGCCGGTCTTGTAAACAAACCAGTGATAGTATATGGATGCCAATAGAGGACAGATTGCCTTTGCCATGAATGTTAAATGAAAATTTCTACATCAGCCCCACACAGCCTTGCAAGATCTAGGAATTCACCCCATATGTCAGGGTTAACAGTCAGAAGACAGATGACAAGAAAAAGGTTCATGGGGTAACAGCCTCCTGACAACTTTACTGTCATTAATAGGCAAGGAAAAGGCAAAATATTTAGCAAGTGGCTGTAGAAACGTGTGCTGCGCAGCATGGAACAATCTCATTTCAAAGATCTCAATTAAGTGGACGCTGAATCAATAGCTCAGCCATATGCTAGGCCCTGAAATCAGTCTTGGTGCAGCAATGAGGAAAGCTGGGTGTTAGCTGAATTCAGTAACTGACAAAATAGAGGGTCCTTTGGTTTCTGGATTTGTTTAGGTTAGCTGGGTGTTTTTAAAGATAGTGTTCTCTGTGTCTTCTTCATTTCCTCAGCCTGGAACACCTCCCCTCCTTTTTTATAGGCCAAAGAAAGGGGCTTTGCACAACAGCCTGTGAAACTCTCTCTCAGAGATCCCTCTGTATCATTAAGGGATTTTGGCAGAGTGACAGATGCTGCAGCCCCAGCATCTTAAGAAAGGTGGAAAGCCAGAGTTGTCTCTGTGTAGTCCATGCCTTCACCCTGGGATCTGATACAGAATCTTGAAAACTCAGCTGTGCTGTCAGCACTTCAGCCTTCACAACCTTTCCAGGACTCTTCTGTGGAAACGGTTGACAAAAAATATTCACCACGAGATTTTTATGTAGCATTGGACTGGTAATCACAGGCTTCTTCAATACAGCATGCCACTCCTAGATTTTCCAATCCCTCATTCATATATTTCTCTGATCTTGCTGCAGACTTGGAAAACAGATAAACCATGATCTAGCCTTTTAATGCTTATATGGGAGGTAGAAGAACTGTAACAGCACAACAGGGTCATCACCTTCTGTAAAAAACAGACAAAGAAAGTCCTTCCTAAGGACATAGCTTCCCCCATCCCTGATCAATTTAAGACAATCTGATCAATGATCAGGAAGATGAGAGTCCTCTGGACTCCTCTATGGAGGTTTTATTTGCTGTTTCAGGAGCCCAGGCTGCTTATTTGGGGGTTGAAGTTAAATGACTAGAAGTCAGTCATCTTTGAGAATAACAGACAAAACTAGAATTCATCACTGATTCAAAGCCTCAAACAAAATGGCTTTTCACAATAGAGAATCGCAAATTATGGGCAGATGCTCCATCAGTGCAAAAGAATCATCACAAACTGAAAACAGAAACTTGGAAAAACAAAGCATGCAGGAAATCCAGAACGAACAGCATTGAGGTCAACATGACAGAGGAAAAGAGCTGAAATTGAAAGATACTCTCTGCTGGGAAAAGTCTGAAGAAATACAGGAAAAATATTTCCACAAGTTTTCTGGCAAGGAAATCCTTCATTAGGAAGCAGGGAAACAAAAATGCTTCTGGAAAAAACACAGAGAGAGGTGTTTGATGGCTCATGGCTACCTGCCATCTGATTAGCAGCAAGTGGTCTGACCATAGAGGCAGCAGGTATGAAAATGCACTGATATACTGAAATTCTATCCTGAGAAAGCATGTGACAATACTTTTAATTGACTCTAGCAATGCTTGCACCTCCCAAAATGTCAATAAAATTTGTTACAGATTTATTTAGTTGATGATTTTTGTTTCATATGAGGAAAAGGAGTGCTGTCTCAGACTAATTAAGTTGCCATACCAAAATCCATGTTCATTTTAACAGCAGACTAAATGCAAACAGATGCTGTCTTGATTTCACATTTAAAGTCCAAGGCAATGTTCCTAAAGCAGGATCCCAAGCTATGTAGGGTTTGTTGCAGGGCTCTACAAAACTGAAATCTCAATTTACAGTGCCCAAAAAGAATCTTTGGGGAATAAAGAGAGTGCAGCTACCCTTCCTACACCCATGAACTTTGCCTCTCTTTGGAAGAGAAACAGAAGGAGGGTCGTAGCAGGACCCAATAAGAGGCTGCAGCTATTTTGCATAAAATTGCTATTTAAGAGTGAATGAGGTTTTTGTAATGGTCTTTACCATATCCTTGTTGTACTCATTATGTTATCTCTGATTATGAAGTTGCAGAAGGTTTTTGCTGCTGTTAATACTTTTATTTTAAATGAAAACCATTACTGACTGTAGCCTGCTCTGTCAGCGTCACCCTGGACACAGCCAAGACGTAGGTGGGGAGAAGCAGCCACTGCCAGGCTCAGACACCACAGCTCAGAGACTCAGAACTTTCATTCCAGTTCTTCCAAAACTTGGTGTCTCCCTGTTTTGCCTTCATTCCCTTCCAGGAAGTACTGGTGTAACCTGTGACAACTTGCTGTTGCTGTGCACATGCAGTTTGCTGCTACAGAAGTATCCTTTGAAGGTGTATCTTTACCCTCCTCAAGAACAGCCCCTTAAATAACCCACTGTAACTTCATGTAACTCATGTAATTTCTTAAGTGTCCTCCGCAGGGGTAATGTGTCAGTGTCACTGGGGAGACTTGTTTCAATGATGCAGCTAATGCTTTTATCTCAGCTACACCATTCTTAAAACTAATAAACTAATGCTTGTAATTCTGGTTTTGATGATCCTTATGACACAGAGAGCGAAAACTGATTTAATTCCATCCTCAGACAAGCTGAGCCAGATCCAATGGGGAGTCAAGAGATACCTAGAGGTTAGAAGAGGGAAGAGGCTTTCCCACATCCAACATGCAGCAATCTTACCACTTCTCCTCACACCTGCTTGTTTCTTGGAGCTCTGTCCTCTGCCCTCACAGCTGAGGTTTTCCCATCTCTATCAGCCTGAAATCCAGAATCCAGGGCACCACACTGGCAAGAGGAAGCCACGGACAAAACAACACAGTCCAAGGAGAGTCTGGTGACAGAAGGATGAGAACTTATGCTAGTTCTGTGGTGACAGCATCGTACCTGGAGCATCTCAAGCCTAAGAGTAGATTAAGACCACAGGACAGGAATCTAGGTAGTGCTCAGGTAGTGCCCAGGCAGTTCTCTTGGATTTAAGACATTTAAAACACATCCTGGTTGGGTGCTGTCAGCTCTCACTATCTCACTGCCTGTGCTGGAGTGTTTGGCATCCAAGAGGCAGGTAGTAGATCTGATGCTGAAGACATGCACATCACTTGGGACTCAGCATAACAAAGACTTCTGAATGTCAGTAAAAACATTCACTCCTGCGGCCTTAAAAGGAGGTTTCTGAGATTACAAGCTTTTTAGAGTAATTTGACTTAAATTCTTGCTCTGATCTGGCTTCATTCCCACAAAGACAGATTACACCGATTATTAAATGACACAAAAGCTACACAGCACTTGGAGTACTTTTGTCAAACTAACCAAGTTAAAAACTTGTAATTCAAGAGCCCACTAGAACAGAATAAAGAGAACTCCAGCAATGGATTCAAAAACAAGCAAAAGCTGAACAGCCAAAGTAAAACAAAACATCAGAGAGACAGAAGGCTGGGAGGCTGCTTCTGTTGGGTTTGCTTGGGAAGGTTTTGGTAGTGGGGGGACAGGGAGCTACAGGGGTGCCTTCTGTGGGAAACTGCCAGAAGCTTTCCCCATGTCTGATAGAGCCCATTCCAGCTGGCTCCAGGATGGACCCACTGCTAGCCAAGGATGACCCCATCAGCCACGGTGGCAGTGCATTTCGGATAATGCATCTAAGAAAGGGAAAGAAGTTATTGCACAGAAGCAATTGAGGCCAGAGAAGAGAGGAGTGAGAATATGTGAGAGTATCAACTCTGCAGACACCAGTGAAGAAGGAGAGGGGGGAAGTGCTCCAAGAGCCAGAGCAGAGATTTCCCTGCAGCCCATGGTGAAGAATGGGGCAGGTTGTGTCCCTACAGCCCACCGAGTCAATGGGGGTGCAGAGATCCACCTGCAGCTCATGGAGAACCCCATGCTGGAGCAGGTGGATGCCTGAAGGCAGCTGTGACCCCCTGAGAAGCCCACACTGGAGCTCACTCCTGGCAGGACTAATTTCCCCAAGCAGAGTCTGTTTTGTCCAGGATGGTACCTGGTGAGTGATCTCTCCTGGTCCTTGTCTCAACGCACGAACATTTCATTACATTTTCTCTCCCCTGCCCAGCTGAGGAGGGAAGTGACAGAGTGGTTTTGGTGGGCTTCTGGCATTCAGCCAGGGTCAACCCACCACACTGCTTCATTAAAAAACAATAAAATGAAAATTCTTTATAGTGAAAAATAAGAGTATTGATCTAAATGCACAAGACTATTAGGAGAATATTCTGTAATATTATAGTCGTTTTACTGTGCTAATATACTTTATTAAAAATAAGGATCATTGACTGGCATAAAGGTGAAAATTACTAGTAAATGTATGACCCAAAAACCCAAATTACAAATAAAGAAGTGGTTACCAAAACTTCCAAAAAATACATATGCATTGCCTGAATTAGAATAGAAATCATGGAATCATAGAATGGTTTGGGTTGGAAGGGACATTTAAGATAATCTGGTGCAACCCCAAGAGCAGAATGGACACAAAAATAGACCTTTGGAAGACAGGGAAATGCAAGACCTCTGAAAAGATCATAGCAGAGGCAGAGAGTTGTAGATTTTGATGCACATAACTGCAACATCCTAAGGATGACCAGTGGAGAAGAGGAAGAAGGTCTCATTGTAACTAAAATTAATATCATAACCCCAGCTGTGCCAGATTAGAATCAGGATTCCTATTGTAAATTAATCTTTCAAGAGAGGGCATGGGGGGCAGTAGAGAAAAAAGGTGCTGCTCCTAAAATAAAGAGCTATTCTGGAACCATTCCATGTTGGTCAGAAAGAAAAACAGCCAGGTGAGGCCATCCGACTTATGGATATGTGCATGACTCAGAGGAGACACACACAGCTCTGGGGAGTTTTCAAACATGAGGGACAAACTGAAAGCACAGAACACCACGCTATCCTACTTACCCAGCTGCACAAGCAAATCTGGGTTGATTTGTTGTCATTACATGGAAGTTTGCTGTGCTGTTACACATGTGCTAGGAGTGTTGCAAATATTTAGTGCTCAAAGCCATGAATTTACCTCATGTGTGCGCTGAAATACAACAGAAAAGTGCATGGCTCCATTTATGCTGTCTTTTGCCTTTCCTACAAAACTGAGGGGGAAAAAATGCTCTTAATAGAAATACATTGTCAGAGTTTGGAAGTAGATCCCAGAGAAAGCAACTAAACTCTTCAAGGAAGCAAAAGCCAACTAGTGAGAAGTGAGGGAAGAAACAGCCACAAACATCTAAAAATAGAAAGTCCAGTAGGAAGTTCCCCTACAGAGATTTAATCTGCTATTGTACTCAGATCCTGGCATTACGAGTTAAAATCTAGAAGAACCTATCATCTTTAATACATCATCTCCTTCCTACTGTTCTTTAAAGCAAAGAAGCTGATTAAACATCCTGCCACACTCCGGTAACCTTAACAGCACATTTCTTCATCTTGCACTGAAAAAGGTCAGTCACATGTTAAATTGCTCTTCTTTGTGTGAATTTACACTCAGCACAGGACTAAGTCAATAAAGGCTGTACTTCTGATCTTTTCAACAAACCAAGCACTAAAAAGTCGTAGATGGCATCTTATTTCAGAGAGATGTTAAAAATTCAAGTATTTCTCACTTTTTTGAAAAGTTTTACTTTTACATTTGCTTATTGAAGATCCAGATTAACTAGTGTGGTATATTTTACTAGACTATGAATACGTCCCAAAGCACTAAAAAGGCAAACACCTTTACCCTCATTTTATAAAGCAGTAACAATCTTAAAGGTTATAGATTTATTGTAACCTAAAATGTAAGTATAAAATTCAGAAGGAAGTTTTAAGGCTTTTAATGAAAAGAATAAAACAAAAAATACAAAGACATTAGCATATATTAGCATTTATTTTATTTAAGAAGTAGTATCACTCCATACACACCTCTCTGAACAGTTGAACTACTGACTGAGAAGAGGTCATTTCTATAGAGCTGCCAAAACCCCATTTGTCAAAAAGTGTAAGTATTCTGGGGAATACAGCAGTGGGATCTGGGAAGAGCAATTTTTGAGGTTCTTGCTGTTGCCTGACAATTCTTTAAGGTTTTTATGCCTTTGGGTACCTGTTGAAGTTAGTAGGAAAACATGTTTGTTTTTTAAAGGCACAAGGTTGGAAGTTCTGCTGGATAATACTTTTCACGTGGGACACCAAGGCATGGGTTCCAAAGCACACTTTTAATCACCTCCCTCTCACCCACATGAAAATAAAAAAATGTAAGTGACTTCTCTAGATTGTCGTGGGAGCACAAGGGGTCAAAAAAACAGAGGGGAATTGTGGGAGGACTTTCCCAAACATTTTCCTACACAGAGAAACAGGCTGGCTATTACATTTCCACCCTTTCGCTACAGGAGGTGTTTTGAGTGGTAAAGTTCTTTGCTCTTTGCACAGCAGAAATGCTACAATTCTTGCAAGGGAAAGGAATGATGGACCAAACAGCTTTCCAATATGCACAGTAAGTATGAAACCAAGGTGGTTTTTGAGTTGGAAATCTATGAGCATAATTCCACACCACTGCCCTTTGGGACAGCAAGGGAGTTGGACTGGACACAGGAATTTTCCTTCCACTTGTGGACTCCCAAACAGAAGCAAGATGCCAGAAGGTTGGAGCAGCACTAAGGCCAGGCATGTGGGCTGGGGAGCTCCAGCAGCCCCTGGCACAGTCCCTCCCTGTTAGCCCAGAAGAGCTGCATCTGTGCCCCAGCCCAGGAGCTGCGAGGCACTCTGCCCCCTGGAAAGCAGGAGGTGTTCCACAGATGAAGCTCTGGCATATTTTGCAATACTGCTGGGTCACTGAATGCAGTGTAATAGTGGTTAGCAGACATCCACACCCTGGGTTTTACAGGATCTGTCAAATGAAAATGAAAGGCAGTACTGACCTTCAGCTCAACTCCTTTGGTTTTTTTGCACTTTAAGTACAGCAACGTGGATGTAAATGGATACACTCCATGCCACACCGGAGTACATCAGCTGTGCTCTCTTACCTGCATTGGGAATGTATCCCAAACCTTTAAACTCACTCCTCTTTCCCCTCCTGTGGGTTTTAAAGCAGTAATGGGTACCATGTTCTGATACCACCGTTAGTTTGTCCCCTTGGTATATGTGGCAGTAAGAAAAGGACAGGCAAATATTTACGGCTATCCACAGTTAATAGTGCACACAGAACTCGTGATTGCAGAGGAAGCATAAACCCCTTCCTCATGGATCAAAAGACAATAAATCACTATCTGAATACACAATGTACTTATTGACCTTAGTATTTGCATCTGGTAACCTTTGAATCCAATAATACAACCTTAATATTCTATTAATACCGTGCTAATGTAGAATTTCCTTTCTTTAATATGCAAACAAAAGAAACCATTTCTGTATTGTGAAACAACTGTCCAAGACACTTCTGAAGCAGCAATTCCCTTATTGTTTCTCAAAAAGATGCACAGAACCACAGAACTCCTTGAGTTCTCCTTGCTGCAAACACACACAGCCCTGAGTACTCATGCACCAAACATGAGAGGTGACAGCACCTCTGGCAACTCCCTCGCAGAATGAGAACAGAGGGGGTCTACAAGAGCCCACCAGAAAGCAACCAGCTTTCCAGAGCTAGGAAATGAAGCAAACCAGATGTGCAAGAGATGCAAATGAAAGGCTGCTTTCTTGCAGCCACTGCTTCTGGGAAGGCAAGGAGCCACCTGCACAAGAAGGACCAACCTGCCCCACTCAGCTCCCACCATTAACATGATGTTTTTCTGCAATGGAGGAGTTTCAACATGTAAAAGAAATTAGTTTTATTTGAGTTTCATTCTGGGCTCCCAAGACATAAATCATAGCTCCATGAGTTTTAATCTGACATGAGGTGGTAATGTTGCTGCAAGAAGACATCCCTTCTTTTCTCAGCTGCTCACTTCCAGTCCCTGTCCCCACAAACCTCTGCAAAGCCACACACTGAACCATGAGAGCTCAAGGAACTGGCCCTTCTGAAATTAAGCTTAAAAAGAAAAATCTCTTTTTTTCTTTCTCTGGGTTGGTGGTTTCACTGCAAAGCATAACTCATACTGAAACTATATTAGAAAGGAAGAAATTATTAATTATATATTGGGTTAAATACTAAAAGAGTGAATTGGTAAAAATATTATTCCATATACTTTATTGGAAAGCTAATCACAATTTCCCCCACCAATTTCAGTAACAATCTGAATACCTTTTTATGCTTTTAAGTTAATTTAAATTATCTTTGATACTGCACCTGTTGGGGCCACTTAGTAGGTGTGCTGAACATAAGGTAGAGAAGATAATTACTTTGCTCTACTTGGCAGAGGTAGCCTATAAGTATGCTGGTCTCACTGCATCCAATCTCATCTAATCTCGAAACTAAAGTAGTCCTGAACATGTTCAAGTCTGAGTCAGAGCTCTTAACCCCGCCCAAAAATTCAACTACTGGTGCACCATATGGCAGCAATCCTGTGTCAGCAACACTCTACAACAGTTTTTCAGAAGAAGAATGACAAGCAAGTTCTCTTGCTTGAAACTGAAAAGAGATTTATTCCACAAAAGTATGCAGCACATCATTACCCAAACCGGAACAAAGGCAGGACATCAGTATTCAAGTGCTATGGGAACTTTAACAGTAAGGGGTCAGGGATTTGATCTGATGTCCAAGCAAAATGCCCGTTACAGTTTGTGCAGTGCCATCAGACAGACAATACAGTTTTGCTGAGAAACTATTAATTTTATGTTATGGAGGCAAAATATTAAGCTATGAGGTTCCATTATACTTGGAGCCTTTGACCCTGGTTTATCCTGGAGTTCAAGCCCTGATAATCTATGCGCTTGAAGCTTCTTGGTGGATAATGGAAAATTCTGCTCCATTTCCT
This sequence comes from Pardalotus punctatus, assembly GCA_013400915.1. Taxonomy (NCBI): domain Eukaryota; kingdom Metazoa; phylum Chordata; class Aves; order Passeriformes; family Pardalotidae; genus Pardalotus; species Pardalotus punctatus. The sequence continues at coordinate 483,685 of VZTX01008022.1, forward strand.
CTGGGACTTCATGCTCATTAGTCACAGCATACCAATTAAAAGCTTTGTTAGAAAACCAGAGGAATGTGACACAGCACATGTACAAACCAGGAAGCTTCATTCACATATAACATGGATGAATGGCTCTGTATGGAAAGCCAAGCATCGCATTAGCAGGTCGTGTGCATCAGCCTGCAAGATCAACAAAAGACGTGCAAGAATTTTTAAGTCAGCACTCTCAGTAAGCAACGGATTTTCATTTTGAACAATGGGAGTTACAGTATTTTTCACAGCCCACACCTTCCTTCTAACCAAAGATAAAATATTTTAAAAGTTATGTTTTCTTACTATGCTAGTTTGGCAACTATCAGGAAATCACTAAACATCATCAGCTACCAACCAGATTCTTTTCCTAACTATCAGAGGTGAAGCTGGGGTTAGTGCCCTGGCAAGCTACTTATGACTAAAATAACAACCGTTTTCAAAAGGGATTATTGCCACTATGAACCACTGTCAAGTATCTGTAACAGCAATTCTCAATTAAGGAAAGAATAGGACTCAGCGTCTGTGCTCTGATCATGCAGTTAATAACTGATTCCACCTCAATCAAAACGAAAGTGGGATTTAACATGCAAATTGGTTTTTGCAAGAATTTGTGTTGCCATTCTATGCTCAATCATTTATTACAGAACTTAAAAAATAATGGTCAGCTATAGTGGTAAAAAATTCAATTTGCTACATTTTATTAACCCTTAAGGTTATTCCAGCATTTTCCCCACAGTGAATGAGCAGCTCCCAGGAGGTTTTAGGGTTAACATCTTCCACTGACAGCATGCTATAAACCCAGCAGAGACAATAGCTCTACCTTTCAACTTCCATTTTTATTTCTACATTTCAAATGCAGCATAATAGTGCTGTTTAGCATATTTTATATATTATTCTTTGTAAAATATTCCATCTGTGACAGGGATGATCACATTGGAGTTTATTCCTCCTCCAGTACACTGGGAACGTCACTCTTTTCCTTCCGTTTTTCTTACCAGCACATCCTTACATTCTTTTTCCTTGGTGATGGCCCCTCACCAGATGGGGCTAAAAGCCAAGGGAGTGACCACATTCCCAGCACCTCTGCAGCTCCCACTCTGCCCTGGGGGTCTGAATCCTGGCAAGGGACAGGGACAGCTCTTGCCGTATCTGACCAGCACAGTGCTAGGAGGTGGCTAGGGGGAAGGAGGCCAGAAGTGATCTTGTTCTTTCCCACCCGCGTATCACCAGAAATTGTTGGCTATGGTCATTGGTCCCACCAAGCATCACAAAGAGCCAAACTTCATTCTTAAAAGCTCCTTCTTGCAGAAATCTTAACTCAGTATCCTTTCTTCTTCCCTATAAGTAATTGTGTCTAAATTTGGGAGCACTGAAACTAAATAATTGCTCATATTGTATGAAGAAAATGCCCACGTGGGCAGAACAAACGCCCACAGTTTACCAATCCCCACTGTCAGGAGTGGTGGCACTGCGCTGCCTCGCTGAAGGAACAGGCTCGGCTGGGCTCGGGAAACTCCTTGGGGTCGGCTGAAACCACTTCCATCAGTGCAGAGCACAGCCCCACTGCACTGCAGACCTCCCACCTCCGCTGTGTTACCCCTGACAGGGACCCAGGAAAATCTCATGAGGACCTGAGGAGGGGATGGCATCTCGTTCCTCCCCAGGCGTCAGAGGAAAGGTGGGAGCAAAGCCGATGACAATTCAAAGAGAAGCTATGGATGCAAACTGAGCAGACAAAACGAGTCCTTCTCCTCCCCCAGAGCCTCCCAGCCACAGCTGACACTTTCTCTTAGAAAGGCTGTGGTTTTCCTCACATTTAGATCTGGTGTGAAGCTGCTCAATGGTGTACTTAGTGAAGGTAGAAAGACAACATGAGAAATGAAATGACAAATAGCCAGCTTCTTCGTACTAATTCAAAGAACAGGATTAAAGCTGCTCAGAACACCTATTCTTTTTCTTTCAGTTTTCATAGAGCTTTTATTAAAAATCTATATCCTCCTTGGAAGATGTGAGACGGAGACAGAGTAGAAACTCTGTGGTATTTTGAACCTAAAGAGCTAAGAAGTCCTTTGGTTTAGCACAGCCCTGCATCCACATCCCCACTAAAATACAAAATAAATTTTGGACTCTTCATTTGCTCTTTGGATTTTGAGCATTTAAGTTCCAGGCAGGCAATATTTCCACCAATTTCATTTTGTAGATCTAATGCTGAGATTCTTTTTTCTTTTCCTGGAATCAGAGCTTTGAATTTACATTTAGGATTCCAGGAGCTGGAACACCAAGAAAATCTAAAGCTGAAAAAAGACATGAGACCTTTTTTAATATAAATGTCAAAGATTGCTTATTTCAAACTATATATTTAAGGATTCACAGTCATACAAAATAAATTAATAAGAAAGTAATTTTTAAAAAATCCTTGTCCAATCATCTCTTATTTTAGATCAGTCTGATACCTGCTAACACACCAGACTAAAGTTAAACAGTTTTAGAAAGGCAATTTTTTCCTAATGTTCACCAGGGCAGCTCACAGTCTCTCACTAAAGTAAAGTATCTACTCTTTTATTACTCCAATTTTTCATGTTGCCTTTCTATTTGTATTTGATGGATACAGCTGCAAGTAAAAGTTAGACCATTATCTTGAGGGAGTTATACTCTAATTCAATGGCACATTAAACATATTCTCTTTTTACATGGAATTTTATTTTAGTGTAAGTGAAAATAAATGGAAAAACTACCAGTGTGTGCCTATTACTCTAATCCCCTACTTTAAAAAAAATCGGAAATTAATTATTCATGTATGAGTAGAACAGAACTTTAGGATAAAGTATTTTGGTTTAGATACCTGCTTACAGCCCATACCATAAAAGTTACTAAAAAAACCCACAAATACATTTATATAGACAAATTGAAGTAATTTATCCATTTTCATAATGAGAAAGGTGAAAATAAGTTTCAATATAAAAACATAAGTAAACTATGAATCAGTAAAACAATTCTTTCCTGTACAGGGAAAGTATTTCACATTTTATTTGCAGTAGCAGAAGTCCAAACAAAAGCATTTATTCATAATTTTATTGTTAAAATAATCCAGAGTTTCCAGTTAGTAAACAAACATAAAGCACCTGAGAGTTATTTTGTGAGGTTTTTTTCCTTAGGGGATTAGTGAAATCTTTTGAACCTCTTCATTCTTCTACATTTCTCACCATACCCCATTCTAGCTCAAAAAACCCCCAAACTTTTATTAAAAATACGTATCTTTCTAATGGATAAAAAATTAAGGCAGCAGAATCACCCTGAGCCTTTGAACAGTTCCTTGCACTCCCAGTGACATTTATCGCCACTTCGCTCACATATGTCACAGCAGCGTGAGGACATCTGAAGGAAACAGAGGAGCTCTGAAGCTGTGTGTGCTAAAGGATTTCCTGCTCTGGGCTCCCTTCTGAGGCACAGATTCCAGGGGTGAGGAACTGCCTTGCCCAGGGTGGTCGTTTGCAGGCACCCAGAGCACGAGGGAGGGCTGCACACCCAGAATTGGAGGGATGTGCTCACTGCCTTGCCAGGCCAACCCCAGTCCCAGGCAATGCTCATCCTCAGTGCCAAAGGATCATTTTCTACTTTCTGATTTTTCACATTCAGAAATTTGTCATTTTTCAAAAAACAAATCAGTTTATAGAACCACATAGAGCTAGCTTTGGTGCACCTGGAGTCTGGGTTTAGCTGTTTCTCTTCTGTCCACAGATATCTGTCCTTCCCCTCTATCCTTATCTAAGATAAGCAGCTTCTGTTCACACACTCAGTACCTTGCGAAAGCATAGTCTGGAAAATTAATTCTTGAAAGGATTAATATTTCTTTTTCCCCCTCTCATCACAAATATGTTTCTGCTTCTGTAGACAGCATGTTCCACTTTGCAAACAGAAGGGGCTCTGCCTGCTTTGGCAGGAGCATTCCTCTTCCCTACAAAAGGAAAACTGCACACAGTCCAGTGCAGGAATAATTCTAATCACCAAAGTAATATGGTCTGTCATATTGATGCAGCTGAAATCTCAGAAAATAAACAAAGCCATTTAAAAAAAAAACAAAAAACAAACAAAACAAACAAAAAACACCAAGAAAAGCCTTCTGCAGGCATTGTGATACGTTTAGGGAGGTTTTTTTCCATTCCCTCATTTTTGCAATATCAGCCTGGCCATTTGAAAATAAAGGAAGTTTCTACCACTCATTTTGACTAATTACGTGCAAAGGCCTGTCCTTCAAATATAGTTAAACAAATCAGGGTGAACAACCTCTCCTTGCCTGCCTTTGATTTCATGGTGCAGTGAAATGGAAACTCTTCCAAAGAGGCTCCGAGTCCTGCAGGTACTCATTTCACACTCTCCCATAGAAGCAGCCTATGAGTGCAAGAATCAGTAGTTTTCCCCTTGAGGAGTCAGATAAATCCCTTCTGCTCTAAATTTCAAAGGTCTCTTCCCTACCATTGGCCTCCTGTGTCACACATGGACTCCTCTGCTTCTTGATTATCCAGTCCAGGGACATGAACAAAATCCATTTGGCCACTTGGATCACTTTGAAGAGCAATCAACTTTATATTATGCAATGGCAGGGAAAAATGGACAAACCTTCCCACCCCTTGTTTTAAGAAAGATGTGGTCTTCTGGCCTTCACAGCACTCAACCTGACTGCATTATTTCTACAACTATGGACTTGGCCATCAAAATAGCTTTAAATTTTCATCCTCAGGACCACATTCATTCACTCTCACTTCATCCAAACACAGACAGTGGTCCATATTACAAAATTAGTAGAAAGAAAAATATGCATAGAGAAGAGGAGAAACAGCATAAACTAAAGCCAGTGAAATAAAGGGAAATAAAAGCTTGTTACAATGTGGAGAATAAGAGCTGAGAAAGCTGAGGGAGGGCAAAGACAAGGTAAGAGAGAAAGATGAAATAAAGCTAAGGGAAAGAAAAACATGACAACAATGAATAGAAATAGCATTTTTAATCTTGAATACAAGACAAACTTTGAGAGTCTGTGTCACATGTGCAACTGCAAATTGCACTATAGAAACCTATTTTCATGGGGGATGATGAGATGGATATTCCACTGATACCGTATTCTACTGTAGAAGCTCAGTTGTTCAGGGGCTAAGACTATGTAATTCATAAATAGGAAGAAGGCAAAGCGGGAAAACTGTATAAAAGACAAGAACTGACTTTGCTTATGTTGATGAATGTATTACCTAAATAAAATTTATGTAACTCCATTCCTCAAATAAACAAGCAAATAGCAAAGCTGGATATTACAGCCTGCTAAGGGAGGATCGCCTCTATTTATAAATTTCAAAAAGGAAATGTAAGTTTTTAGATGTCCTTTCTCCATTGCTTTAGGGGGCTTTCTAAACAGAAAATAGAACATTAAACTTGGACTGTCCCACTTTCAAAGTTGGAGCTATATAGTCCATCTCCCCATACTGACTACTCTCCCAAGTAAGAATTTGCAATCTCTCTCAGTAACTGAAGCAAAGAGAAGAAGGTTTTAGCTTTGATAGTAATTGGTGAATTTCAAATAGTTTGGATAAGAAAACCCCAAAAGTTCAACATGAATATTCAGATTTTGTTACACAGCATGGTCTGCAAATTGAGGATAGAAATCTCAGATGATAGCTATCTTAGATCTCCTCCAAGATCCTCCACATGCCCTAGTTACGTCTAAGCAGGAAGTAACACAAAAAAACCCCAGTATATTTAGTTATGATATGCAGAGTTGTTCTGAACATTCAAAATAAAAATATTGAGGGAAGAGATTCACTGAGAAATCACAAACTTGTAACTAGGCTCGCTTCAGACTGGGCCCATCCCTATTCAACCTACATTCCTTAGCCAGCATCTGGTTTGTAATTCCTGAAATAGGCAGTCTCCCACCTGCAGTGGCTCCCACTGGTGACTCATCCTTGCCTGGCAGAGAAACCCCTCCCCATGCTCACTCACACCCATTGGTGACCTTGCTGAAGGACTGAGAATGGTGCAAACCAAGGACAAGGGCAGATGCAGTTCTGCAGCTCTGCATGGCTCAAGCACATGCCTTGCACAGGTCACTCGGCCCCTGCGGGGTGCCCAGCTCAGCAGGGATGCCACTGCTCGTGGCCAGCGGAGCCAAGCTGGCAGACACAGGGCATCCTGCCCACCAGGACCCTACACCAGATTCCCGTCTCAGCTACACCCTCAGAACTGAGCTGGAAACAATGCAATTGCATTGGCTGAGCCAAATTTCTGCAAGGCATTTTTTGTGCAGCAGGACTACCCGTTTGCAGAGGAAACGCCGGGATCACAGCGGGATAGCAGGGCTCGTGGCTGGCTCCTGCCCCGTGGCAGCTGTCACAAATGCCACCCTGCAGGAGGAATCCTCCCGCCTCTCCGAAAACACTGTCTCTTCTGAAAAAGACTGCAGGCAACTGCCTAATATTTTCCTAGGATTCATTTATTCACCAAACTCTCCAAGTCTGTGTAAATGATCATCATTTACTTGAAATGAATTGGAAAAAAAAAACAAACAAGCAAAACACTTTTAACCCAACTCTCTGGTTCCAGGAACACATCACTGTATTATTATCTTTGCCCTTAGAAAGCTTCCACCACGTATCACCTCCAAGGACAAAAATTTTGGCGGAAGGAGAAAGTTCACAGCATGCCATCAAAGTTAGAGATATGTTTTTGCTTACATTATGACTTACACATTGCACAAAATCAACAAACAATTTACACTATTTCAGATATGGATCTTTTCCATCTCAGTCGAACTTAATTCCTTCAAGCTGAAAAAGGAAGCCCAAAAATCCTGAATAACTAAAGTGTCATTATACGAAACATAGCCTGAGGCTGCCAATATCTCTCTGTGCTGTTGTAGGAAAGACTGCATTGCTGAGCCACACCAAACGCAATTTCCAGCAGAAATCTTTCCTCCTGTTTTGCTGCCATGAGGAGGATTACATTACACAGCACTGCACTAAGCCCATTTATACAATTCTACTTTTTTAATCGAGCTATAAAAATAATCAGCTCAACTTCTCATACTAATCATGGAAATATTAATACAAGACACTAACTACACTTTTGCTGGGAGATTTTCTTCTCTATGCTAAATATGAGAGTCATAAAAGTTTATTCTTCCCATAAGTTGCAAGAAATTGTGTTTTACTGCAGAAAGGTAATATCAAAAATAATTACTGTTATAAATATACAGCAAAATACAGTCACACTTGGCATATATTAAGGTTTTATGTGAAAAACTTAGCAAAATGCCAGCTGCAGTATGGTTTGCCCTTTTTTTTTTTTTTTTTGGAGGTACAGTGTGAAAATCACTTTTACTAAAAGAAAGTAGAAAAAAAAGTTTAAAATAAAAAATGTTTCAAAATATAGGTGGGTTTTTGTGTAACAAAACTATCCACACAGTAAAAAGGGGCCAAATTAGTCTAAATCTCCCCAAACAAGCAAAATTCTGTTTAAAAAAAACTATTGTGGTGTGTAGTTCTTAGAGGTATCAGTATTATATGGGGGTTTCCTTTCTTCTGAATCAAAACCACATGAGTTTCATAATTTACAAGTACACCACCATGCTACCTTTACCACTGTTATTTTAAACAGTCTTCCCATCTTTCCAGTGTCTCCTTTCATTAGGAAGAGAAATCCATTTTATTACCAAAACCCTTCCCTGCAGGCACTACATGGCACTACATTATATACTTCTTTTTCATGAATCAACACATTTTCATCTAAAAATTAGTCAGGTGCCTTGTCCCACTGTGCTTCATATTTGAAAGCTGCCTAAATTTCCACCCCACAGATTCTCAAGAGCAGTGTGCAATTCTTTCTTTTTGTGCTAGAACTATCTTTTATGTACAAATCCTCCTATGCGTGAGACAGCAATTGTATTTCCTCTCAATTTTCTTTCTTACGGAGTCAGACAAATCAAGGATTTTAATCTCTCCTCATAAAACCATCTCTCCCTTCCCCAAGGCATTTTAGAAACCTGCCTAGGCTCCTAAAACAGTTTGAATTTACTTTTCTTAAGTATATATGATCACACTGGCATAGATTTTTGTGTCTTACACTTCACACATACCTTATACCACGCATCATTATGGCTTCCTTGCATGGGAAACATGCTTCCTTATACTACCAGATGTCAGATGATCTAGAATCAAATCTGTCCACTTTCCACAAAAGTCTCATTTTGATGCCTCAATTATCTTGGGATTAGCACTCCCATGCCTGTCCAGTCTTTCCCTGATACAAGCTCCCAAGTGCCTGACTGTCCACTTCTAACAGCAGTCTGTCATGCCCTTTGCACTATTCTCCAACTCATGTGCTCATCCCATTTCTTCTAGATGAAACTCCAGTCTTCAGCATCATCCTTCTGGTACCTTGTGTCATCAAGACTTTTTTCCCAGGATTGTTGCTTTCGTGGTACAATCAGTAATGGAAACATTTCCTAAGACTGATCCCATAATGAGTCCTTGGGAAATCCTTTGGTGACCTCCAACCCATCCTCCAGCTCCAATTTTGCCTCTAGTTTTCATTCTCTTTTCCCTCATACTACTCATTCATAACTCCTGTGTTAACAAATCTCTACACAGCAGATGGAAAACACAGTATTTTGCTGAAGCCCATGTGGATATATCATTACTTCTTTTGTTTAGAGAATTAGCTTAGCTGTTTTTTCAACTAAAGGCATCAGCTTAGTCAGGCATGACCTCCTTGTGGAGATCCTACATTGTACTTAACTCACTTATCATGTTTTGTGTCATTTGCTTATTCTTTCCTTAATTTTTTTTTTTTTGGTAAAAGATTTTACATGCTATTGAGATTACAGTAATGCTCTTTAATGGAGTGATTTTTTTCCAATTTAAGTACTATTTTTTGTTTATTTCCCCAGGTAATACCAAATGAAGTGATACATTTATTAAAAGTACTTGCTTTTGGCATTGAAATATTATGCAAGTTCTTGGATGTGGATTATATGGTCTCTTCTGAGTGAAACAATTACATAATTTAAGTTTTGCTTCCCCCTGGAGGTAACAATTTCCATTTCTGCATAATCATTCCTATTAGCAGCCCTGCATTTGTCTCGGGTTCGACAGAATCATTAAAATATGAAGAGTGGTACCTATTACATCTAAAATCCATCCATCTATATCACCACTAATGTCAAAATTCTCATTTTTTTTCACTGAATGCATTTCCATTCTCCCTTACTGTTTGTAGTATTTTTTTAAGAAAAATAGTTACATCTTTGTTAAGTGGATTCTTAGACATTTACAATTCATTCTCACGTTTTCTGATTTTTAAGGCGCAGTTCTCTGTATTGGCCATTCCTCTTTCCATGACTTTCAGACTCCTTGCTTATGCTTAATATTGTTTTTAGGATGATTATTTATACAATGAAATATGGGGGACTGTTTTACAAAGTATCTCAATTATATATTTTTACTAGTTCTAGCAGTTTTTTTAACCTTGGGCTAAGGATGACATTCATGCCTGCCTTATATAGTAGTCCCTGCATATTTTATTCCAGATTAATTGCTGCCTGCAACTTCTCAAATATTTGTCCACTGGAAACCTTACAGACCTATGTCGGTTTCTGAGTCATTCTCTCCCTGTCTGTATTCCCATCCATCTTTGGATTACTGTAACACCACCTCAGTAAAGCTCTTCTCCTAGGGTTTTCTTCCAATTTTTTTTCCTTTATTTATGGAGGTTGCATTCTCATCCCATCTTCCCTTTCTCAAAGCTTTATACCCTTAATGTGCATAGATACCCCACTGAATCCACGTGCCAATACAAGCCTTCCTGGACACATTGCCATTTTTGGATAACACCTCTTTTCCCTTTGGCATAGATAGTTTCCATGCACCTGCCTGAATCCTTACATTGATGCAACAACACTTCCACAATTCACACTGACCTCACCCAGACTCTCAGCCAGATGAGATGGGATTCTTTCCATAACTAAATCTTCATGTCAAAATGTTTACCAGCAATGGAACTAGCTTTTCCTTGCTAGCTATCACCTCATAATATTGTTGCATTATCCACTTTTGTAGTCTCATTTGTCCAGTTTTAATTTCTCTGTGCCCTCAAGGCTTGTACAGGCACCACATGAATCTCTCTTGCACTTTCTCTTGTATCGCATATAATCAATTTAAAACTATTCTCATCAATCCCAGAAAATGAGGAAGCTGCATATTGTCCACCCACTGACAATGACCTTATTTTGTGGCTGACATGTAATAATGAAACTGCCTAAAAATTTCTTCCTTTCAAAATCTTCTCTAGGGATGATCTACTGAACAGATTTACCGGAGATCACCTCAGCTTTCACCTTTGTCATTCTCCATCTTTTTATGGTCCTTGTTGATCCACTCCAACAGGAGTCTCACAGTCACTCTTCACTCAAAATAGCATTTGTAAGAACTTTTCCCATTCCTCTCTTTCTTTCCAGGTTCAGGTATCTCATGCCCTTGCAAGCAGCAAACTTTTTACTCTCCAGATCCCCTTTGATGTCCCCATCTGGTCTCTGCAGGTAATCAATAATGATCACAATCTAAACTCAACCTGTGCTTTAATTTTTATTAGATATCCATCTGACATGCAGGAACTGACTTGGATGGCTGTGCTCACAGGGTTCTTTTAATTTCCTTCTGTAATTTAATGCACCTAAAATGCTGACAACAGGAGAGAACAGCACTGAATAATTCTGAAGCAATGGTCAATTAATATACCATACATGCTATTTTAATGCATTAACAATACCATCAAACAGATTCACAGCCCAGCCACAAATTCTTAACCTTTACCCCTCTTTCATTTTAGTGTCTCTGAGTCCAATTACAGTCATCTATCAGTACTGTCATAAAGTAACCCAGATCTCAAACTATCCCTTCAATGCAGTCTAGACTTTACCAGATGGAATTAACGGTATGATCACAAAGCTTTCTCCTATCTCTTGTTTCCCTAATAATTTATAATGAGAAGACTTTCATGAAACCAGAAGAGTTGTCTTTAGATGCATTATGCTCAATTGTCCAGATACAACATTTATAAGGCATCTTGTACCATACTGAAAATAACAGAACTTCAGCAATAGCAGGGAGGAACATGTTCCCTCCAAATACCCATTTATTTTCAAGTCAGCATTACAACATTCACTAAAGTGAACTTAGGGAGACTGAATACCCATTTTATTTGGCTGAAGCCATTTTTAAAAGATGAAAGGAACATTCTCCAGGATGTCTCACAGGATGCAATTCCTTTAACAAATGGCATGTCTGGATTTAATAAGTGGACACATTTCTTTACAAACTGCACAAACTGTTAAAAAGGCCTTCTTTGGAGTAAAATATATTGGAAAGAAGGCGGAAGAAATAATAGAACCTTTTAAAGGTAATGCTTACATTACTATATGAAGATGAAGTCTTTCATAATATACAACCATACTATTAGATTAACCTAGCTACAATTTTTAAACCTGATGTTAGAGACAGTAAATACACACTAAGCCAGAGTGTGTTATATTATTGTGACACTTTGAGCATGCTGATATGTTGCTGGTCAATGTTATTTACTATCATTACATCCACACCTGCTCAGCAGCCGCATCCAGTAAAGCATCTGTGTCCTCATAGTAGCTCAGCCTTGCAGCTCATCAGTTCCTCACATGACACGGTGGCAAGTTGGACAGGCTGCAAATATAACTCCCTGCTGCCCATGGGACACAGACACAGACACATCCTTGCATTCCTCTTTGGCTGGGGGAAAGGGAGCCACCAGAATGAACCTGGCTGAGGAAATGTTCTCCCCCGCTCCTTAGCTGTCCAGAGGGCTGCAACAGGGCTAAATACACACAGCAACAGGGTGCTCAGGCTGCCTGCGATGACAGGTGAAGGGGGCCCCAGCTCTTACAGACAGATGAAGGTGAGAGCAAAACCAGACAGATAAATAAGGAATTGCATTACTCCTACAGTAGAAGAGTCTTTTTTAAGGCTATGAGAAACCATAAACCTTGTTTGCTATCAAACAAAGCCTAAGAACTCTGTAGCCTGCATACTGAGTGCATAGGTGAGTGACCATTTAAATTTGCTGGTGCAAGTCACTCTTCTTCCCCTGCTTACAGCTGGTTGTCTCACATATCAAGACACATCCGAAAACTGAAACCCACATATCTGTGAATATTGCCTATGACTACCCAATAGAGCTTCTGAATACACATCACTTTGGTTTAGCAAAAATCATGTGATAATTGACAATATTTATGACAACGTTTAGTACCAATTCAGATAGAATGCAATTCATATTGACTGCATCCCCTAAACTCACTCTTTTCTTTGGTTGTTTGGGGTTTTTTGCTCTTTTGGAAATTCAGAAGAACTCTGACAGTTTCACAGCACTTCCTTTCTGAAAATCTGTATAAATATCTTGTGTAGCTACCAAGGGACTTAAACACACTGCTGATTTTACAAGGCTTGCCTGTGGAAAGATCACATAATATAATAAGTGCTAAGGGTGCTTGCATTGTTTACCTCAAGTCTATATAAGTCCAGTTTCAGTGAACTGAGAAAGTAAAACAGCAGAGCTCAGAGCTCAAACGTACTTCTTTCAATCCTTGGAAACATCTAATCAGAAAATTAAAGTTGAAGTACTTGGAAGTTGTTTTGAAGTTACTGAATGTATTCTTTTGAAAATCACTGAAGACTAAAAAGGTACTTATATCAATTCCTGTACAAGTAATTTTGTAGTAATTTAAAAGATCTTATATAGTATTTTTATCATCCTCAGCACAAGTGTTATCAGATGTTTATTCAGTTTTTCCATTGAAAATATCAGTAATGCTGTCTGCATGTGAATCACCTTTCATTTAAAAAATTCAGAATCCTTTACAAGGGCTTCAAGTATTTTAACCGTGTATCATCAGGGTGAAAAGAAGACATGGATTTTGCCAGCAATTCTGACTTGTTCAGAATTCAGCTTCTAAAGAAGCTCCTTACACACACCTCACCCCTTTACAGCACCCTTAATCCACCACACAACCCCACCCCAAAAGGCAGCCCGTGGTTGGCTGAGGTAAGGGAGTCCTGACTGTTCCATCCACACAGGTTTTGTCTGTATTTCCACATACCAAAGGACATATTTTTTAAACAAATCTTTTGATCAGGGATCCTCAGTCCTGGCAATGAGCAGATTGCCATTCCCACTGACACTGCCCACAGGTCAGGCACCTCTAGTTTGTCATGTGTCTTCATGGCAGCTACAGCAAACATATGCATAGAAAACGATTCAAACTGTAAGTGGGGCTATACCCGCTCTTAATGTCCTCTAAGCAAACATACAGATGAAAATTATAAGCAAGTTTACTTAGAATCTTTTTACAGGGTTAAGAAACTCTCTTTGGAAATAGTCCTGTCACAATCTACAGGATCTTTCATCCCATGTGTTAGCTTTTCTAATGATGCAAGAATATCAGGCATCAGCTGGCTGCATTTCCTCACTGCTACAGAACACAATGTGCCTCCTGGAGAGATAAGGACACTCGGGCAAACTTCCTCGCATATCTCTCCAGAACAGTGTCTGACAAACTACTGAACGCCTGAGCTCCTCGGCCACACATCCTATCAGCATCGTTTCAAAACGGTCAGTAAATACTGGATTTGGCTTTCAAACATGTAACATGACAAGGCTTCTGCTTGAGAGATGACATTTTATCAGAATTATTATATGCAATAAATAGATATATGTTCCATGGGATATAAAGATATGAGCTGTTGCATGCCATTGAGTGGCACAGAGCAGCTCCAACTGTCAGGAATGTGGCTTAAGTCAGTGTACTGATAAGCATTACAGAATTTTTGAGGAAGATAAAAACCAACTGGTGTTGGGATGGTGAGCTTAAACATGCTGTGATGAAGAGTGAGAATTAAAGCTGCACCTGTTATGTTCTACCAGTATTTTCACAGAGAGGTTGGAAAAATCTCTATCCTGTCATCTGCAATAAGGCTTGTGCTTATGGACAGGAAAGAGACTAAAGAAAAATCAGTGCTTTTAGTTGTAACTAGTCATTTAAAATTTAACTCCTGGTTTACTTTTGAGAGGAAAACACAGAAATCATTATTAAACTGCTACTATAATTCACCTCTGTGGATCTTTATGGGTCAGCTGTGATTGAGCAATATTCCATACCATGCACCAGGGAAGCAGCCTGGAGCCTCACACATTTTCCTCCTAAAGCTTCTGGCTTTGCACTGGTGGAAATTTCCTTCTCTTGACAAAAGATAATTTTCTGCATTTTCAGTGATTAGCTGACTAAAATTAAAAGGCAGTCCATTTTTGACTTGAAAAATTACAGTTTTCATGCAAGGCTGAACAGGAATTACTAAATACAGAAGATGACTACAGGCCACCATTTTTATCTCTGGATGCATAGTTTAGATTTAGCACATGAGTTAAAGGAGAGATCAAGGCTATTGCCAGTGGTATTCAGTCCTTGAAAAAGGAGGATATTGCTAAATGAAGCTCCTAGATGGTTTTAGGGAGTAGCTCCATGGCATTCCGGATGAGAGAGCAACCGCAAACACCCCCAGAACAAACAACATCAGCATTAATGTTTGAGGAGGTCATGTCAATAAGGCACCCAAGGGGACTTCATCCAGCTAGGAACACCACTGAAATCTTTAATTTACACTCTGTTAAAACAACTTGCCAGTCAAGCAGGAAGGAACTGTTTTGTCTGCTACAAACCATCCAGCTAACTAACAGCAGCTGCCCTGATGCTAAGTGTCACTATTCCCTAATTTCACCTGTTGTGAAGACAAGCATGGCAGTGAGTTAATTACAATGAGTCTCTAGAACTGCATCAGTTTTCTAGCAAAGACTAGTTTGTAAGAATATGGAAAACAAACAAAATATTTATGTAATATGTACTAATTATGTAATAGTTGTGTAACCTTCTCTTTGCTCTGCTTTTAATTATATTTGCACATAATGGCATTTGAACAAAAGTATCTTTTATGTGGAAATAGTGTATGGTTGATAAGCCTCTTAACTCCTCTAAAAATATAGAAGTAGATTACTTGGAACAAGTACTGTTTGCACTTATATTTACATGCAGTGATACACATCAGCTTGATGGTATTAAAAAAACCCAACCAAACAATGTACTATAAACTGACACTTAGTCATCGGCAAGTAAATTCCAGTTACACTTCTTCCTACTTAAAACTATGTCCTTAGCAGCTAATTCCAGCCTGATATTTACTCAGCAATAACTACCACCACTGTGCCTCCCAGACACTTCCCTGGGAGCTGGAGGTGGATGAGTCAAATACATACTTACTTATGCATAACCATTACAAAGGCTGTTCTGGTGCCAGAATGACCTATTTTAACCATCACTAAAGGCAGTGCTATTTAAAATGTTTCCTTGATCTTGAAGGACTTCTGAGGTTGTGTAGTGATAGCTTTTCATGTCAGCAGTCTGATTTGCCCAAAAGCTACAGCTTTGCCCCACACCAAGGCACTTGCCCAGCGCAGGACTATGCAAACCATTGCAGAATGCAGGCCTGTGAGCTACAGAGCCTTGCAGAGGAAGAGGTCAGTCAGTTCCACTGAAGTCAAGACGGCATTCAAAGTGATACTTCAGTTATTCAAGCATGAAGAATAGGAAAAATAATTACCTGAACTGCACTCAAATGGTAATATGAGAGGTAATTCAGCACAGAGATAAACTGAATCCTGTAAGTGCATACACTATATAACAGTGAGAAACACAGACAGGTGGTGGATGAGCCTCAGATAATTACAACGTGCACAGATCAGTAGGAAAAGCAAACAGCACAGTGAGATGCACAGGCTAGAAAATGTCCAAGGGTAACATGTGAGTTTTCATGGCTACTGTATAAACTGAGTACACGATTTTAACATTGCCTGGAACATCCAGCATACGAATGAGGTAATTTATCATGCACTCAAGGCTTCACTGAGAAATCTGTGCCACAAAATAATAACTGATAGGTGAGCATAAAATGTGTTTAAGGGAAGCTAGACATTGGCCTCAAACTGCTGGACTGATTTTAACCCCTTTAGGTGCTATCTGATCACCCCCACCAGTGATATGTTTAGTATTTATCCTCTGCCCTAATGAAATTGGGATTTGAGTGAGAGAGAGGTCGTAATCACCTGGCACTGGCAACCATACAGGCATGGGGAGAGAGGGACCATCTTCAGACAGGCAGAACATCATTGCCAGAAGATAAATCTGTAGCCTCAAAAGGAGGCAATGCACGTTCCAGGTCCTGACTGCCAGCTCAGGCTCTGCAAGGTGATAGCCAAGATGCAGCCAGGCAGCACAGCTGACTCTGAAACTTGCATGTAAGCCAGGCAGTGCCTGCACCTCACACAGCAGGGCTGCATGTACACCTTCTCTGCCTAAACATATTTTCCTGTGTCTTCCAACAAGACCTGCTTAGAAAGTTTAATTCCAAATGGAATCTATCTATGTCACACCTACATGCTGCAGATAAATTTGGGTATTGGAAGATAGAAGGCTGAGGAGAAGTCTCCAAAGTCTTCACTGCTCAGGAAGCTACTCATATGTTGAAGCTGCAAAAAGGACCTTGGCATGTTCACAAACTCAAAGTATGAGGCTCTAGATAAATTTTGTCTATGCCAGGACAACCTTAGCCTATGTCAGCAGGAGATGGCCATCATAAAACACATTTCCCAGTAACAGTACAACTTTGCCTGTTCTTAAGTGTCTGGATACTAATACCCTGGATATATTCAGCCAGCTAGCTGTGCATTCCAGATGTTTTGATTTTTTTATGTATTTGCAGCTTTGACTTCTTTTTTTTTTTTTTTAAAGCAGCATAACTACTTCATGACTGGGCCCTGAATCTTCTCCCTTTTCTTAAAATGAACAGCAGGCATGGGTGACCACTTGCATAAATGCCTTAGTAGTCAGAGAAAGAGCAAAGAAAAGATGGATCCATTACTCAATGGGAAAAGACAGTTTTTAACAAATAGTGTAGGGGAAGCAGAATTTTGAATGCCTTTCCCATATCAGACTTCAAGAAGAGGGTCGACTGTGACCATGTGTCTTCCATAATTAATACCAGCAAGAAAATCTAAAAAGAAAAGGAATTAAACCAGACAGTGTGCTGGGATCTTACAAACCTCATCCCAGGGCACTACAAGAACTAACTGATGAGAATTTCTGTGTTCTTAATATTTACCTGAATTCACTCAGGATGAGTGAAATACCAGAAGACTTGGAAAGAGCTGATGTTGTGTCTACACTTATAATACTAGAAAGGATTTAGGAATTAAGATCAGCTAGAATGATTGTCTTTCTGGGTCAGGGGGAAAACCCTCAATGTCTAGAGTTAAAAGATGATTAACAGCAAAAGTGGTTCTAGGAGTTAATCAGAAGCTTAAAACATTAGAATGACATTGTGCAAAAAAACTGTACATCCACAAGGATTTATAAACATTTATCTGCAATAATTGTAACTTAATCCTTCCACTGCACTCAGTGATGGAGTACTATGTCCAGCTTTGAAAATCCCACTTCAGAGGATGATGTGAGCTAACCTCAAAATTCATATTAAAGAAAGTTCAATCCATCTCATCACTTAATTAGCAGACAAGAATAGTAACAGATAGTGATAGGAGTTGACTTTCAGCCTAGAAGGATCCTACAGTCCACCCACCAAAAAAGATACACAAGCTCATAAAATACAATGATGTTAAATACACAACCATTGCTGTTTCTTTCTATCACATTTCAATGATGTTCTTCCCACTTTCAATCAAAAACCTCTCAACTGTAGAACAACTCCTGTCTTGACATCATACAAATAAACTCACTAAAACAGAACTCACAAGTAACTTTTTAATCTACTTGAATATTCACAAAATTAAATAAATGCAGAAATCTGAAAGTTATGCTTTCAATTCAGAACTCTAGCTCTCATTTTGATAAAAGGGTACACTCAAAAATTATACATCCTATACTAATAGGGTCAATTCCAGATAGGAAAAAGCTGTTCACAGAAACAGCCAGGCTTGAGGGGATTTTGACAGAAGGAGTGCTATTTCTGAGCCTTCTCTTTGAAATTTTGCAAAGTAAGTCCAGACTTGCATGGTGCTGTTTGACTGGCATCTACTGAAATCTCTAATACTGAAATACTATGGTTGCAGATAAGTCATGTCATTTAGGTGACACTTCTACATTATTAAAATTTTTGTATATACATGAATAGTTATATACTCGGTATGAAATATATACTTACACCGTAAACATGTCAAAGTGATATTGATAAGATGCTTTATGGAACAAGAATCTAATGAGGAACATTTAAATACCTCCAATCTGTGCCATCTATTCATTCCCTTAATTTACTCTAAACTTCAAAACCACTGGCAGATTTCAGAAAGATACAATTTAAAGACAAATAACCTTCAAAAAATTATACCTAATTTCTCCCAAAATCGTGGCCTCCCCAAAATCCCCTCCTCTACATGGTTTAAGCGTTTTTTTGAGCTGTGGAGAGAATTGGTGGAGTTTTTGCACATCCCCTGTTATTAGCCCTTATAGTAAAACAAACAGAAGATCCTGAGCTTCCCAAGGGGATGTGTAGAGCTCTCCTTCTCTTCCTGCCTGGTCCCAGAGGAAGAACTTTTCAAGTGGATATACTGGTGCAATTGAAAAATAGTTCTCTAAGCAATGCAACTATTGTAACTTAGTTTCTAAAGCAGCTTTTTCTTTTATTATTTTTTATTTGGGATTGACTACTGTCTTGGTAAACTATATACATTCAATTCAAAAACACTTCCATCAGAATTCATTCAATCTCATCCACAGTCTGAGTTTTCCTCTCTAGTGAATTATGGGAGCTGTGAGCTCCAACCCAAGCTTGTCCCTGGGGAATGGCTTTTATGAGGTGTCACCCACACGTGAAATCTCTGATGCACACGAAGAGTTGAGCACACACTGCAGCTTTTCCCTGAACACAATATCAATCAGGCCTCCCTTCTCCAACCAGCCAGCAATTTTCCACTGTATTACAGAAAACTATAGACATGTACTGTTTGACAGGCACAGAACAGAGTATCCTACACAGCTACAGTGTACACAGTATATCATAGAAATGCAGTGTTTTTGAGACCCTTACCTCTCCATCATAATTGCACAAATTCAGATAATGGGTAAAAAGGTTACCAGTGAAAAAAGCCTGCCAGGAATTTTTGACATGACCAATTTTTGCAGGAAATCATGCTTAAAAAAATAGCTAAAATATACTTTAAGCTTGGGTCTGAGTCATGACCTCAGAGCAAATAAGAACAGAGGTAAGCTAACCATTCAATACCCAAACAAATGTCCAGACATTAATTTTCAATAACCATAACTCCAGTTTATATACTGCATAATCTTAACTGGAAGAAGGCATGTTCAGCTGCCCTATTCATCCTCCAGGTGAGGTCATACTTCAGCAGCTATAGAAATAAATTTTCATGTAGGCAATTGAAAGAATGTCTACTGTCTCATACCTGATCTCTATTTCCACATTGCAACTATAAATTCCAGGAGTTATTTTATTAATGTTCTTTTCCAGCTTGAATTTTTTTATCTGGATTTATTTTGTAATCTAATGGTCCATGTTATTTCTCTAATACTAATATATTAAAATGAAATCATATAGTCCCTATACGTTATCAAAGCTATGTGTCTCAAGCTCAGAATTTTGAACCATTAACTGTATTATTTGCACAACTGATACTAACCCTAGTTTCACTATAGTTTTTCAGACTACTTAAAAGAGAATTAAAAAAAATTTTAAAAAAAATCAGAAATTTTAAGATAACAGTAAAAATTCTGCACTTCAAAGCCAAAAAAAAAGTACTGGCAGTAAAAAAGAGAACTAGCATTAAATTTGTGAGATAATGAACATGTGTATATACAAGTACTTACAAGATCTGTGTTCTCTGCCTTGATGAATCTAAAACAGTTGCAGAGGAAACAAAAACACTGTAGGCTAAATACAAACATTCTTTGCTTTGCTATTCTTTTAATAATGAACTTCCTTGGATAGCAAACCCCTAGTCTTACATGTGTTCTGTATTTGTAGGTACATCCCTGTCAGGAAATGCTGTGAAACAGAAGTTCCTGACAAATAAATTTCTTGACCTTAAACATTCCATAGATATGACTTGAATGTCAGAAAGAATAATTTCCAAACTTTGGCCATGATTAAATACATCTTTATTTTAAAACTATAATGTTCTTGAAGATAATTAGTAATTCACATATGGGTTATACAGTCACTGGAGTTTGTCAAAAAAAACAGAATAGAGAAAATATAATTAATTCCACTTTCTATGGTGCTATTATTCCTTGTTTTGCATGAAGAAGCCATAGATATGAATCCCACTATAATCCCAATGTCCTTTGGCCCCCATCTAATAACTTGGGACAGAACAAACAGGTTTTGTCTAGTTTTGGATCCAACTGAATATGAGATACCAAAAGGTTTAGTCTAAAAGTATTGGCCTTGCATTCCAATCACCATGAACTGTAAAGTAAAGTGCAGAGGAGAAACCAGGGAGGAAACTCTAATGGAGAAAAATAGAGTGAAAAATAAAGCAAAGTGAAACAATGTGAAGCCAAATCATAAAGCAAATATCAAAACTCAATAAAAGGGCACAGAGAAAGGAAATTGAAAAGACAGATATTAGTATATTCTGTGCTTTTCTTGGAGGAAGGTAGGGGTAACAGAAATTCATAAAGTTCTACAATCAGTAACACATCCCAGAGGTGAAAAAATCCTATTTTAATTGATTCAGTCATGAAAATGAAAATTAAAAAAGAAAGGTTTATGTATCTCCATTTGTTCTTTAAACCAGCAAATCCTAAAATGATTTTGAATTTGCAAAAATAGTCCCTCACCAGATGGGAAATGCCAAAACTCAGACTGTCTCTGCAACCCTGTTTTCCACTCCCCATGCACATGCACTGCATTACAGAATTTCCTTGCCCACCACCCCATCCCATCCTTCACATGGCCATCACTCTGTTCTCCTCACAAAATGAACAGGACTCATTTTACATGCATGGAAGCCAATGATTCATCTTAGCTATTCTGGATGTGGACTTGGGATTCATGCACTGCATGCTTGTCAGATCTTGGTCTGAAGACCAAGCAACAAATTTTGTAGTCTGGGTCTAAGCATTCCTCATTATAAAGCAAGAATTTTATTCTACTCCTTCCTTCCTCTTTTAGCAAGATGAGCCTGGCATCCAGAGAAATTATGGTCAAAGCTGTCCATTATTCAGATGAAGAGTAACAGGTAAGTACGAGATGACCTTCTTGAGTCCTTTGCATCTGACAGTACTTAATGAAATAAAATCGCAGCTGATACTGACTTCAGTTACTGTTACATGGCTTCAGCTCTGCAAATCTGAACCGATGGTCTCGGATTTGCACATCCATCAACTAAACCAAAAAACCAAATCCATACAGCCAGCATCCCCTTGTGAAAGTTGAAGCAGTATGCCTGTCTATGCCACATAGGCCTCAGAGGCAGAGATCCCCTCCAACCTTTGATGGCTTTAGCGACAAGGACTCCTTTTGTCTCTGCCACAAGCTGCCCCCCTGCTAAGAGAACCCAACTTCTCAGTTAAGCACAACTCATATTGCACAACACAGGGCAAGAATCCTGTAGAAAACCCCCCCAACAAATAATGTAATTGTGTCATCATGCTTTACAGTCCCATTAAAATTATAGCCAAAATTTTGTATTTCCTATCTGTTAAGCACTGAGCTTTGCCAGATTGCTGTCTGTTACTCATGCATGTTATCTTTGGTTTTAATTTAGAGCTTTCAAAGAAACCAGAAATAGTGTCATGTTGGCCACAAAGACATGTGAAGTTTACCAGTATAAACTAATCCAGACATCCCAGCTTGATCACCTGTGCACAGACCAAGATTTTATGGCACAGAACACACACACAGCCATGGGGTTTCACTGACATTGCGCGACAAAGAATGAAATTTGGTCAAACCCCTCTTCCCTGTCAAATTGTTCAGGACCCCACTCCCCACCTAACAGAGCCTCCTGCTCCCAATTCTCCATTCCAACCCCTTTGACCCACCTAAAAACCCATCCTCCTTTGCCATTTTTCTCTCCTCCAAGCCCCAATATTCTTCCTACAGGAGCTTTCTGCCTCCCCTCACTATACTTCAGCCATCTCACTCAGCCTATACCTGCCCTCTGCCACCTCTTCCACTTTTCCTCTTTACAACTTCAAGACCACGTAAACACCCTTGGCTGCTGCTCATGCCCTCTTGCATTATTCAGCCTTGCCCCAGGGCACTGCCTTGTGCCTTCTGTACCCTTCCCTGTTTCTTTTGGTTTCTGCTGCCCCTCCACCATCCAGCTCTGTACCTGCTTCTCACAGAAGATCTTTCAAGTCACCTGACCCAAAGCTTGGACTTTGTTGGGGGTCATCCAGCCAGTCCCATTTCCAGAGGAAAAAAAACACACTCTGCATTTCCATCGCCCTTATAGCTTTCTCTCCTCAGAAGTATCAATATTTGTTCTTCAACATCTCTTACAAAAACAACCCACAGTTACATCTTGCCTAAAGTACAATAACCATCACAGTGCAGAAAGCCAGTACTCAACAGGGTTTAATTCATGCTCAAGAAGACAGTAAGTGTAAGCTATAAATACTAAAAGCACATGCAATGTTGCAGCACTACTGATAGATACTAGATAGCTCTCTTAGAGAAATTTCACCTAAAACTCTAAGCAGTGAGTGCAACCCTTGCTTGAAGTTACAAAACATTACATAGCCCAACAACATTTTAATAAAGTGAATAAAGGCAGGAATTGAGAGTGCCATAAAATCACACCCCTTAAAAGGAAACACTTTCTGTTCTGTAAATCCTGTACAATTTCCTTTTCTCGATGCACCAAATAAATGAGAGAACACAAAGGGAATAAACTGCTGTTTAAAAAACTTTACCTTGGTGAAAAACATAATGTTATAGGATTTTCTATTAAAGTTTTCAAATTTTAAAAACTTGATGGGGAAACATAATTTAGTATAAAGTCAATAAATACTCGTTACCAGGGTAGAAAGAATTGTACATGGTTGGTTTTTTTTTTGGAATAAAGGTTTTACTTTCTTGCACTACATCTCAAGATCAAAAATGAGTTTCCACATTACATTGCTAAATAAGCAAGATGTTCTGTGAGTGAGACCAGAAATTTAAGCCCTCCCACCTCCAGCTTTTCTATTTGCTCTCTTCTGCCATTAATAAAGTACTTCAAACCCAGTTTCCTTTGTAGAAACAAACAGATCATCCATCTCCCTGAGTAAGACTAGGTGTCATCACTTTTCCCTTTGTGAAATAATAAAAGTCATACTGCAGGAAAAAAAAAATTCTTTTAAACCTTATTCAGGTGGGAATAAAAACTGTGACCTTGGATGCCATGTGTGTGAAATGAAAGTACAGTTTCAAGTTACAAAGGTCTATAATCTACATTTCTTTTTCCTATGGATTTAGGATGGAGGGACAGCAATTTCTAAATTGTATTGAAAGGATTCTGCTTTTTGTTCATATTTAAATATAAACTCTATGAAGAGTGCAATTAGAATACTACTGATAGAATGGCAACTTACCCTCATTTTACACCATGCAGACTAAATGGCTACTTTCAAATGCAGTTCTGAGGAGTGTCACAAAAACTAAGTTAAAAAGAGGCAGTGTTCCTGCAGCCCGTTGCTCAACAGATCAGTCAAAGCAGATCATAATCTTATATTATCCTCCACATTTGTTTGCATTCTGAAAGCATATAAGCTTTTCCAAATACACTTGATCTGTTTAGTTTTTATACAAGAAATAGTCACAGCTGCCTTGTTAGGACCCACGAAGAAGAGTTTTACTTGCAGGGTTGAAAGATTCTGAGCCTGCACTGATGTCTATTTTCTCTTTATTTTTCTCTATGTAATTTTTCTCACACTTGCTAATAATTTCAAATCATTATTTCAAATAAAGCTTCACAATACAGTGGCACATTGAGACTGTAAAAGATTGTGATTTACCACTTTGACAGCTCAACATTTTTAGATTGTATACAGAACCAAGCCCAAAATGAACACCAAAAATGTTTTGAGCCCTTTTATTTTCAAAACAAATGCTTTATGTACAGGAATCTGTCATTCAGAAACAATACACACACACATACACACATATACCCCCTATTATACAATAATTGATGTTTGGGGTTTATTAAAAGCACAATGATTGCAAATTCATTTGATTATTTCTTTTGCAGCATGAAATAACCGGTTACCTTTCAGGAAAGGAGCCCTCCGTGGCACAAGCCCTTCTGTGATTTCCACCTGCTCTTGCTGATGCTGTTTAACCAGGTTTCCTTCGCTGCCAGCTCTCAAAATCTTTTCACCTAGCCTAATTTTTCGTGATCGGCTGTTTAAATCTTCTTTCCTAGACAAAGGCGATTTAGGAGCTGTATTAGCTGACACAGGTCGAGCCAAGCGAGAGGGTTTGGACATCCTGCCTGTGCAGGAATGTACCTGCTCCGAAAGCAATTTCTAAAGAAATCCTTTGCAGCTCACTTTCCAGCACAGAGGCTGGGGAGTTTGTGTGTGCAGCGCAGCTGGATGTGAAGTGCTGTGCTGCCAGCCCGATCAGTTTTAAACACCAAGCACTGGGTGGTCACGCAGTTCCCCAGACCTGTGGAATGCAAATGTGTGCTGGGGTAAAACAGATGACTCCGTCCCGGTGCTGAGTCCCAGCCACGCCGTGGGGAGCAGATGCTCTTCCAGGGACTGTCAGGAGCTGCCGGTGTGCGCTCATGAGCAGCCTGGCATGAGGGGAATGCTCCACCTACGCAGGTACAGCGTGAGAAACCAGCCAGGCGTGGGGTTACCTCTGCCTGTGGGACCCTCCCGCATTCCTCTCCCAACCCTCTCGCTTAAACAAACACTTTCTTGTTTCAGCAGATTTCTTCACAGTGCGCCAAAACCACACTGCTTCAGTGCTAGATGGTAAACGCCTGATGTCAAGAATGCATTTGTCTTTGAGTTAAGCACGGTGCAAGCTTAAATTGGATTAAATGAGGCATATTTTCCTAGCACTGTATTATCTTACTCACCAAATGAAAGGAAGGATTGACAGCAAATATCATCTCTCTTTGAAAAATGGCCCAAATCCCTTATTATTAACTGGCATTGTTTAGGAAGCAACACTGCACAGAATATTGCCCATTATACTTTCCTATTTCACTGGTACATATATATCTAGAAAACCCCTGGCTTCTTGCACACCACAGATAATCATGTTCTTTACTGACTCTCTAAAGAAAAAAATCCTGACCTCAGGCTACATGATTCCAAATCTCAGTTCCTGGGTGCTCTTCTTTGAATATGCCCAGGCAAATCCTGCCTAACTTTCTCTGCCAGCTCTGTGCTTGTGAATGCTGCCAAGATGAAGAGCATTTGGTCATATGAAAAGAAAATTCCATTCACCGTAATTTTGGAAACAAGTTCTAAAGAAAAACAACATAGTGCAAACAAAAGAAAACATCACAGCTACAGTTACAGTAAAATCTTTGTGCTGAATTTTAAAGGGTATTTCTCAATATCCCAGGCAACCAATATGCTGCGTCTATAATAGAATATGAGGGTCCATTTTATTTCAAAAATAGAAGGAACATAAGCAAATCAATATTACACAAGCTAGAGTACTAATAGATATTTAGGAGAAATGCTTAACAAGCAAAAAGAAAGCAAAACACCACTAAATTATTACAGCCATCCCTTGTTTTCGGAGATGGCAATTGTGGCATGTAGTAAAACATTTTGCAAGTTATTTCCATATTTTTTTCAAGAGTCCAAATTAAATAGGTAATTGTTTAAGCTTTCTCTATAAGGCATGGTGTCTATTGCTTTGTTGCTCCATCAAGAATGGGCTAGATTCAGTGCAATACAGCAAGCCTTTCCATTATATTATTCTGCATATTATATTATCAATACAGGAAGAATGCTGAGTAGGAAGATTTCTACTCACAAGGAGGGACCTGACAGGCATGAGAGTAACTGGGTGCATTAGCAGTGCTCAGGCACAGCAGGTCATGCAGAAAACGATGAAGAACAGAAACAGGGGTGAAAGAAGATAATGAATGGAGAGTTAATCATGTAACTGGAGTGAGGAATGACTGAAGAAAGAAGTGACAACGTGAAAGACAGTATACATGTGAGAGCGCAGTTGTACTGAGCCTAAGAAGTACTGTCATTCCCTCTCAAGACCTTGGACTGTTTGACCAGTAGTAATTTTTAATACCTTCCATTATAATTTCTTATTGTGTAAGCAAACACAAATGCTGCATGCTTAAGAAGAGTTTTTAAGCAGTGACAATAATGCCTCTGACACTACAAATACGTATTTTAATTCTGCCAAACACAGAACAATTGTGACATAAAATCCAGTCCTGGGTGACAACAAAAATAGTATTTGAGTTTTTGAATCACTGCCGCTGAAGCGAAATCTTACTGAGATTGCTGTACATTACACATTCACCCAAATTAAGAACCCTTGTCACAGGTTGCTCGTGGAAAGAATGGCCTCATCTGTGAAGGAAAATGTAACTAGATGGTCATATTACCTGTAAACTTATAACAATTTAATTTCTAAGCAAGGCAAAGACATTGTGAATTCAAGATTTTCCTAAGGCTCTCTAGCAACACAGCAAAAAAGATGGGGAAAGGGAGATCTATCCATCAGCTTTTAACAGAATGGCCCTAAGTTGTCCATTTGGATGCCAAGGTAACACTTGTGCACTGAAAGAGAGCAGCAACATCCTGGTTTTGACAACAAAGAAGCTCTCTGTCCCACAACAGAGTCACAGCCCTGCGGAAATGGGGCGAGTCAAATGTTCCTCAAACACGGGAAATTCCTGGAATACTCCATTCAAAGATGACCATTTTCAGTAATATCTCAGTGCCTGATGGCACTGTGTCACGAGGAGAGGCTGAGAGAGCTGTGCCTGCTCAGCCTGGCGGAGGCATCTTGTCCATGTGCATGAACATCTGATGTGGGGATAAAAGGGATGGAGCTGGGCTGTTCTCAGTGGTGCCCAGCAACAGGACAAGAGGCAATGAGCACAAATTGAAACACAGGGGAAAAAAGAACTTAAGAAAAGGCTTTTTATACAGTGAAGGTGGTCAGACACTGGCACAAGTTGACCAGGGAGGTCAGAAAGTCTCCACCCTTGGAGATAAGCAACACCCAACCAGGCACAACCCTGACCTGCCTGCTGTAGCTGAGTCTGCCTGAGCTGGGGGCTGGAGTAGGCACGTTCTAGAAGTGCCTTCTCACCTGAGTTCTATCATTCTGTATTATCAAACTTATTCAGAGGCTTTTTATAATCTGGAAGATTCAATATCTTACAATCTGTCCAACAGTAGATGTACAACCTTTCTCCAAAGTCACAACAATTAAACTGTCCCATGCCTGACTGTTTTTCTGGGAGGATTTTCTTCCTTTCTGATCATTCATCCCTTTTAGCCTCTTGCAGTCTGTGGCGTGGTATTCCCAAAAAATATGTTGTTTGTTTCTTTTAAAGACTCTGAGGTATGAAGCTGCTGATTCCAGCTTTGAGCCTCAAACCCTTAAAAAAAAAACCAAAAAAAACCCAACAAATAAATCAATCCCCCAAACAACCAAAACACCTAAAATCTCCACCCCAAAATCACCCAAAACCCTGAAATAAACCATTCCAGAACATAAGCTGAGGTTGCTTGGCTGACTGTGTTTCAGACTGGATGCAGATGCAGTAAATCTGGGATGGAAGAGGATGAGAGTGCAGCCTGGGGCTGCTGCCAGCTCCCCATTACCCACATCCCATCCCTCTCTCCCCAGCCCAGCTGCCCTGGAGGCCTGGGCTCCTCCCGACTGTGGGGCAGGTCCCTTCCTGCCAATCCCTCCCTCTCCACCACAGCTTCTTAATAAAGCTCCCCAGGAAGCAAGTCTTTCATCAGCTCTCAGGCTTTTTGAAACCCCAAGCTACTCTTTTGAACTGCTTAGAAAATAACCAAAACAAACCCACAAAACCAAAAATAAACAAAAAAAAAAAAAAACCAAAAAAACAAAAAAAAAAACAACAACAACCAAACGAAAAGTTCCAAACAAACCCAGCCCCTTTTCCCTTAGATTTCAGATAGCCAGTTTCAGCTAGGTAGAAACATCATATTGATGTAACATATCATTAAGCAAAAAGCAGTTCAGTTTGTCAGGTTTTTGTAAAGTGCTGTAGGAAGTTTTCTAGTGCTTTGGGTCAATGAATAAACTCTGTCACAGCCTCACACAGCAGAAATTAATATTAAGGGACCAACAGTGCAGCCTATGCTTTGGAATAACCCCATGTATGTAAACAAGTAATATTTTTAGAAAACCATACACTGTTTAAAACATTGTCCTTTTAGTTTCAAAACTAACTTCGCCTCTTTTCTGCCTAGAAAATAAATTACTGCTGAAATATGACAACAGGAATTTGTAAAGAGTTAGCTAACAGAAGGCATTTTTACCATAGCATATTAGATAGGTTATGATATTGCTATTAACTCAAGCAATATTTGTGCCCTCTGGGATAAAAGAAACATGACTATAGATGTTATTAATCCAAACATAGCATTTGCAAAGCTTGAAATTTCCTTTTTTGGGCAACGACGAAGTTCTAGTTTACATTTGCTCATAAAGAGCTGAAGAGGGGAGAGGATCCCTCACATGTGAACCAGGAAAAATTGGGAGTTGATGCTGTCCAGTTCAGGATGTGGTGTTTTCTCAGCCTCACCAAATCCTCTCCCAAATTTTGGCCTGCAAGTATCTAAAGAGAGAAAGGCATGTGTACACAAATATTCCAACTTCAGCAGACTCTTTCTAAACTATCAACAGGCAACAACTGCTACACTGCAATGGAAGTTGCAGGTGCAGAAGTTAAAACTGCAAATTAATGAAGTCTTTTCTTTACAAAATTACGCAAGTAACCAGATGGCATAACATTTTCAGCATGAAATGAGAAATAAATGTATAGGCGCCAAAAGAACAAGATCAGTGATGAAAACAATTTCAGATGCAAGTCACAGATAGGTATGTAATGTAATAATAATTTTAAAAAAAAAGCTCAGTGCTTCAGAGAGCTACATTTTCTAGTAAGTGAAGCATGCAAAATTAGTGACAAGTTAATTTTGCAGATGTTGAAGCTTTTTTAGAACTATGCACCAGTGCTTTATTTCTCCATATATGATTTCTGAAATAGTTGCATAATACAGAAGATGCTTCACATTCAATATATGGAGACCCATTTTAAAACATTTCACACAGATCTGAAGACATTCTTGCTGGGAAAATAAACCATGCACAAAGGAACCTGGTCATTCATTCAAAGACAAGTGAACCCCTCCAATAGAAAGCAAGCAGTAATTATGGCAAGTCCTGTTACTCTTGAATATGGTCTTAAAAAGGAAAGTCTGTTAAGGGTCCTGCTGTAATATAATAGCTGCCTAGAAGATGCTATAATTAAAGCAGAGTTGTCATTTATATCAGGAAATCCTGTTCCAGAGATTTACTACTCAGCCATAAAAATTTAATCTCAGTTCCAAGTCTTTAAAAAAAACCTTAAATCAGAAAAAAACCCCTTCATGTCTACTTTATTTCCTTTTTGTCAAAATTTAGAAAATTAAACCATAGCAAAAACTTTCTTAAAGATAGAAGCGTTTACAGCTATCGAATCTAAATACCTTATTCAGCCACAAAACCAGAAATAACATCAGTAAAGGCAAAGTTAATTTTCTTTATTATTTTTTTCACTTCTGCATCTTATGCAGAAGGCCTTGGCTCAAAGACCTTCAAAGTCCTGGTTTGCCTGAGTACACAGGTCTGTGGCCTACTATTAAAGTGTTTGTAAATATGAAACTATATCAAGGTTATGGTTTTTCTAAACCAGTATAGGTGCATCACTAGTGTCCCTCACCTGATGATGTTCTGTCCTCAGGATGCCTTTTGGCAACTGCACTTGGTTCCCTTCCCCTCCTGAAGGGTTACAGGAGCCCAGGAGCACTCAGGCACAGGTAACTGCATACACCAAAGGGTGCACCGTCAGAAGAACAAAGCAGTGGGGGATTTGTGTGAAAATCACACACAGCCTTCAATGTTTGAAATGTTTGCTAAGTTGCTAAG
Organism: Pardalotus punctatus; assembly: GCA_013400915.1. Taxonomy (NCBI): domain Eukaryota; kingdom Metazoa; phylum Chordata; class Aves; order Passeriformes; family Pardalotidae; genus Pardalotus; species Pardalotus punctatus. Next base: position 514,020 of record VZTX01008022.1, read on the forward strand.
ATTTCCAGTTGGTGCCAACTGTGATGGCAGGCTTGGGTACTTTATCCTGATGAGATATGTTAATCACTAAGCAATTCTAGACATAACAGTCAGCTGTGAGCAGCTGCCCATGCAACTCATAACAAATACTTTTTTTTTCAGAATGTTACCTTTTTCTGTATATCAGCCACTGACAGAAGAATACAAAATTCAAATATTTATGCCATATTTAAATTATTGCTAAACTACCAAAGTGTTCTGTGATTGGCTGTTCTCAGTGCTATATTAGTTGGCTGTAATGACTGAGAGTTAAAATTTATAAAATATTGGTTCAAAATTTTTTCACTTGTTCTGACGTTTTAATCAAATCAAATAAGAACTTAGGCTCAATATGTTCTTAAAGGAATACCCATTAGCTATAAATCACAGCAGATAATCACTATTTTTACTTCATTGTTAAATAACATGAATGCTGCTTTCCACACCTGCAGTTATTTCACATGAGGTTCTTAAAGCATTTTAAAATGTGCACAAAATTATCTTTTGTCAAGTTCATAGCATTTGTAGTTTTTTGATAAAAGAGAAAACTGTCCAAATTTCAAAATCTCTTCTGGCACTACGTAAGTGAAACTATGACTGGCTTAGTCTTTATTGCCACTTTAAAAAGGGGAGGGAGAGAAACAATTTGTAACACTACACTGACATTTTACTCTGAAGAAAATGTTAGTTTCAAATGTTAGTTGCTAATTTGTTTTAGCATAACTGCAGCTTTCTCTAGTTTTCTGCATCATCATTTTCAAATGACCACCTCTTAATAAAGGAATAACCTTTAGAAGAGTTCTAACACATCAAAAATACAACACAGAGAGGTTAAAGCTTTACAAAAGATAAAATATGCCTTATAGAAAATCAGCCCCTTATGATGGTTTGAAAGAAATCTTGGAATGAAGAGAAGAGGAAATAGGTAGGAAGCAAAAGCAGATTGGATATGCCAGGAGACACAAACACAGTCCTTGACTGACAGAATCCTGCACAGATGGTCAAGGTAAGCCATTTTCATAGTTTCAATACTCCTGTTTCATCCTGAAGTTCTGCATCATCCACTCAGGGAAAAAAAAAGGGTATGAAAAGTAACCACAAAATGAATGAAAGGAGGACAAACTTCAGGCATGAAGGTAATTCACACATATCCCACATGAAGTATTTATTCCTCATCCACCAAAGTTCCATTTAACACCTGGGTATGGGTGCTGCAGTAGATGCTCTCAGAAGGAAGTGCAAACTACAAAGAAAAGAGAACAATGGGAAGAGAATGGTCGTCCTCTGCAGATAGTGGTGAGAAGGAACAGCTCTGTAGGGCACCCGTAGCTCTGGCACTCTTGGCTGGACCACCAGTCTTTTTCCACCACAGACCTTAGATTTAAAGAAAAAAATCTCTACAGGTCAACAGAATTGGGAAGGCAAGTAAGCAGATATAGAACCCTTTATAGTCAGGTATTACAGTAACATTCATTTGGGGGCATTTTTTAAAAGCAAAAGTAATTAGTCAGAGATACCATCTGAACTGCCGACAGGCATAGAAAGTATTCCACCAATCCAGTGTCCTTTTCTCAGGAGCAGTCCTAGGAGTGATGATTTAGTGAACCACAGAATGTAAAATGTATTCTTCCACTTGAGAGATGCAGTATTTTTCAGACACCCATTAATGAATATTTCAAGAACCTAATCTGATCAGCTGTCTGTGATTTTTGTGTGGGTTTGGCCATCACAGAAAAGAAAAAAATACTTTTTCTCCTAAGTCCATTTAAAATGTGCATAATCACAGTACAGCAAGATTTACTTTTTGCATGGTTTTGCTTAACACACTACAGCATATATGATGTACAAGGTTATTTTCTGTGCCAAAATTTCAAGTGACTGGTGTTGAATTCAATCGCTTCTGTCACTTACGCTGTCCTTACAGCACAACAACAAGTGCCCTATAACGCTGACTTCATATGTTCGAGTAAATTGTCTATAAACAGTCAGCTGCTTGATCCCTTGCTGTCTGGGCAGCTCTGGAGAGATGAACATGTTTGTTAAAAAACAATAAAAGAGCGGCAACTCCATGTATTGTGTTTCTATAGCTCTAGATAATAGTTCAGGTAGTCCGAGTTTACCACTACTCCCCTGAAAAGCACAGGCAGACTGTCCTCAGCTGCTCAAGCCATCTGGAAAGATATTTCTTGGTTACAATCTGCCCATACTTGTAGAGACTAAATGCTCTGAAATGTGGAGATTTTATGCAGGTGACAATGTCCTGCTCTGCATATTTGATGATTTATTACCTTATCTACATAAATGACAACAAATGGTCCCAATTACTAGCACTTACAAGTGAGGAGATTGCAGCACATAGCATGCTTTAGGAATGCAGCACTGTGGTTTTCTTTATTTCTGGCAGATATTTGGGGTGCTATCCAGGTTACCCTGATGGTTCCTCCATCCTCCATCCTTAGACATTGCTCATCAGGAACATAAAGGGAAAATCTAATACAGTGATCAAGCAGCAGACAAGAGCAGATGGCAATGAATCAAAGAAAGCTGAAATCGTAGTCTTTCCAACCAAGAAAAATCTTGAAAAGACCTAATAACCCTATTAATTAAAAATAAGGGCTTATGAAGTATGTTGTTAAGAACCATCACCTATTTTCTGAATGGAAAACTAAACTGATGACCATGTCAAGTACAATACATAAATGTAAAATCTTCTTTTAAAAAAGGTCAGTGGGGATTTTAAAGTAGGTTAACACAAGTTAAAATAAAGAGGACATTGTATGACCAGCATTTCTGCCTAGAACCACAAAGGAAATTGGTAAAATGATGTTTTGAATGCATATTCTGTTTCCCAAGGAGAACATTATTTACTATACCAAACAGTGTTCTCTGATGTGACTGTTCTTGATGCTATATTGGTTTGCTGTAATGACTTAAAAGATGTAAAAAACATAGTCTTAGTTCAAAGTTGTTTCATTTGTACTAATGCGTTAATCAAAAAAAGTAAAACTTGAACTTGAATATGTTCCTGTTTGATCCCAAAGGGTTAAAATAAAATTGATGTTATAAGGACTGCTACATAAAGAGCAAACAGATGTGTACTTAGAAACACACCTAAAGAGAGACAGAAAGAAAACAGGTGAAAAGAAGGACAGGAAGAACAGAAACTCCCCTCTGATAAGACCTCCAGTGCTTTTAATGCGCACCAGTCTGCTATCAGGGAGGTATCAGCAAGTCTGACCTGAATTCCTTCCACTGAAATACAACCACCAAATCTACCATGTTATTATATGAGCCATAAAATAAACAGAATAATTCAGAAGTTATTAAAAATTAATGTTACAAATTCTGAGAGCAAGCCTTCATGATGTCCCTCATTTTAATAGTCCTTAAGATGCCTTTCAGTGAAAAGGTCTGTAGGGGGAAAGACTGGAATAACTTGGATCAAAAAAATCAGGTTTCTTACCGCAATAAAAACTCCTTGAAGGGGAAAAATAGAATCTGAGCAACTTCCATATTTAACATTAGAATTAAATGATCTTTTAAATCTTTTCTGGACTTTAAAGACAAGTTTGTAAATTATTTACTCCCATGTCAAAATGAAGTTTTGCAATTGAGAATTCAAATAACTCCCAGATAATGCATAAACCTAAAGAAAACTACTGCCTTCTCTTTTAAATATAACTCTGCACTGCTAGCAGCCATAAAATATGGTGAAAATGGAGGCAGTGACCATAAAGGTAGCTCTAAGCAAGTAACACTTTCAGGTCTAAAGATGAGACCTTCATGTATATTTCACATAAAGTGATGTCTTCCACTGAATAAAATAATCCCATTCCCAGTCACCTGCCAAGAAGTATGACATACACCTTAATACTTTTGAAAAGCACTGTTACATCACAACAGAAAAAAAAGGGAAAACATTTCTTTGATTAACAATGTTTTGGACATTTTCAACCTAAACTTTTTCTTCCAAGCTCTCCACAGTTTTCTACAGCACAAATTACCCATCTTCTTCCACTAGCAGTCACTACCGCTATTTTGGTCTATTTTGCAGCTAATAGGATCACAGTCACATATCCCTTAACAACAATAATTTCATTCTAGTTATTAAAGCCACCTATTTCGGGTTCTACAGTTAAAAGGTACTTGCACAGGTAATTTTAATTTGGTGGAACCTAACCACATAACAAGAGTCTGGTCCAAATTCAGGATTTAATCCTATACTTTTTAAGTGAACTATGGCTTATTTTACAGTAGCTGTTATAGTCTATATCAGCCTTGGTTCCACCTCTATCTCAGCCACCAGACTCTGCAGTTAAGAGTTGCTTCTTTGGCTGTTGTCTCCATTTATTTGACTGAGCATTGAGTTTTACTGTTCTAAATACACACAAAGCTGACAAACAAGGAAGCCTTGAAGTTTGCACCATGAGATCACCTACCAGGTGCACTGGACATGTGATGGTGAGGGAACCTGCTGGTGACAAAGAGGCAATTTGGGTCAGAGAAGAGGGGAAAGAGATTAGGATAAAAAAGTGGGGGAAATTCTGTGAGCTATCATGGCTGTACCAAATTAGGCTTATTTTCAAGTAGGTGAGAATATATGATGATAATTTGTTACAGAAATGGGCTGTGCGGAAATGGAAGATATATGTCCGTCTGCCTGCTCTTATCATTGCAAGGAGCTGCCTTGAGGATTTTCTTTGTGGAGCAGCTTTCACTCCCCTTTCCAAATGCCTGACAGAACATTACGGAAGAGACCCCTTTCATCCCTCCTTTCACTCTGGAGCACAGCCCTGAACAAGCCTCAGGACGAGAGCAAGTCAGCACCAAATTCACTTAAAACTACACTCAGGTGACACACAAATGTGATCCCCTGAAACCTCTTTGACCACAATTGTGATTACCATCCATTATTTCCAGAAAGTTTATAATTGGCTAATCTTTTTATTTTGGTTACTGTGAAGAACACAAGGTCAAATTTCAACAGAGTGCTAATGGACACATGCAGTCTGCAAAGCACAAATCTCAGATTTGCTCTGTGAGAGGTTAAAAACACCACACCCTGAGATCTTTTTTAAGACACTTTTCTTTATAGCTAATATTACTCATTAATCAAAGTGTGTTATTCTACCAGTGATTCATAAGACTCTAGTAAATTCATAAACACACCAGTTGGACTTTGGGGAATCACACTCTTGTGTGGTTTTACTAATTTCTAAAAATACATATACTATTGATGCGAAGAAAACCCCACTTTCCTAGGAACACAAATGATGGAGTGGCAGTCTGGAGTGATGGTGTACTTCAGGGTGATTTGTTCAGCAAAAAATACAGGTGCAGCTGGTGTTTTCCAGCCATAAATCTTTCCATTTGCAAGCTAATAGTAGGTTGCCAAGTCACTGTATACCTCTATAGTTTATGTTACATAGAAGGAATTTTTTTAAAGGTGCATAATTGCTGCAGAAGGTTAATTTTAGATGAATGAAGAATTTAAAGAACAGTTAATTAAACCCTCAAAAGTGATCTTTTATTAATTTAGGGGGAAAATGCCCATTCCATTTACAGAATAGCAATTAGGATAAAGGATAAATCAATGTTTGCATTTGTCAATTACTGTTATTCACCAAGCAGAATTTGGAAACTTTGATAAAGAATCTTCAATTCCTTCAGCCCTTAATTACAACTCATTAAATTTTCATTAACTTCAAGCTTAGTAAAAAGCAATAGAAATCTTTGATGGTACAAGTTTTGGCAGCATCCATGTTAGATGCCAGAGATGTTCTTTGTTTTGTGGAAGTTACTTGTGTTTAGCCAGTTATGTCACTGCTATATCACAGCAACACATCAAGAAAAGATAAGAAAATATCCCATGTTTCTTAATTTAAATTCACTTTCTGTGCACTTTAAAGCATTGAAGCAACTTTTAAGATAGCATGTGACACCACTCAGACTTAGAAAAAGGGACAGTGAATGGTGAATGATATGCAGAGTATTCAGGACTGCCTGCACTGCGAAAGTGCAGCCAGCCTTTCACCATCACAGCTGCAAAAGGCTTTGGGAACAGAGTGCAGTGGTGCAGGAGACCTTGCAGGAAACAGGATGCTAAAGGCACAGAGGAGAAAAAGTTAGCTTGAATCCCCACCAAAGAGCAGGGCACCAAAACTGAAGTTGTGGGAAATCCTTCCCCTAGGAAAACCTCCTGCTGACACCTGGGCAGATGCAAGGTCAGACCCCGCTGTTCAAGCCTTGAAAGCCTCCACAGATGAAGCCCGCACGGCCTCCCAGGGCAACCTGTGCTGCTGCTTCACCGTCCTTGGAGTGGAAAAGGTTTTTCCCTATATTGAGTTTGAATCTCCCTCATTCCACTGTCTGTTGTCTCTGGCCCTTCACCACACATTGTAGCCAGCAGCAGTCACCTCCTCACTGTGACTGAAGGGCTGCAAGGTGCCCTAAGGTGCCTCTGACCCATCTGAGCACCTTTGGGGCACTCTGGCTGATGGTGTGAGCCTCTCTGGAGGGCACCAAGCTGAGAAATGCATAGGGGAGCTTTAATGAGCGCTAAGCAGGGGGCATTGGTTCCTTCTCTCAGCCTCTTGGATGTGGATGTGTCTCTGTCCATGGGATCTAGGGCACTGCTGTCCCTGCATACACACAGACCACTTTTTCATTTGGGCATTTGACTCAATTATGATCATGATTTTGTTTTCATTTCAACTAAAGATGACACAAGAAATAAGTATTTCATGGAGCTAGCACAATGATCAGCGCAGAAGCTGTAGGAGAGAGGTAGAGAGAGGGTGAGCAACGGAGCACTGCCCAGAACCAGCTCTTTACACAGTTTTTTCACAGGTATTTCAAGGCTAGGGTATAAACTTAAACACGTAAGCAGACAAAGAAGTGAATTTTACGCACTAAGAAAAAAGCATAAATCTTCTTATTAAGAGAACAATCTATTTGGCACCCATTTTAGGCACATTGATTGGAGATTACTGCGTTCCTTCTTTGGTCCAGCACCTGATATAATTGTGTTAGATGAGAGTCATATGCATAGACTAATTGTGTGAATCACAGTTTAAAAAAAGAACTTCAACATTTTATAAACTCCATATAAAATAAAAATGTATATAAACTAATTTTACATGGCAGTATTTCTATTTTCTCTAAAATTAGATTTTTCCATTGCATAATTAGGGTAATTTCAAAAAGATTTTAAAAGGAGACTTTTACTATTACAGGAAGTCTCCTAGTACACAGCTTCTGCTGGGTTTAGATACCAGATGACAAACAGTTTCGTCTGTTTGTGGCTTTAGCTTTATTGGTGGATGAGGCAGGTTTTTAAGTTGATGATGTAATTTGGACTGTTCCAACTTTCTTGTTTTATGCACTTGTTTTTGAGTGTGAGACAAAAATTTCTATTGAGAAGGAAATAGCTATCACTCAGAACTCATAAAATGTGCAGATTTTTGAAAAGGTTAAAATGGAACTCAAAAGTATTGACTTAGGCACAGCTTCTGTACTATGTGGAATATTTTTTCCACAGAACTACAAGAATCTCTTTCTTAAAACAGTAGTTCTCTATAGAATTTATTCAAGAGCTTTTCTTATTTTGCCAGTAGCATGGAAGCACAAGTGCTTTGAATCTTTGTATGTTCACTGGTTAGATTGTACAAGTTTTACAAATGCCTTGTTGAACTATGTACTATAAGAAGGTTTCAAAGCACACGCACACACACACACACACACATGTATATATATAGGGATATAAAAAACATTAGTAAAAATGTGGTGAATATGATTACCATATCATCAAGTTAAAAAATTAAAAATTAAAACTTTAAAGTTAAAATTAAAAAAAAAAAAGGACAAATAATGAAGGACAAATGGAAATTATTTACTTATTTCTCAAATTAAAAAGCATTACATATATTGTAGAATTTCCTACCTTGGAATTGACAACAACAACAACCAGATATGACTTTAAAAGTGCACGCAAAATCCAAGGTTGATTGAGGCTGTATAGGGTGCATTATAGTCCTCTCACTCAGAGGGTAACATTTAAACAACAAATCAAACTATAAGTGAGTATGTTGTTGCCTTTGCAAGTGTCAAGTTTTACACTACACATATGTCGCAGGGTAATTGCTGACTGCTTAAAAGCAAGATCTGTTTTTCTCCTTCCTCCAAGTCAGACCCAGACCTCACACCTGACCTTCAAAGCAAGCCACAAAACATTAGATGTCCCAAGCTTGTCAGTGTTCAGAAGGCATTTGGATAATATTTTAGCTTTTGGTGAGCCCTGAATTGTCAGGCAGTTGAAACTGGATGATCATTGTAGGTCACTTCCAAATGAAAATAGTCTATTTATTCTATTCTACACAGACACCTTTTTTCCTCCAGACTGTTAAATTCTGCAGCAAATTGAAAATCATCCAAAACTATAAGTAAGATATTTAAAAAGGTAACAAAAATATTATTATGAACATTATCGCTCATTTATTCGTATGAAACATGAACATTTGCACAAAAATTCAGTGAAACAGAATTTGGATATAGTTTATGGCATTATACAGAGAATGTTGCACAAAACCTATGTGCCTGTGGGATTTTTATTCTGTTCTTCAGACGTGAGCAAATAATAAACAGAGAGAAGTGAACTGCTGGATCTTTGCCTGAAATAGTTATTTACAAGTCACCTCAATAAAATACACAGGGCAGTAATTGCAAGTAAATCTACGAGCCAGACCCAGTATTTTGGAGTATGGAGCTGGAGTACATGTTTTCCTCTGACATGAGACATCTTCATTTTTTACTTTTTACTTTCCCTGGGAGAAAGGGCTCTTCACAAGTCCAGGACAGACAGAAGGGCATAAAGCTCCTGCCACAAGTTTGCAAACTGCTTTCTGAGCCACTAGAGCAGCAGCAGACCAGTAACATCTGGTGTGCCCAACCACTTTTGTTACTTCATGTGTACCCTCTCCTATTTTACCAGGTCACCGGGAATAACATTGACAATAGAAACACTCTGCAAACTTAGCACCACGGCTTGGCAGAAACATCACCACCATTCCATGGTGAATGGGCACAGAGGCCATGCTGACAAAACAGAGCAAGGCTCAGCTCCTACGAGCTGTCCCCAGGTTTATGTTCCCCCACTAAACAGCTGTCTTCACTCACAAAGCTGCACTTCCTTTTTCAGCATTATTAATCTTATGAAAAATTGTCATTTTCCTGGAGATTTGACATAATCCATGTGGCTGCTCAGCCACATCTTACATAAATGGTCATTTAAACCCTTTTCCACAGCAAATGGCATATGGGAAGGCTGGGGAGACAGGTGATGTTCAGTTTGAGCCAAGCTAGTCCTACTTTGACTCCAGTGCTCTGATGTAAACTGACAACACTGCTCATGTGTGGATCTGATGCAGAATGAGTGAATCACAACACAGTGTCACTCCAAAAAATACATAGCCAGATATGAGCAAGTAAGGGCCTGTCAACTTCCAGGCAAAGATTTTCAAGCAAGTAAAAATTTCCTGTGCTGGTACAGCAAGAAGGAAGAGCAAAATTTTTGGAGTTGTTGTGAAAGACAGAAGAAGTAAAGGCTGTCATGGAAAGGAATGCCTCCCCAGGAGTATTTCATTAAGAGTGACTCAAAACTTTCAGTTGCAGAAAATGCACTGTTTACTTTGAGGCTGCTTGCTTGATACCTATCATTTCTAGACAGTCCCATATTTGTTACATTTCAGAAATTCCAAGTATCAAAATGCAATGCACACATGACCTAAAAATTAGAGGAAAAGAAATTTTCATCCAAACAGAATTCACTGCTTTACTAAAGAGACTGAAGCTTCCTAAAACATCACACCAGATAAAACTGAAAGTATTTTTCCTACAGCAGACAACCAAAACAAAAAGGAGAGCAAGGAAGCAGAAGTAATATGAAACATTGCAAATCATGAAGAAAACATGAACTGTAAGTTAGCTGCAAGTGTTAAAACCACAGGAGGCTGTCAAAGAGCACAAATAACTTATTTTTCCTTATGGGTATATATGAAAAAGTAAAATTTCCAGAGATACAAAAGGAAGTGTAGTATTTTATGTATGGAATGAAATCGGCCATAACAAGTACTGAGGTTTTACTTGATGCAATCAGCTCAAATTGGTGGTCTGCCACATCTCCTGATCTTTCAGAAAGTTTCTTTTAAAAAATCAGGACATCACCTGTTATTTCTTACATAATCCTATGAAGTGCACTGAAATCTAAGATAATGACGAAGAAACCCTAAATCAGTTAAAGGTATCTGGATGACCCATTATCTTCTTCAGAAGTTTCACACAATGTCTGTTTATCAAGAAAAATTGCAGCTTACCTGCAGTCCAAGATGAAACCAAATTCTCACCTAACAGCTCAGTCACAACCCTGAAGTCAAATAAAGGCTTTCTTCCCAACCTCCACAGCCTTTCCAGGGATTTACTGAGTTGTCATGAGCAGGTCCCCTGAGAGTTGTATGTTCCTGGCACACAGCTTGGGACACACTCCTCCACGAGGGCTTCAGGCATGCTGTGTGCAGTGACAAGTCTTTGCTTTCCTATCATGCATCAGGGGCTGCCCATACTTCTGCAGTGTGTTTTGCTAGTTTTAAAGAAATTGGGATGAAAAACTGATACAAGTCAAGACACCATGTTTGCAAAATCTTGGTCTTCTGAACTAACCAAAGAGGAACCAAAACATGATCGAGAGCACAGATGCAGAAATTCTCATGCCTACACAGTGCTTCATGCTGGGCAGATTCAGAAAGGTGCCAAGAAAACAGTCAAAGGCTACAGTGCCCCATGAGGTGCTGGGAAATTCTCAGCTATTCTTCACATGGCTGCTAGTATGAACTGAGACTTCTAAGGCTTCTGATTTACACAATTAGGAGATCTTGAGCACCATGTGGCACAAAGCCCATATCAGAACCTTCTGATTTATTCCCACTAGGATTGACTCAGGTCAGTCTTCAAATATATCAACTTCAAATCCAGCTTAAATCACAGGCAAAAAATACCTCATGTTTTGTCTACCAAAAAGACTGGTATCTGAAATTCAGGACTCTCAAATCTAATTAAGAGTTGCTTGTTGTAAAATGACATTAGGAATCCAAAATACAAATCCTAGAAAGGATTGTTTTAAGAAAAATTGAAATTAAAACATTTATTAAGAAAGCAAAATATAACTTATGGCCTCCTTATTTTCCCTGTTCTTAATCTTCTTGGAAACCAGCAGTTTTTACCAATACTGTTTGCTGCTGAGGTATTTGTGTTGGTTTTGCTTGGCCCAGATTTTCTAGTGGGTAGGGAGGGGCACAAAGATGGCTCCTGTGTGTCCTGTGTGAAGGTTCTGGAAGTTTTTCGCCCTGTCCAGCAGAGCCACTCTCTGATGGCTCTGAAGATGGTGCTGGCCAAACCTGGGTCAATTAGAGATGTTAGTTATGCCTCTGTGAAAACATATTTAAGAAGAANGTGGGATGGAAACAGCCTGACCTCAACTCAGGAGTCTGCACCCTATGGACAAGAACTCGTGCTGCAGCAGATTCGGGCGGTCTGCTGCTCATGAGATTGGACCCACGCCAAAGAAGTTCACACAGGACTGTCTCTCATGGGAGGGACCCCATGGCTGAGTAGAGGACTCTTCTCTCTGGTAGATGGACCCTGACCAAAGGAAAACCCCCATACCCTGCCACCAACCCCTGGAGCTGTTGGTTGGAAGGAGGGAGGGGGGTGAGCTGAGAAATGGCGTCTTAAGAGGGAAGGGGGGTGAGTGAAGAAATGGTGTCTTAAGAGCTTATTTTTACCTCTCATTTATCCTCCGACTCTGTCAGGTTAATAAATCACTTTGCAACTTTAAATTTTCTACCTGTTTTCTTTTTTTCTGTGCATCCTCCCACCAGTGCCTTGTCTCAACTCATGAGTCTGGTGTGTTTGTGTTAGTTTTTTTCCCTCTCTTCTGCACAGATGCAGCAGGAGAGAGTAGAGAGAGCAGACATCATAGGTCCCTGGCGTTTGGCCAGGGTCAAACCTTGACACTATTGCAGAAGTCACACCATGGGACAAAACCTGCTTACATTACCTGCGCTAAAACATTGTAATAGCATAGGTACATAACCAAGGGGTTTGCCTTATTCTATGGTTTGTTTCACAGACAAAAGAAGCTTTTTACATGTTGCTTTGGAATCAAAGAAGTGATAAGGAGAGAGTTTGGATCTGGTCTGCAGCCTCTGTCTCAAAGTCAGTTTAAAAAACAGGACAAGAGTAGTAGGTGAGAGCAGCTTCAGTTCAAGTCTCCTCAGAGCACATGCAGCTGGTGTTAGAGTACCCAAATCACAAAGGAATCAAAGGAATAAAGCATAGTCTGATGGCCAATGTGATGCGGTGGAACACCTTTCTGCAGGTACCGAGCCCCTTCTGATTGTAACAGAGTGATGTCAACTTAAAGACTAAATCAAATAAGATCTTTGAAACGTGGGCACCCCGTCCCTGAATTTGCTTGATCTCAGTCTGCCCATTAATAGCCAGGCTCTTCCAGCCTCATTTTAATCCCTTTCCTCTGTTTCACTTGACAGAGACTGGAGAGAGTCACAGACACCCACAGATCCAAGCCAATACCCCTGCAGATCCTTCGATAAGGATAAGCTGCCAGCCCCTCCGTGGAGGTTTGTTTAATTAACCCTTTCCTCACAACACCCGCCCCAAGGTTCATGCATTCTGTCACAGACACTCAGGGTAGATTTAAAGGGTTGCTTATCCCTCAACTCCCAGTGACCTCAAAGGAATCTGGGAATACTTATTGTTTCTGACAGCCCATGTATTCAGATTGATAAACACAACCCTTTCAGACAACAAAAGAAGTTCTAGTTTCATTTCAGCTAAAAAGAATGAAAAGCATTCAGCATTTCTTGGTGCCAATTATAGGCACTTTAATTCCAAATTTCAGCTGAAACACTCATTAAAGTGATCTATGTCACCTTATCTTTTCCAGCCAGACAGGTCCTTTGGTATCTGTCTTTGGATCTTTACCTCTTTAACAATTGTTTATATTCAAACTAATCTTGTATTCAGTATCTACCCTCCATCAGACGACTTAGAGTCTAGTTTTGTCCTACCTGTATAAGAGACAATTTTTCAAATACAAACACCACTTTTACATAATCTGTGCTGAAGAAATGACTACAGACACATGCAAAAGAATGCTGCATCTGAGAAATAAATATTTAACTGCATTAGTCAATCTGAAGTAGAAAAAGTAAATTCTGTTTTTACAAAAACCACCATTCTATTCCAATGTCATGAACAAGTGATTTTTTTTCCACTGTGAAATAATTTTCTTTAAATAAGGGGCTGCATATATACTTAGCTAAAATATTTGCCAGAACTGGAATGGCATTCACAGTGTGAGTGCTCCAGTAGATGTGTGCACAACAGGATAAATTCAGCTGCAATATAATGATTTAAAAAAGAATAAAAACAATTAATTCAGAATATGATTATTAAGTTTATTTCAAGTCTGAGTATCACTGCAGAATTCATCCCACTGCACTGACATTATCTAAAATCTGTGTGATGTTCTGTAGTCGCAGCGTGGTATCCCAAAGTCATCTCTGAGGTACAAGAAAATAAAAAGTTACACAGTAACGTCCTTCTCTCTATCAGGATGTTAATGGAGTGTGAACTATATCAAATGAGAACAAGGAAGAACATTTGCTGCAAATTTTACTCAACAGCAGTTCAAGCTATCATACATCAGGAAATGAAAATACGAGGTGAAGAGTACATATTTTATTATTTCAACAAGCTACTCTACTAATGGAATAATAACCTTTCCTCATGGAAAGACATTAGTCTATGCTGACCATACCCTTTCTCTCTCCAAAGGAATGACTGGTGATACAGAGCTGAGTCTCTTTCAGTACCTACAAAATGAACTGTCAGTTGAAAACAACTAATATTCTTCTACTGTATTTCACAGACTTGTTTTACAGCTTCTATTTTATGACTCATAGGTAAAAACCAAGTTCCTGCCGTATTTGAGAAATATTTGTTCTATGACCTTGAACACTAGAGAAGTTATGGGACATTTTTTGTCAAACTTTCATAACATCTGCAGCTACAATATATGTCTGTCCCATCTTTCAGGAATACAGATTGATGCAACTGATCTGCTTATCATGAGTTTTAAGGCAGCAAAGAAAATATTCTTCAGAAAGAAAAAATAAAGGTAATAATAAGGAACGGGTGTTCAGATCTATCAACTCACAATGCAACGTGTTATGTGCATGGGCTTTGGGCTAAGATTCACATCATCTTAAGTTTGTTGTTCAAAAGGCTGACGGAAATATTTCTGGATAACATGGAGTTGCTGAAATTTTTAAGTAAAGTAAAACTCTTACAGCTGTATAAATATTATGAAAGTATATATGTTGCTCTTTTTTTTTTTTCTTATACAGACTTTCAGACCACCAGAGGACTCTAAGTTCCTTCAACTCTAGAGTCAGACCAACAGCAGGTCAGACCAGCATTTCATGCAGGGATGCGAAGTTTCAAGTTTAAGTAACCCTCTACTAAGGGTTCTACTACCAAACAGCTTTTGCACCTCCATTCATGACAAATATAAATAAGGTTGTATGCAGACATATTATGTAAAGCTTAAATTTGGGACTACAACTATGGGGGAGCCCTACTCTTTGCGTCAAAATCTTATGAGCACTTCTGTATTAATACGGATGATTCAAAAATATTCCTATTGCTCCTGTATAGTTTCCATCCACTTTGCAATGGATATAGAGTCTTTATCAACTTCTCCTAATCCCCTTTTGATTTCTCTGCTTTCCGTTTCTCTCTCCTTTCCCACAAGGACTAAATTATCCTGTATTTTTCAAATTAACCTGAACCTGGTATTTTCTACTGCCACTTGCTTCTCCCTCTGATCCCCCCTCCCCTCTGAACATTGTGTATTCGCACTTCCCTTGACGAGCCCAGGTCTTCCTCTCCACCTGTTCAACACAATACTGAAGAAAATGCCTGGCCCCATGCACAGAGTCCATCTCTGTTTTACTTGTAAATAGAGGAATTACATAAGAATGGGGAAGTCGGCTAAAAGAAAACCTAAGAGAGTGATTAAAACACTAAAATAAGTGATTGTGCCAGGCCACTTCATGAAGATAACATATAAGAATTACATGATTAAAAGCACAGCAAGAGAATAAAAATAAAACCAAACCCAAAACCCAAAGGCAGCCTAATAGGTCTCTCTAGTTCTCCATCTCCAAAAGACAGTATGAGAAAGAGAGCAAAGAAAGCCAGCAGACATGAAATATGTTCTTCTAAAGACAAACCACATCCAAAAAGAAAAACAAAACTCATGAGTGGGAAAGGAAAAGATTATATTAATCTCAGTAGTCCAATACAGGGAGTAAGTAAAGCAAAATCATTATACTTAATGGACATTTTTAAAAGTATTAAAGTATTATGAAACAGAAATGAGAAACAACAGAAAGCTTCACTATATAATAAAATGTTGCCAAGTAGTAAAAGCCATTGCACAGAAAAAAACTCAAAGAAAACAAAAAAAATCCCAAGCCATTTAGACTTTCAAAAAAACATTAGCAAAAAGAATTTGCAGGCTGTTCCAATATTAAGATACAAAGAACATGAACTAAAACCTGATGCATTGAACAAAGGAGCAAACATTGAAAGCAACCATTTAGTAACCTCTCCTAATCAGGCTTTAAGAGCTCGAGCATTTTGTAAAATGTTTGAAATATGTACTGACCTACTTTGCATGTTCACAACCAATCTGAAAAAAAAAAAAAATCCTGAAGTCTAGGAGCTGCTCAGTAAAAGCAGGGATTCCTCCTCCATTTAGTGCTGTGATAACTTTGAAAAGTACTGCTTTTCCCCACAAACACTATCTCACTGCAACACCACTAATAATCATTTGAGTTCTGAATTAATCTTAAATATCCTGTTTCTGCCAGAAATGTAATCGCCTCCAGGCCAGAGAGTGCTGTGCTGCTAAAAGCTTAAATCCGCATCGGGCGGCTCAGGGCTCACGTCCGGCTGTCCCGCCGCCTCTCCCTGGGAACGTCAACCAAAGGGAGCAGCTGCTGGTGCTGGGGATGTGCCAGCAGGCAAAGTGGGCACCTCCAAAATCCACAGGCAGTCAACGTACCCCCAAAGGTTAGCCCATCCTGGCCTGAATTATCAGATAGGCAAGAAGCCAACTCACAGATTCAAGGTGTGCGCTCCCTGCTCTCACGCAGACCTGCCCCTCCTGCTGTCCTTCTGCGCTTCTGCCCTTCTCGCAGGGCAGCGGTGAGTCCACCAGGCAGACCTGGCGCTCTGACCCCCTGCAGACCGGTGTTACAGAGGGACTGTGGCACATGCAGACAACTCACAAAAGCAGCAAAGTCAATTTTGAGCTCCACTGATTTCTATATTTTGCCTTTAGGTCAGGCCTGTGTCTCTAAAAATAAGTTTCTAACCTCTACCAGGTGAGTGTTTCTATCAGCAGCACTGAAAAGAGCACTGAATGTGTGTTACCTCAAATCCTGATGGAAATGAACCCAAAGCCTTTCCAGCAACGTCAGAGAGGAATTTTAGAGGGCAACTGAAGGAATAAATATCCTGACATCCTGCAGGACAGAAACCTACTGGGGATTCTGAAATTAAATAGATGACACAGGGGAATAACTATGATCCACCATCTTCTGCAGTCAAAAATGAAGACACTTTCAAACACTTCCAAAACTAATATAAGTGGGAGAAGCAGTTATCAGAGTAAATATTTAGTCTTACAAAACGATTCAATAATGTCTTGGAGTCGATGAAAATTACTACAGCTCTAACAAGAAAGTAAACACTCCTGCCATCTTTCTGAGTAAATGATAGCAAAACAGTGGATTTGAAAGGACAAAATTACCTACTGTGTGTTTTAACAGGAAAACACAACTACAGGGATTCACCTCTGTGGCTTGAGCAGAAGGGGACGGGAGCTGGCCCTGCTGAGCTGGATGCCTACAGATCCACGGGCTGCTGCTCTGCAGAGAATGTGAAATCAAAACACAGAAGATCAAATGTGCTGTACTATTAGCTTGTTATTGTGATGAGAATCCAATATTTTGATTATCCACGCTGAAAAAAACCCCAACCACATGGCCTGGCTAATTTGAGGACCATTTCTCATTTGACACAAAACACAGTAAACCACAATTTATCCTCCCCAAATATATTTTAAGCATCTTTCAAATGATGGACTTCCTTTACTGCAGCACCATTAAAACCTGAAGCACAGGTTGCATCCACATGACTATATAATGCCTGTCTAGACTGAAGATACCAATATCCTAAATAGGCACTGAGTATTTTTTGATCATGAGCTCTGCAAAGTGGGACTGTCACCACATGTCTGCACAGGCAGCGCCTGGCTCCCAGGTTGATCATACCAGACTCGGGCAGTAGGGTTGGGTTTATGTTCAGTGCTGGGAAAACAAAGGTAGGGAACAAGCAAAGGAAGAAGGGAAATTCCCAAGCCAGCTGTTCCTCAGTTCCCAAGAAGCTCTTGTGGCCTTTTTGAAGCCACACATGGCCTTGTACTGAAGCAGCAGGAGGCTCTACTAGCCCTGGCAAGCTCCTAGAAGGGACCCCTGATTAAAACAGTCAAGGACACTTCTATTGTAACATCATTAAAATCCCTGGGCTGTGGTATGGGCTGTTTCTATATATGGGCACAGAATGCAATAAAGAGCAACATTAATTAATTATTTGACACGTGAATGATTGTGCTGCCAGGCACTGCAGGCTTTAAAGCTTTCCTACAACAATCCTCTAACTTCTTAGAAGAAGTTTTACACAGGCATTTCCTCTCTTGAACCTGAAACCAGCTTCAGGACCTACTGCAGGGTTAGTGAGTAGGTGTGTTTTCACATGGCAGTGAAGTTCCAGTCAAGACTAGGGTGGGCTTTATACTGGACATGCTCCGAGTGCTGAAGATTAATTGTTTGTTCCAGAGAAATTATCCTTTGTATTTGATTGTAATTTGATTGGAAAAGGAACAGGAGAATGGAACTGTCAAGATTTACAGAAGGTCAGGAGTGGTATGAAAGCAGATAATTTATCCTTAGCCCCTACCCAAAGCTTGATCCATCAAAACACCTACTATTTAAATATGTGATTGTTATGAGTACCCTATAACTGCAAATATTTTTGCACACATTCACTGAGTTTTCATTTAATATATCTTTCAATGGTTGAATAGGCAAGATGTCACATTGCATATAAAAATAATAAAATCACTTACATGTAATGTTTTTCAGCCACTAAAAAATATTCTTCCTCGTTCTACCTAATGTTTCTCCAATTTTCTCCCTTTTTCAAATTCCAGGAAGCAAAATCAGTAAAAATTTGTGTAATAACAAGCTGATCTTGTGAGACACGGAGCTTCACAGTATAAGATAAAACCCACCAGTATAAGCTTGTTTAAGTTCATCATGGAAATGAAAGCACTAGGAGAACAAAAAACCCTATACCTTTTTCACCTATAGCCAAATATTTAGCTTTTCTAACTTAAAACAAACATTAATCCAGTAGACTTAAGCAAAGTATCAATAAAATAAGGTAGCTACCTTATGACTGAGGCATGTGTTTTGATAGCAACTCTCCAGCTCCTTATTCAGATTCAATTAGACTATCTGGATTTTAACAAATGGTTTGGAGCCTCTTAACAAAATGTCTATATGGAAATACTTTGATATGATTTATTAAATTCAACCTGTTTTTTTCAGTTACAGAGACAACACAACTTATTGAGGCAGCCATGGCCTTCCCTCCAATTGCATAAATGAAATTTTTGAATTTACTGCAGATGATGGGGCAAGGGAGAATCTCTGGAAAAAGACAGTGAATAAAAAGACAGGGAATAAACAGCTGCTGCCAGAACAAATAATCCTGGCTGCAGTGCTTCTGATGGCTGCGGAGGGTTGTGCTGGCAGCCCCAGGCGCCAGAGGCTGGGGCAGCCCAAAGCCCCATTCCTGGGTGTGCTGCCAACCTGCTGTGTCAGCTCAGGCACTGGGTCTTGTAGGGGCTCTCCACTGGAAAAGGAGCATGTAGACATTCTCAAATACTTCTCAAAGCAAGCAGAGGTTTGGCTCGGTTTATAATTAGCAGCTCTTTGAAGCCTTTCTGAGATCTGGAATGTGGAAAATGAGACCAGTGGCCTAAACACTGCAACGTAAGTTGCCAAAACCATATAAACACACATATATACCTCTCGTGCTATTTATCTCATTTGCTGCCATGCACACATACATTTACAAAATACACTTTGTACACATACGCACGCAGATCTTGTCAAAGGCAATTTGGTCTTCAAATAACTTATTTACAGCCACATCTCAAACAGAACTACCCAAGTAAAATCGTGTTTAAAAAATGTCATGTGCATGTTTTGCACATTAGGAGGGATATTTTAACACAACTGTCTTGTTTTGGTCACTCTTCTTTACATTCAATTAGCAAATATTTTTGTTTTACAGGAATATTCTGTAATGCCAATTTAAATATTTTTGTCATTGATTTGGACAAATATGGAAAAATACAAAGCACTGAAGATGGCCAAATGATATACAATAGCTGCTGAGATTTTACATCAGACGGGAAATGTAAATAAAGAAAGATGGCCTAATTGTTAGATCACAGCTGCCAATAATTCACAAATATTAACAGTTCAAGATAGAATAACGTTTGGTGGAAACTAATTTTATGGGTCTGTAGTGACCCCTTTTAACATATTGCAAAGAGTTTCAAATCCTGTTCTCCAAGGAAAGCTTCACAAGTCTCAGCAGAATCTTTACTGCCTTCTAGAATTTCTGACAGAATATTTATTAATCATGACAATATTCATAATACACAGAAGCTTACTAACTTTAATTTTCAATATTCCTCTCTATGTAGCTTGGCTTTGACCAATCATTATATGTCTCCGGTTCTAGTATTTTTTTTCTTGTCCCAACACCATAAAGTGCCTGCTTTCCTCGAATGTTAAATCAAATGCTCATCTATGTTTATTATGAATGACATCCCAGACATTTGTTTCTCTGCTTGCTGGTCTTTATTTAAGTGGACACTTTACAGACAAGCAAACATGACATACCAATGCAGCAAGTTTTCCAGTAATTTTCACTGATTTTAATTTTTAAAATTTTTTTAAATCTTATTATCATATTCCTTTCTTTTCTTTTTTTTTTCTTTTTTTGTACCAGGCTCCTATGTTTTGAAATGTGTTGAATTAGATACTACATCTACAAGTGGCCCATAAAATTACCAAGATAACAGTGAATAGCTTTGCAGTTAGAGGTACTTCTTTCATTAAAAGACCAAATGAAGACATTAATTCACATTAAGCTTTCAAGAAAGAAGAGAGATGGGTATTGCAACATCCACCTTCTGTCTCAGCAGCAATGAACCAGGCAGAAAAAAACCTGATAGTAGGAAAAAACCACAGGTAAAAACGAATAAGGGCATATTTGCAGAACATCAATGTATGCTCATAGTCCTGTCCCACAGCGACAAACTAGAGAGATACAAATTTCTCTCACTGCTGCAGTGGTGTTGAGGTATTTTTTGTTTCTTTAGAGAATAACTTGTGATTTTATTTTAAGCCACAGACAGGAAAGAATCACTAAACCAAGCACTTTTAAAGGCTGCTGCCGACAGCAGCTCTGTCTTAAGAAGAATTTGGCACCTTTCGTTCTCCAGACTGCTTCACATTTTTGTTTGACTTATCGAGGTCATTTTAACACCACTCAGTTTTGTAGGTACTTGATCCTGTCATCAAGGCAACGTATCACAAAGTGAAATCTGTGCAGACCCTTCCACAGGGTTGCTGCTGCCCTGCACTGCAACACATTGTACATAACAGACCAGGAAATCTTCCTTCCATCCTCTGGTACTTGTCCATCAGCATCCAAATATTTGAATTGCAATAATTAGTGGTATACTAACATAAAGGTCACATTATTAATTTTTTTTTCTTTTTGGTTTTGGGAAAACCAGGATAGGAATCGCAGAATCCCTGTCAGTGTATTTTTATAAAATACCCAATAAATGTATCGCAGTCTCACTGGCTGCTGGATCATTTCTTCTGAAAATATGAATAAGCACAATATCTGAATACAAGGGCTAAAAGTATTGACTTTGTTTTTCTGACAAATATTAAAAAAAAAAGAAAACAGAATAATATTCTTTAAATATTACATGACCACTAAAATTTGTATAGCAATATACAGTTGCGCAACATTCATTATTTTATATGGATCTTCTGGCTAATGTGCAAGGTTAATGCTAACTAACATTGCATTAAATTTCTTTGAATTAACATTCATAAAACAAAGCAAAAAAATTTAAAACTCAAAAATAAAAAGGTTTTACCACTATTTCTACTATTAGTTCATAGGATTTGCAAGATCGCAATTGATGTTTTTTTACCTATCTTACATAGGGTCAGTTACAGCATTAATATTTAAATTCAGTATTAGGAAGGAGACAGAGACTGGACCTGTCAACAATATCAATGCCACCTTATTTCACATTCTATAAATGGAAACAGCAAGAAATATTTGAATTCACTAACACATATACAACAACAATGCTGAATGAACCAGAAGACTGTTTCCCTAGAAAGTAACATTTTCACCAAACCAAAAACTCAAATAATTTGGTTGCTTATAGTAAACCCCTCACCGGTTACCATGAGGCAGTGTTGCCAAAAATTGGCTCATTTATGGGTTCAGCCACAAGAATTCAACAGAATGAGCAAACAAATCCTGCCCCTAAACATGAAGCTTTGTATTTCTTAAGCCTCTGCACCATCACCCTTTTGGTACATTAATGCAGACGGGAAGGGTTGCTTCAGTCTCTGTTGAATTACTGGCACATTTCTCAGAAATGCAGCCTTGGTGGGCAGTAGGATATGGTAAGGCTCTAAGTGCCCTATAACTCAGTGTTCAACAGGGGGGAAACTCTCTAAACCAGCAAACTAATATAAATTCCTGCCCAGCAATCATATACCCCTAAATCAATACATTGTGTTCTAACAAAAAAATAACTTAAAAAAATTTGCAGTAACAGCATTTTTTTCTCTTTGTATTGCCTGTTTTGAGAATTTCCCCATGGTAACTTGCTCTTCTTCTCTCGGTCAATATGATACATCCTGTTTCAATTCAGCAGATGTTTCCTCTTATTCTTTTCTCTAAGATTCATTATTTATTCTACATTAATGTGTACTGCATTGCATCTGCCATCTGCTAACCTAGGCACATAAAATATCAAAATTCTTTTATACCCAACTGCAAGGTCCTTCAAAACTTAGTGCTTCTCCTAACCGAGTTCATCCTCCTTTTAGGGATAAATCTTGGAAGCACTGCCTGTGCTTGCACCAGCCCCCAAGGCCAACCCATCATTTCTTAGGATTCCAAACCTGCCTACTAAGGACAGCATCACTCTCGTGCTTACCTTCATCATTTCTCAGAAAAAATGAAATGGAGCAGCACAGCTGTGAGAAACACTCATATGTGTCAGAACCACCAATACAATAGGAATATGAATAGTATTAATGTCTAGATGGATAGCGTATGTACACAAACGTTTCCAGCTTATTTTAAAAGCCTCTCACGTTGTGTCATGTCTGGAGTCCACAGGCTGGAGTGAGAACCTGAAGCGAGATATAGGAATGGATTTGTACTCTGATAATTATTTAAATTTAAAATACAGGAGCAGTCCTGGCAACAGATAATGGCACAGAAAGACTCTTCCACTGATTTCTAAGCCCCTTAATCACTTAATTCCTAGAGCACTTAATTTAGAGTAGGGTTGAAATTCTCTCTGGAAAAGAAAAGCATTTTACCAAAATCTCACTTCCAGTGTAAGAAATTAAATCACTGTGTTCATGAAGCAGCATTTATGATAAACTGCCCTCCCCTGCTTTCCTCTATTAGATAGCAAAACCTGTAAATGCCAGATGATCATCTTATCATCAGCTATCCTAATTTCTGGCTTTCCCCCAGCAGGCTTCCCTGTATTTCAAGAGCTGCATCTCCCGTTTGCACCCAGAGCATATGGATACCAATTTTAGGTGACTCCTGTTGTGATGATTCATCTTTCTGGACTTTCAGGGGAGAGAAGTGGGGTGGGTGGCCAACACGGATGACACCTCCATGTTGTATTTGTTCCAAATGTTAGGTAGGAAGACAAATGCACAGAGAGAGGGCTTCCCGAAACCAGGCACTCACTTTTCAATTCATTAAGTCTATTAATGAACTTCCCCTGCAGTTTGTCATCTCATAAGGTCTAACTCTGAATTCAGGAGTTCCTTCAAGGCTGAGCAGGACCTTCTCCTTAGGAAAGACAACCCACAACTACCAGCCACTTCTTGCCAGACCTTCAGAGCACTTCTGGTCATTGCATGGCACTGAACAGCAGCATGCTCCAGAGCTTTGTGAAATCAAACATAACAAGAAAGAGGTTATCACCTCCTGCTGCTATAATTAGAGTCACTTAATGCTTCTCCCCAGAGGATCAAGCAACAGGGAGCAGTCAGTGAGCTCTGGATGAAGAGTAACATGCTACTCATTGAAGAGCAGCAGCTTTCCTGCCATCCCAGTGTGTCAGCAGGACCATAAATCAGAGAGAAACTGCAGTCTTTCAGTAGACCAGGGAGCTCTCATCACTCACAGTTCCTCAGGTACAAACTCCACTTTTGGTTGGAACCACCACTGCATAACACCTAGTAACAGGGAGAAAAACTCCACAGAAGAGTTTCTCCACAGCAATCACAGGCAGTACATCCTCACTGATTCTGGCAAAATACTGTTTGGACTTAGTACATTTTGGTAGGTTAAAAAACCCAATTGTCAATTGTGTCAAAGGATAAGGAATCAGAGCAAGTTTCAAATCTTACCCTTCTACTTTTCATGAGACTGTTATGTACATGGTCAAGCAGAACCCAGATTCACAACACAAAGACCAGGGGAAAGAAATGGCACAAAATAGATCTTAGTATAAGAGGGAAAGTTTTGATATTAAAGGCCAGAACTTACATAAGCGGGGAAATATATCTTTTCATATCAGACAAGATTTATCTCCTAAGTAATGAGGCATAAAAACCTGAATAAAGACATGTAGCAGACAGGTGTGACAATATGTGGAACTTTCTGTCATCAACCACAGCACTTTGTCTCTTTCCAAACAGAACCCAGGGAAAAGTCTTCTATCTGTCAGCATTCCAGAGCAATCTATTAACCAATGGGATGAAGACAAGCACCCATATTTCTTCTTTTCATGTTCACTGAATCCTCCACTTTAATTGAAGATGCCTTGGATAAAACAGAAGTTTGAAATTTGTCGTATTAAACTACACCTCAGCCATAGGCCATAAAGAATGACTGATTAAATTAGTACTTAATTCCAAGCCATGCTATAGACCTGTGCACATTATCAGAAAATGAGCATACTGTAGAAAAAGTTGCTTTTCACTACATAATACTATATGTGATTTTCTAAAAATTGAGTCCCTAGAGAAATTAAACATTACCTTCTTTTCACTAGATGAAAATTAAACCTTCAGTTTTACCCAGGTATCTGAATTAGTATATCTACAATTTTGCACGATTCAGGTAATAGCAATCATCAAAACTAAATAAAGACACAACATGTTTGTCCCAAGAAGCCACTCAATTATCCCTTGCTGCCAGACTCTTGCCCCCGTTCTGTCCTCCCTGCCTGTGGGGCTGTTTGGGGATGTGGTCAGCGTCCAGGATCAAAGTAAACATGCAGGGAGAAAAAAAGGGGTCAGTGCAGAATTGCCTCTCTCATCATCCAAGAGTTTGCTTACAGCTGTCTAGTCCAAAACAACTGTTCTTTTATAGAAGATGCATAACAGGTTTTAGCACACCTACCCACCCAATGTTTTATCTCAGCAGACATCTTTCTGGCATATAGCCCTCATTCCTTGTCTTGCCAAAAGCAATCCTCACACCCCCACCCCCCAGCCCTGCCCTAAACGTTTAAGTTTACAGACTCTCATGATTTATGTTAGAGGTAGAACACCTGAGCAGAAAATGAAACATTTATAGACTACTTCTGAAAAGCTTCAGATAGAAGCAAAAATACCTCCACTTCTCAGCACAGCAAACAACCGCCAACACCTGTTCCAAGAATTAGAACCAGACTGGTTTTGTTTTTTAATACATAGTCCAAATACAGTTTCTACAACCCAAGAAAGATAGATGTCTTAGCAATACGAAGAATTTTTAGTGAAGCTTCATTGAAGCTGCAAGTGTTTGTTGACCTAGAAAGTACAGAGAAAATTACTCGTGTATCACCTACATCCTGCACTTTATCCATGGAGCATAAGTTTCCCAGAGGCTCTTTACTCCATCATTCAAAATGCAAAAAACAGAGTTTTCCAGAGGTCCTAGTAGGATTTGAAATACCTGATTTAAATGGTCAAATGATTTCCAAATAAACAACAAATGGACAGAAACATTTCAGGGGAAGAAA
The DNA here is from genome assembly GCA_013400915.1 of Pardalotus punctatus. NCBI lineage: Eukaryota > Metazoa > Chordata > Aves > Passeriformes > Pardalotidae > Pardalotus > Pardalotus punctatus. The sequence continues at coordinate 539,629 of VZTX01008022.1, forward strand.
CGGTGGCTCTGGGGCACAAAGTAAATGAAGGCGCAGCAGCTGGCAGGTGTACACAAGTGACAGAGGGAGATTCAAGTATGAGCTATGGCAGAGAATTCTACACAGAGTCAGTAGAAGAGTGACTTTTCCAGACACTTCAAAGAGCAGAACAGATTCTCCAGTTTGGAAGCTCTTGAATATCTCACCCAGTTAAAGCCTGGCTTCTGCTCCATGAAAGTTTCAGCAACAGTAGTTGAACACTGCCATGCTGCAACGCTGGCGAGCTGCAAGGGGAGCCTCGGACTCAGCCTGCACTGCTCTTCCCAGACTGGAAAGCAAAGCCAGAGGCAGACACGGGTTCTGCTTCAACCTCTGTCATGACAAAAAGGGAGGCAATCTCAAAAGGATACAAGTCTAGAACCCTAAAATGAGGAAGTGCCCCCCAGTTACATGTCAAAGGAACTGATCATCACATTAATTTGGACTGGAACCTCTCCAATGAAATGGGCAGAACAGTACCACCAGTAACTGTGGAACAGTAACGGTTCAGCACTGCCCAGAGACAACCACTTATTTAGAAAAAATAATTTTCTTCCTCCTGAAAGTAGCAATTGCTTTCTTTTGCTTTATAACAGGCATGACAGGATATTACACGAGTTAAAACTAAGCTAATATAGTTACAGAACATTTATGGTTTAATGGCTATCCCAAAAAACATAAAAGAAGGTTGCTAAAGCAGAATTATCTCTGCTGGGTGCTTGTGTAATTTGACATCTCTGCTTTGCCTCTTGCACATCACCTGCTGTAGGGTAGGTTAGGCTGGTGTTTGTACTACTGGATGCAACACAGGACCATAAAATAGGCACACAGGGAACCCGAACCAATTTTGCCATGGGAAACTTCACTTCAATATTCCTTGAATTGTTATGATTTTTAACAGTATAACCTTAAATTTGCATTAGTGCAATTTCCTGTTTTGAAATATGTAGTCCTTTTACAGCTTTACATGTTTTCTTGTAAACATCATCATTTTTATCATTCCTCAGGCAACCCATCCCTCCCAGCCTTCAAGCATCAACCTTTAACAATGGGCCCTGTATTTGCTTTGTTACTATTCAGATTTATCATTTCATGAGCATTTAGGCCCAAGGCACCATCTCAGCCAAATATCCATTTACTTATGGTCTACAAGAACTTGTAAGGCCTTGCCTGGTGTGCAAGGGAGCACAGAAATTGTTTCAAATATATTCAGTGCTGGAAAGAAGAATACACCCATTTCTTTAATTTCTTTAGTCTGATCCACAACTTGCACCAAACATTTTAGAAGGGCTAAGACTAGAGTGGTTATAATTAATGTCATAAATTTTAAAGAGTTGTATCATACTTACGATCATAGATTGTAATCTATTATTACAGTTGCACATGATAAAAAAGTGAATTTCTAATAGATGTTTTCTTAAATGTTATGCATTGCCAAAAATAACACCTGATCATCACAAACTTGCATTTAAGGGGTTTTTCAGAAGATGAAGGTTTACTGAAGTGTAAATAAATAAAGGTTTTCCTTCATCATTTTATTCTGCTTTGATAACTTACATTTCTCATCTTGAGTAGAACAGATCCACTAACACACACATGAATGAAGACGAGGGCCATAACACGCAATGTTTATGAAGTGGTTTTTTTATGTTTTTACATAATTTGCAGGGTAAAAAAAAGAAAGACTGAAAGAGCCGTGGAGTAACCCGGCCACAACACACCTGCAATTGGGAGAGTACCAGATAAAGATAAGCTAGAATTTTGTCTCCAAAGCTCTCAGTGGAAGATATCAACATGTTAACATCCTTCTAGTCCAAAAACCTTCCTTTTTAATTGTCATGATTCATCAGAAGAAGCAGGGAATTGTGTAAGGAGATGTGGTAGCAAGGACACAGTTTTCACTGTACAGATCCATGAGAGTTTAACACATTTTTTCTCATTTGCTTTTTTCAGAAACAGCAGACAGAGACTCCTTGGAAGACCTCACTTGAATGAGATTTAGTGGGATGGAGTTACCTATCATGGAGAATATGACAAAGCACAATATGGCAAAGACAGACCTTTGGAAGAAACACTAAATAGTTTAGCCAGCTGTATTATGATACTAATACAACCTAACAGTCCTCTTTCATGCACACTTCATTCCCACCTTGCTCCACATTACTGCTGCCTTCATCTTCCCAGCCCTCTTCACTCCCTCGCTATGGAAACACCTCATCAAGAACTGTGCAGCAGCTACCTTCACCCAGTTCTTGGGTCACACCACTGCCATCATCAATACTTTGGCTTGCCTCATTATGCTCGTTAAGATAAAGTTGTTACTTCTCAGAGGCAGCGGCACAGGGGGAGATCAGAGGTGAGCACGCCAGCCCTGTATCCCAGCCCTGCTGGGTGGTTGCCCCTGGGTTCTCACCTCAGCAGCCGCCCTGGTGGGGAAATCCTCCTGCCCTGAGCCAAGGCCAAAACCAGCTGGGCTATGGGAGATGCTGGCAGCAGGTCTGGCAGGGGAGGGAAGATGCTGTAGCTGTGCTGACCAGTAACTATTTTTTTTCGCACCAGAGGCTCTGGAGGCCACCTCAAAGTGGATCAGAAGCAGCAAGTGGATCTAGACTACCTAGATGTCTTTCCTCCAATTTTCACAACTTGTTTAGCCTGTTTTGTCCACATGCAATCATTACTTATTTATTATATAAAGACTGTCAAATATGGGGCCTTTGAGGAGGAAAAAAAACGGAGTTTGTACTGCTGACTGACCTACATTCCCATGAATAAAGTTTCTCTTCCTTTCAAGTTGTAGTAGGAAGAAATATCCACAAAGTATACTGTGTTTGGGGAAATAAATTCAACTGATTCTCTATTCCCATACAGCTGGGTTTTTTTTCTGAGGTTGTTTTTACATAGGCATTCTTTTCAATGTAGTTCTGAACTGGAGGACATTATTTGCTGAAGAATTCCCTTCATAATTTGAATTTAAATAATCTAATAGATCTGAAGAATAAATAATGGTGGATGTAATTTAGGGTACCTAAAGAAAAAAGTCTGCATCAGGAGCAGCAAAGCAGGATGCTCCCATGCTATTGCCGCACTGCTGGGACAGGAACTGTCTCTCCATCCACAAATACAGTGCTCTGATACTGCGGAGGCATCTTTTGTAGCCTGTCAACAAAGCTAGCAGTCCCTGGCCTGTGGAGTTAAAAATATCCCTGTTCTAAAACAAGTAATTCTTTGACTTTCTGAAATGCAGAAGCAGGAGGTTTCTCTCAATGAGCAACCTTTAATACCACAAGAATCTGTCCAAAGGGTGACTCACTAGATGATATTTTTGAAAGCATCAGGATAGAAATTCAGAATATTAACTTAATAATCTTGTTTACTGAACTCTGGTATAGGGTTTGTGTAGCAGATTTTTTATTCTCTGGTTTACTAATTTTTTATGGTTTTAAATACTAAAATATTTGTTAAACACAATTCATGTATACCCTGTTCTACGAGTAATTTATCCTGCTTACATCATCCTTGAAAGGTTCTTCTGACACAAGTGTCTGATCACTAGTCCAACAATATCCAAAGAAGGATAGGATAACTCCTACGAAATCACACCTTTAACATCATTGCAGACTCCATACACTCACACATAAGATTGCATAGGGCAAACCTGGTTTTCTCTAACAGCCAGTTGTGTCTACACCATAAATTTTACCTGGAGGGCCAGTGTGGGGAAACCCATCTATACATTGGTTTTTTACTGCACATATTAAGTGAGTTTTAAAGAGGCAATAATGCTACTGGACAATTACATTTTTTATTTTCCTTAAGTAAGGTATAAAAAACAGGAGCAAGTTTACTCCTTCTTCCCAGTCACCTTCTATAAGAATTTAGTTATCATTGTGCTTCAAATTACCTATTTTTTGTAGGCCTAACTTTATTATTCTTTTTTTATTATTATTTGAAACCACTCCCTTATTCTTCCTTTACCACTTTTAATCTTTTTCCCTTTTTCTCTGTCTATCACAATTCTTGTGTGCTAATTTCTCACTTCAACTGAAATTAACTGGTTTCCTGGAAATACGTTTCTATCCTAAGCCTTTTTGTCCCAGGCTACTATGAAGGGAAAGTGATAACAAATTAATTGCATAAAACTTTATCACTGATCTCTGATCTGTCCTCTCTTTGCTTGGAGATGGACAAAAATCTTGCAAACCACATTCCTACAAACTAAATCTAATTTTTCTTACTTAACTTTTCATCAGAGTGATAATCTGACATATTATCCAGCTAAAAAACTTTTTGATAAACAGATCCTAATTTTGCTCATACATTACTTCCCAATAAAATATATTTACATTTTACTTTTTTTAAAAGTTAATATTATTTATAAAAAATAAGCACATACAACTGATAAAACATAAACCCTAACAGGAAAACAATTTTTGCAATTCTTGGTTAATGAAATTTTATTGGTGAGACTTTAGGAAATCAGCAAAATCATCATTTTGTTCACAGACCCTAAGGGAAAAATACATGTCCTGAGTGTGATCTGTACATCAGGTTCAACTATTTCAACTAATACATTATCTGTTCAGATGGGCACAATATCTAAATATCATTTCAAAATGTGATGCCTCAAATTATTTCTTTTGGTGATAGGTGTATTTACCTACATTGCAAAGATTTCACAATTGAAACAGAAACATTACGGCAAGTAATCTTACCCTCAACTAACAAATTGTCTGAGTGAATCACAAAATAACTAACTGATTCTACTACACATTACTGGCTGTTGGACAAGCATGGAGACACACACATTTCATTTGTTTCTCTTTTTGATGTTGGTTTTAGTATCTGTGGGCACCAGTGCAGGAAAATGAGAAACTTCTGCAGAGCAGGAATGCCCAATCTGCACTGCTGCTTTTCTTCTTGACTTTTTCTGGTTTAAAAGAACTGTGCCAGCACCACTTACTCCTTTTTACTTGTCATGACCTGGGCAAGGAAGGCCGAGTAAGACTGCTCTCCCATGGCAACAAAATAGTTAATAATGGGAAAGAGCAAATCATTTTCCTGGACACTCTCAGTGTGCACTGCTGAGAACAGAGGACACAAAACAGGCTGGGTGCAATTCGAATTATGTCCATTTGCCAGTGCTGGTATACTCACTCCACTGAAAATCCCTTTTTCCCATCCGCCATTTTCTCCTTTTCCTTCCTTCCCACACATGCAAATGATAACACTTCCAAGGCCAAAAAAAGGCATAGCCAACCACTTCCTTGGTAAACATCAGAGGAACCAGGAATATCAACTCAGAAATGTAGCCAAGATATGCCTCACTTGGCTATCTCCTAAATAAATTTTAAAAAGTTAGGAAAAGAGGAAAGATCCCCATGGGCCCTGAAGACAAGAGATCTCAGAGGGGAAAGCAAGGGGTCCCCATGGCCTGAAAGGGGACAGCTGCACACACCATCACATGGGATTTAGTAGATTAAGCCAGTGACTTAACAAAGAAACTATTTAGGGAAAGTCTGGAGTTTAAGGAAAGACTGGAGGAAGCACTTAGTGCCACGGTCTAGCTGACATGGTGCTGTTGGGTCATAGGTTGGACTCAATGACCTCAGAGGATTCTTCCCAACCTAATTGATTCTATGATCCTGTTTAAAAAACCACTAGACAGAACCAGTTGAAGCACACAGTTACTTCAGCTTTCAATAAGGCATGAGTGATGACCAATAACTCTCTGATGAGACAGGGGAAGCCACAAAGTCATCACATGCCAAGAGATCTCCTGAGAGTTTGGACATAGCAGGAAGAAAAAGTGCCAAGAAAAAAAATTATGAAGGTGAAATTTAAAACCTACTCAAGTTGTATGACAGACTAATTCACTCGTTATTCAGAACTACCTAATCTCCTAGGCACTAAAACTCAATAGGTGACTCCTTACTTCATGTTTGCAGGAAAAGTTCCCTGTGCATTAACCTTAATCACTCACACATATGCTTATGGTAGACAGGCATCTGCTGTGCTCCAAGACATGTAGGTTCCAGCAAACAGCTTAGGTCTGTTAAAAACACTGGAAACCAAGATGTGGCCAATGCCGCAGTAGTGGCGGCAATGGTGGAAGCACACACATGCATTTTATGCTTTCAGCTACTGGGAAGTATTGGATATGCATTTTAAAAGCAGGAACTGTCTTGGAAACAGGGAGTGGGCAGATAAACACTCCAATCCCTACCTTCAAGCCTGGCTCCACCTTTACTTGTTCCATCACTGTTGAGTTCTTGGCTGCAGCGTGACTCCAACTCAACTTAAAGAGTGGACACTGCTTGTAACTTCACTCCCTTGTGTGAGCTGAGATGCTCACACAAGATGTGGCAGGCTGATATTCACATCTGCATCTCTCCTCTGCGGTATTTGTGGTCCTTACACAATTGACATGCCAAGGCAAACAGCTACAGGAAGCAGGCAGGATTTCCCATTCCGTGTCTGCAGGGATGCAGGTCTCCAACAACTGCCCAGACAATGCAGGCTGGGCTGGATGGGAGAGGATCACCCTCCTGGAAAAGCCATCCAAAATTCTGATCAGGCAGTGCCTAGAAGAGAGCATAACCTAAACAAAATGCCATCCCGAAGGATGTCCATGCAATCCCAGGAGAGCCAAGAGACAACATCTTAATATTTAGTTATTTTAACATCTGGCACAGATGTTAGTGTTACTTATTCCTGCTCACTCAAAATTAATGTGTGCTATTTCATAATGTTCTTGAGGGGGAATTAACTTTTTTGATATTTATTATTAAACATGGAATAAAGCTGAGAGTCTCTGAACTACTTTAGCCACAGAAACTGACTGCTTGCATTCTTTTCTAGGTCACTAAGAATATTAATTAGGAATCCCATAAACATGAAACATTGATTTTCTTATTCAATGCAGATTTTGAGTTTTCAGAGCAAAAGCGTACAATTAGTTAACTGAACAATGATTTTTCAATTTCTACTGAGATTGAGATATAATTACCAAATGCAGTGAAAAGAGGAAAGTAAAATTGTTTAAATTTTTATATCCCTATCACCCTGCCAAAGGAAACCCCCTTAGTTTTACTAGTAAATGTAACCTATAAGAGGACTAATGAGGGAATGCAAGCACATAAAAATAATAGTTCTTGTCTTCATACCTGCATTTCAATCAATGTCAGTCAATGTCAACCAATATATTGATCTTAAACAATCAAAAAAACACTACCTAAATAAGCAGGAAAGACAAGAAAACACTTTCCAAAATTCTCATTTTTCACCTTGTTTTCATGTGTTTAACTGTGTAAGTATTCAAGAAGAAAGAGGCCTTGCTTTCAATTTCTCCTAATATTTGTTTTATAAAATACCTTAAAAACTCCTCAACCCATAAATTTATAAATGACTAGTCCTGTTAAATTTGCATAAACTGGGAATTTGAATAATGGCTGAAGAACAAAAAAAAAATAAATCCAGGATGCATATTCCCTCCCCGTGGCATGGATTGAGTTACATTATCTGCAGCCTATTGAAAGTAAATCATGGAAAATGGGAGATAAGTTTCATCCAAGTTGAAACTAAAACTTTTACTAAAAAATAGATACAAAAAAAATGAGTTCTAGCTTAATCTTCTTTATTCTGCTGGTAGAGTTTCCATCCCTAATGCAAGTGAAAAGTCACTGCACGTGCACTGAGCCTCAGGAATTGCACTGATGAGGCATAAGTCCACTGCGGAATGTTAATATCTTTTACTTCTGTTTTATTAATTTTACACTGCAATCTTTTATGCCTACTTACATTTATTTACAAGTTATTTTCAAATTTGAAGCTTAATAAATTAAAAATATTTGTATCCTTATAACAAATGCATTGTTAAACATAACAAATAAGAACCCCAGCACTGGAGAGTGCAGGAGTAAAGTCACAGTAATTAAAGCACACTGACAGAACAGTGCAAAATACCATTTATGCACTTCAGTGAGCCACAGTTCTATGTTAAAAGACAGACAAATATACATGGCCAGTCCTCAAAAGATGCTCAAAGGAATAGTTCAGCTCCATTTATGTCACCTGTCAGACTCAGAGTCTGGTTCAGTCAATTTCAGTCAGAAAAATGAAATGTGTAGGATATTTGAACATGCAGATGCAAGGTGTAATTTTATTCAGTAACTGACACTCACTTCCCAGTGTTCTCAATCAAACCATGGGGTTTTTGTTACAATCCAAACTTAACAGTGTAAAAAGTTCTCCTTTCTTGTGAGAGCAGAGTGAATCCTGTTACCAATACAGATAATGCTGGGGTGTCTTCCAAGGAATCAGTTGCAACTCTGCTCTCCAGAGATGCTCAGCATGAAGGAGCTTTATCACAGGACAACAAATGTGAAAAACTTCCCTTGAAATCATTGATAATGAAACTCTCACCATCCCCAGGGATTCATGATGAGAACTTAATTCAGAGAGGTCTTGTGAATTCAAATTCGGAGAGGTTTCAAATATTTAGTCCCTGACAAACACATTTTTAAATGTTTTTAATTCAAATATGCATTTACTTCACATGGGTGAATACTTCATGTGACCTAATTTTTGCTACATGTTTAGCCTGCTGGCTGGTTAGCATCAGATAAGAAACAATAAAGTATATTTGCATTGTTTAATATATTTTCAGAGTACTTTCTTTCTCTCAGAAAATAACAGAATAATTGCATGTCCTTGTGCATCACAGAAATAGATAACATTTGGTATATGAGATTATTAAACAGCTGGGAAGTAGAACATCCAAAATCCCAATTCAATGAGCTGTTTAAAAGTTGTCCTTTAGCTTTAAATAGAAGTGTTGGAAGAGACTAAAATTCACGTTCTCAACACTTGCTAAATCAGGCTTACCTGACAAAATTTATTGCCTCTACTATCAGAACTGTTATTACCACCAGTGAAAGAACAACTGAGATCTCAAACTACAGCCTTTACCTGTGCCAAAATACAATTGGTGACCTATTCAGAATATTTCAGAAGTGCAACTGAAAAAGCTATGCCATTGCTAGGGAGCCTTTTTACAAGAAGATTTATGGCAAGTATGAAAGCTCATGCCATTCTTTTTCATCCATTTCATCCATTTTTCCTTTTCTTGGAGGCAAGATAAGCAGCAGCTGATGTGGAGGGGGGCTGTTGCCATAGACTAGAAGAAGCTGCTACACCTGATGCAGAGAACTGAACTGATACTGTTATTCTCACCACCCCCTCCCCACACGTTTTTTAAGGGGCATTTTTCATGACACCAAATCAGAAACATGTAAACATGAATAGCTGATACCTATATTCTAATTAATTCATCGATAACATGGACTAAATACCAATCCAGTCATGAAGTACTTCCTGAAATTTAAGAGTACTTCAAGAGTAGCTAGAGAAAGAACATTAATCTTTTCAGATTATGTCTCTATATACTATGTAAACATATCTTTAACAGTAGCTTCAGTAATTTTTACTGAATTCTGATGTAGTGATATCAATCACACTTTTAAAAATATATAAATAACATAACCATAGCTATAGTTACAGACACAGACAGAGATAGCCCCAGCCATCCAAGCAGCCATCACATGAGATTACTAAATCTGTTCAAACACTTCAGAGAAGGACAAGGCACTTTGCTTTAACTTTAAATCTTGTGTGTTCTTCAAAGGCTTGTTTTGAGATATCAACTAATCAGAGGCTTCTCTCTTCAAGAGGTCAAATAATTGCTGTCCCTCATCATCTGATTTTTTTTAATAATTTCTTATACTTGTATATGTGTCAGATACAAACTACCCAAGGCTTTACTGAAGGTACAGAGCACAATGACACTGAACAACATCTGCAGTATTTTACTGTTCCCCTAAATGTCTGAACAAAGAAAACCCCATGGAAGGAAAAACAGTTTAGGTTGGACCACTTTATATTTCTCCCTCAAAAACAAACAAACAAAAAAAAAAACCCCACACAAAAAAAACCCCCTACATGCACATTCACTCAGTGTTTGCTTTCTAATCTCCTCCTTGTAACCAGAAGGAAAACCTGCAGATGAGATGTTCATTGCAGCTAGGTTAAGCAGGGGGACTCAGAGTTGGCTGAGCTTCACTCTTTTTCTGAAGAGACACTTTTCCAGTTCCTCTACCCATCTCCCTTTTATTCCCAGCACCCTCTTTTAAGTGGTTGTTTAGATACTTTTCCTCGATGTTTTCCTTATGCCTTCCAGACTGTGATCAAAGGCCCTGCTGCATCCCTTAGCAGGCAGAGTCATTGCTCTCTTGGCTGCTGCTGCTGACAGCAATGACTATGGGTGCCTCTGAAGCACTGAGAAGGCAGCAGAAAAGTTGATGTGAGAGGAGAGGATCCACTGTTAAAACAAAAAAGCTGAAAAATAATACATGTTTAGGATACCACTACTGCTTCTTCCGTGGCCTCATTGTACTTATTCATAAAACTCAACAATATTGTCACCAGATAACCTCTGAAAGCTGAGGAAGATCTTCTGCTAAAGACAAAATCAGTGCAAATAATTATGAAAAATAAAATACTGCCTTTCTCTGGATGCATCCTATCTGTTGTCACATTCAAATAGCAGTTTTTTAAACACAGCCTTAAAATGTCATTTCTGCCCCTGCTGCTTGCTCTGCGTTTGCGTGCTGTCATCCAGCAGCTCCCTAATCTCCCACCCGAAGTTGGTCTGTAGTTCTGGAGCTCAGCTCAAGAGGAGGTGGCTTGGCAAGCATCTGCCTTGCTGCTGAAACTGGGGTAGCTCCCTAGTGAGAACAGAAGAGAACAAAGGAGCCTGTAATTCTACAAGAGGACTACAAGGAAACACAGGAAGGAGCTCATTCTTGTTTGGAAAAAAAAAAAAAAAAAATTCCGATCCAAACACTGAATTAACATGATTAAGCAGTTTCTTTGTTGCAGCACAGCAGTCAGAGCAGCAACACAAACAGGCCCCAAGTGAGGCAGGCAATACATATCTTGTACACATACACAGACACACACACACAAACACATAAAACTTACCAGTGCTACTTTGCGCTTTTGAAAGCAGAAAAAATAACAAGTAGTCCTACCAATGAGACTTTCAAAAGAGCATAAATAACTTGTGTGTTCAAACTCCACAAAGTTTCAATGAAGTTAACTGCCTTACTTCTCTTGAGGCTTCTGTAACCCACACAGTTACTCAAAAACTTACTGGAGATTAGACAAATCATTATGATAAATGAGGACCAATTCAGAAATATTCAGGAAAAAAACAAAATCATTACGATATTGAACTCTACCTTGAGATACTGAAAACAAATTACTGCTGAAATTCAGAGCTAATGTGGAAGCTCTGCATATTGTGTACTCACATGTCAGGGCTTTGGCAGAAGGTGCACCAGAAAGCTGTCCCTGTCCACATCACCTATTAATCAGCCAGATTCGTATGAGAATGAGAAACCATCCAGTGAGACACAAAGTTCCTGAGACTGCATTTTGCCTTTTTCCTCAGCAGAAGAGGATGAGTAACTGCAAAATCTTGTCATTCCCCCTCCTGTTTCTACCACCACCATTAGGACTTTGCAAATGAAGACTTAGTGTGTATAGATTTAATCTCCACTGGGCATTTGCTTTATTCCCCTGACTGTTCTTACAAAGCAGACACAGTGAAAGTGACTGCTGACTCCTCTGTCTGGGCATTAGCTCAGAGGCAGCAGCGACCAGGTCAACAGACACAAGTTATGCACCAGCAAACTATTGTGCCACTTCCAGAGTAAGGCCACTTAAACTGCATCCGCTAATCCCATAGTTTTGCATGCCCAACCCAGACAAAGCAGGCGAGGCTGCACCCAAATACCCTCCTTCCCTATAGATATAAAGAGGACTTTTCTTTCTAACCCCAGGGATTGGAGTCCGTTGTGCAGCTTCATTTGATGCTGTCTTGTTTCTCTTTCTGAGAAAATTAGTGCTTACAATGTGCCAAATAAACTTCCTCCATGCATAAGTACAAGGGAGATTAAAAAAAACTGAAATGGTCAAAATATTGTCTCATCCCCATTGAATAAAATCTTCCTGTGCTGCACAGAAAGCATTGCTGGTAAGAGTGACTTCCCCTGCACTCCCTTCCCTGACATTCCTGACAGCTCAGGTATATTAAACACTTTAAATTACTAAAACCTTCAGGCACCCTGCGGACAATCCATGCTGCCTCCGTACCTCATAGGTCATATACTTAAAAATCTGTAACAAAGGCCAGTAAGTTCTCAATGAAGACATTCCAAATATCCAATAAAAATGAAAGATTGTGGAATGGCATCCAGAATGCTCCTTGTCCTCAGGGAGGCAAGGTCAGCATGGGCCTTCCCTCGCTAAACACACTGTGCTTTCATAACTCTCATTTATACAGACTATATGAAATCACCCGCTTATGAGATTTAAAACCCACATTTCTTCTTAACCAAAAACATAAGTGGAGTAGAGATGCAAAGAGTTCTTACTAGCAAATGATAAAGGCACTCATCCATCACAATATATGCAGGTTTATTATTAAAATGTTCAAAGATTAAGAATTGAAATAACCCGTTACACTATTGACATCAATTAAGTATCTAAACTCAGTTTCTAGATGCTACATGGAAGCACATACTCACAGAGCACCCTGTCCTAGTTTCCCTAGGATGCCTATATTCAGGGAGTATCTATATTCACCTAAAGCGATGCAATAGGACTATTTCAAAGTGCAGGGCTTTGAACAATTTTTAATGTGTTACTCAGCTGCACTGTAACAGATTATGGAAATAAAGGGGACTTGCAGCAGGATTGAACAGGAACACACACTTGAGGCATGAGGCTGTACACATATGGCCGCAAAAAAACCTAATTTACACAAGATACTACTCGTGCAACAAAAATACATAAAATCCTCTAAAAAAAACTTGCTTCAGTTTTCAGTGGATATGGCTAGGAAAGGTAAAGAGGTTTGTTCAGCTAGGATTCTCTTTTCTTCTTCCTTACTAACTAGTGTAACCAATTGTGCCTTGCCATGGAGGAAGGTTACAGAGGCCATTTCAAAGGGGAACAAAAAGACTGAGGGACAGAAGGACCCCATTATGCAGCTAATGCCTCACACTGGCACAGTCAGCAGCAGAGGACAGACATCCTTACGACAGGATTAATTCTGTCTGTACCCCTCCACCATCCTCCCCCTCTGAAGTACATGGCCATGTACAGAGGATAATCACAGGAGCAGACACCAAAATATTTAGCAGATGTCATCAGTACTGGGAGAGGTGTCGTGTTTTCATCACCAACACAGTGGGGAGAGGGCAAAGCAAAGACATTTCTAAAGACCAAGCAAACCATTACTGGTTAGCGCACATTTGCAGCATCAAGAACCGGAAGGTGGAAATAACAGTGATGACAGGTTTGACACTGAACAAAATTAGTTGAATGGCTCATGGAAATACTGTGCATATGTGCACACTTGCCATTTATATCCCTCAATGATTTTGCATGATTGTCCTACTTTCAAAATGTTTCACTCTCTACTAACGCTTTTCCATAGTCTAGGCTATCCTTAAATAAACCATAAATTTGTGGATGGCTTTGTGCCCTCCAAACTATTATTTTCCCTAGCTTCTTGAATAATAAGTCCATGTTTGCAGAAATTTTTCATTTAACAAGTTGTTTATTAATGAGAGGCCATCAAGGTTGGTTAGTTAAAAAAAATTCAACAGTCCAGTTTAATTACATCAAGCACAGGAACTGACGTGGCCTGAATGCACATAAAATACTCTGGGAGCTCATAAAGACATCATAAGAAAATTAATACAATTCTGAAGTATTGGTTGGTATATTCAATGTACATTGACTCATATTACCCTTATTTATTATTTGATAGTATCAGCAAAATGATTGGCATTTTATAAACATAAATAGATAAACTTACCTTCAAAAATGCATTTGCACATTGGCCAATAAAAAGAAGATAAGAAAATGAAAAAACAGATGAGATAAATAAGCAGGGATAATGATAAATCATTACATTCATCACTGTTAAGTACTTTGATACTGCATAAATTCTATTTAATATGTATAGTAGACTGGTCCATGTATGTCCATGAGCTGTCCTTTGATTATTAAAGTGAGACCCTTTTGTCCCCCATACTGAGACAAGATCTCTGGATATAATGTGTCAGACTCACCAGACAGCCAACACTAGGGAAAGCAAGACCCCAAACCACTGGAAAAGTGCAGTTTAAAGTGTCAGTGTCCAGGGGTACTAACATCATCTAGGTGAATAATATCATCCTGGCGTGCACAACACTGGCAAAGTATTCTTCAGCCTTTTCTGGGAAAGAGTTGTCCTTAAACAATAAGTACATATTTCCGTGAGGAAAAACTTCTTGAGAAGTCAAAGAAATGGAAAACACTTCAGCCTGCTTGAAGGGTTTAGGAACTGAGATGACAGGACTCAAAACACAGAAGCTTGGTGCTTATATTTTAGCATACTCTGTGCAAAAAACATAGGCTGATGGGGCAGAAAAAAGTCAGGAGGCTGTACTTCACATAGATACCCCAAATCCTACAGCCCGAAACACCAAGGAGGTTGAGTTATCAAAGTTCTGGACTGGGTAAGACTGGTGGTCATGTTGTTTTGGGGCATGGTGTAGAGGCAATTTTCACAAACACATATTAAATAGCCACTAACAGGATCCTGGTAGTAAGAAGTTGCTTAAGACTGCACTAATTACTACTGCAGTGAAATGGCAGCCTCAGAACTGCTATGCAAATCTCACTTTCCTGAGGAGCTTTACAGTAAAAATAAATATCTAGTATTACATCTTTAAAAATAAATGCCATGATTTTGTAGAAATTTGTTCTTTAAACTTGTCTTAAAAGAATTCATTAAAAAGACATAAGAAACTAATTGAAAATGGGCAATATAACTTGTTTTGCAGCTAATTCCAATCTAGATTTCAGGAAGATGAGATATTATCTGGCTTTTTCTTGTCTTATGGCTCCCTCTCACTGGTGTACATCAGAACCAATTGCATTATTTACACTCCCAAGTATGAATCAAACTCCAAAAGGTTTTCTATAACAGAGATAAAAGAACAGAGCGCAGACATGATCCATCACACAAGTGAAACACAATAAAGCTTCAACCCTAGGCAGGACATCTGTATGCTATGCTGCAACACGAAGCTCCCAAACCCTCCGAAGTCTTTGAAGATCGATGTGGCAATCCAATTTGATGAAAAAGACCCTATCAAATTTCTTATATAGCATACAAAGTGAGTTTATATTTCAGTTTTGGTTTATAAATGTTTAATCATGAAACATCTGAATCAGCAAAACAAGGAGGATGGTTCTCTACTTCAACATGCTTTCTTTTTGTTTGCCATATTTAATAAGGAGCACATTTATGAATCCCCTCTGTGGATTTCAGTCTCTTTGTAGAATTCAGACCAGAAGTGAGGTAGGGATTGAGAAAGGTTTTAATGCAAAGGGATGAGTCATTCAAAGATTTCCCAAATACTTACTATCCCTACAGAAATCACTTGATGGGCAGAACATGAAGCTGGGTAACACCAAAGAAGTCCCCTCACCTCTCTATTTGCAATGCAGGGCTGGCACACAGGCACACACAAAAGCTTCAAAGGTTGTGAGGGGCAGTGGGCACATCTCTGCATGTGTATGGGGACAGGAAGGGGGAGGGGAGGATGGCAACACAGATTTTTCAGTCCATACTCTTCTTTTACAAGCACAATGCAGAGAGATTACAAAAGGGTGTTTTCTTTGGACCTGAAGTGCTATTTGGGAAATAAGCACTATTTGAAATGGTTCCCGTTGTTGCAAATAGTCCCACTACTTAACGAAAGGTCCCTTTTTATTACCTTGTGCCCAAGTGACTACATAAAACAGAGATGGGCAAGTATTTTTAAGCAGATATTTTTAATTCAATTTTCATCAAATAAAGGCAACCCACAATGTGAATTATTTTGGGGGGCAAAGGGTGATTTTTAACATGGTAACAACATCAGTCTCAGTCAGGTAATATTATCTTTAAGAACACCTCATAAAATTGCATAACTTTAAAATGTTAAATGCCAGAGAGCAGACACAGCAATAAATATTGATGGTGGGGGATGTTGCTATACGGCAACATTTTTGGCTTGTCTATTAATACCAGAAGAGTAGATGGCTGCTCTTCAACTCAGCTTTCTGAAACTCTTCTCTTGATACTCCTGTGGACATCTGCAGCCCAGAAAGGGTACAGGTAGCTCATACTGAAATCTGCTGAATTTTAATGCAGTAGACCCAGACATGCCACAAGGTCTCCGTTATTGGTACACAATATAATACCTTGTTTTGTCAGGTATTGCATGTGGTGGCAGAAGCAAATCTTGGACTGCAGGCATTTATTTCAGTGGAATGTCCACAAATACAGTCTAGAAGAGAAGTAACCTTCTACTGTCATGGTATTATTTTTAAATTATCTGCCTACATAAATATGACAGTGTCCCCTATGCACAATATAGTGCTCCTGAAAACATGCTTCCTTAAAAGTGTGCATTTTGAAAATGTTTATATTTACTATCTGAAAAAAACCCAAAACAGTTATTAACAGTGCTAAAACCAAGAATGATTTTTAATTTTATCAGATCACATTAAGAATGTTCTTAAGTTTTATGCTGTTGGTTTACGCTTACAGCATCAAAGGCACCCTTTCTGCTTTACCAAGAAGCCTGAAGGGCACCAGATTAGTCTAAGAATACAGAAGCTTGCAAGTGAACTCACTGCTACTGAGCACAGGCTGTGCTGAAACGCTCTCACTATTCTCTCTGCTACCCTCTAGTGAACAAGGAAAAATAAGCTCTAAGTGCCTTTGAATCTTACACTGAATTGAATCTTAACTAAATTATTAATCAATTCAGTTTTCCAGTTTCTGACTAAAATACAGACCTCTCTCAACAGCACTTCTGGCAATTATTTTTCCTGACTCTATAATCTGAGAATTATTTTCCACTCCGTAATTTGAGAAGTTTAGGACTGCAAACTGCATTTAAAAATACATTCTTGTTGAGGAAGTGATTGGACTAGTTGACCTTAAGGTCTTTTTCTCTCTACATTCATGACCTTTTTTTTTTTTTTCCTCCCAGTGATATACATTGTTTAGCAGTTTAAAGCATTATTTTAAATTGTAATTTGCTTTGAACCAGGATATGTGTTTTGCTTATGGTAAGGAACTCCCTGTCTTTTAAGAGGGACTATTGGGAAAGTGGGATGAAGTGAAGAATGAAGCATTGGAGAATCCTAGAGAATTTGCAGTAATTTGGTATCTACCACCAGACACAAAAAAGAGGTATTTCATGGAACTATTTAAGAAAAGCGACATTCAAGACATATTGTGAAGGTTACTACACTGTTACTGTTTGCTGTTCCTCTACACCATTTCTAGTGCCTTTTCTGCCTCTTTCTGAGGATTAAACAGATGGTAAACAGAAACTAATGTCTGTGTAACTCACCATCTGGCTAATAGATGCATTTTTGCATAGGCTCATTAGCATGCTTGTTCCATCCCAAATCCTCCATAACAGTTTCGTCTCTGTCTGTATCATCTTCATAACATATTTAATAAATGCAAAATGCAGATACGAAGTTGCAGTTCATGTGGAACATAATCACAGCTTTTAACTAACCAAAACATCAGAAATGGGACCCGACCCAACCCTCTTTAGCATCAGCTGCATTTGCTGTCTGGTCCACTTTGTGATTATTATTCTATTCTGCTTGAATATTTGCCTTTAATTTACCACTGGTTCATTTTTTACCTGAGACGCTCTCTGCAAGAAAAAGCAACCGCTAACTTAATCTTGATAATCTTTGTTTTACTTAGAGGGAAAGGCAAATCATTTTAAAAATTGCCTTAAAACCTAATCTTATTTGAGTTATAGCTTGGTTGGCTTTTCCTGTTATAATTACCCTGAGATGCCTAAAAGCAAGAAGAAGAATGACAGGGCTAATTTTAGCCTATTCAACAGCATTAGGCAGTTCGTCAAGAACAGGGATTTTTTTGCTCCTTGACCCATTCTGTCACCATTTAATAATACTGGTCAGAAAGTTCAAAACATGGGTTATTCAAGCTCAGTGAATTACTGCTTAGAATTGGCAGTGTCAGGACAGACTAACAGATAAACACAAAGTCAAAAATACACACAGGTCACACTGAAAGTGGTATTCATCAGCAGCCAAGAGGAAGTCAAGAAAACCAGCACTGTGCATTGCATTAACTAAGGGTATGCTAAGGTCTCTCCTCAGCTACTTGTGAATCATTAACTTTAAATGAAAATTTCAGAGAAAATACTCAGGGAAATATTCAGAGGACAAAAAAAATCTACTAACATTCACTAATATGTTATCCATGAGTGTTTTAATATAGTTAGATAAAATAGTAAAAGCATGAAAATCATATGCCAAATAGCAGGAAAATGACAGCAAAACCAGTGGACTGGAGCCTGCCCAGGATGAGGATGCATCATCAGCACAGGCAGCACCTGCTCTGCAGCCCATCATTGCACCACACAGCAGATGTGGCTCAGAGGCACAGCTTTTCAGCCAGCCCAGACTCAGGGCTGGTTTTACATTGCTACTCGGGTTTCAGCAGAGGGACAATCACAAGGAGACAAGTTTGTCACTGAATGAAATGAACAGAACACCAACAACAGATTTTTTGTGGTTTGGGTTGTACTGTAACACAGAGCTAATGGAAAGGGAAGAATAGAGAGAAAATAAGAGTATATGCAGCAGGGATGGAGAAAAAAGGGAGGCACAAAAGAGGAGAATATCAATGGAGAATGGAAATTGGTTGAGAAGACAGAGAATCTAAAACTGCACAAAAAATGTTGGTTGCACAAGCCAACAACAGTAATTTTCAAGAGATAGCATTTCAAATGCACCAAGGATATGCTGCAAATATCTTTTTTATCCAGATTTATCCAGGTGCAAATACAGATGATGACCAATTTTTAGAAAGCCAAACTTAGAAAATCTTACCAAAAATTCTGATATGGACAGCAATACAATTTCTAACTGTAACTCCAGCCAACCCATCAGTAAGACTACACTTTAGTAATGGTCTGATAGGTTTTGTCCCAGTTTTTTTTTTTGGCAA